>CAXKWD010000010.1:48279050-48879050 GCA_964059195.1 Ectobius pallidus | reverse complement strand
TTCAGTTTCACTGAGTGGAAGCAAGCGAATTTCAGTGACATTCTGTGAAATAAGTTATCTTAAACGCACTGTTGGGAGAATTAACCGGAACGAAAATCAATCAAGTCGAAGTCCTCTGATAAACTACAAATGTAATAACATTGGCGATAGAAGTTATAACACTTTAATTCTATTTTTAGCTCCCTCTGAAATAGTTATAAATGACAGCAGTCTGAAATGTTATATGAAGCAAGTGGCACGTAAACCTAACAGATATGCTAGACGAGTGAATATTCATCGCCGTAGAATGCAGCTACATAATACAATGCAGATTTGATGTAACGGGTGGCTCATTGTTTATGATGTTGGAACATTACTACCGTTGCAATTTCATGAGACTGCATGCTGTAAAAGCTTAAACTGAGCCTAAATTATATATTTTCTAGTTGTGCTATCTTACAGAGATGTAAACAATAATAATAAGTACAGTGAAATCTCGATACAACGATTTCGCAGGGACCAGAAAAAAATATTGTTGTAGAGAGAGATATTGTTATATCGAGAATTTACAAAAAATGTTCAAATATTGGTAGTATATGTAGGAAACAACTTCAATAATTGAAATGCTTTAAGTATTTAAGGAAATAAAGAATTTTTACACAAGAACTGCTATACTGTACTGTATTCACTCCACCCTTAAATTATTACACTAACTTATGAGCAAACACATTGTCTTTTCAGGAAGAAGCTGGTAAAACATCCCAGTCTCGTCAGCATTATAAATATCTTCTGGCAAATATTTCTCAGTAATTTTTTTTCATTTCATTACTGCACCAGAGATTTGCGTCATTTGTTGGTGCAGATTTCTCTTCCCATTGAATTAACTTAAAAGTTATGCCATGGCGGTCTCTAAAGCGGACAAGCCACCCATTGCTAGCCTTGAAGTCCTCCACACCAAGCATGGTAGCAAACTTCTTAGCTTGACTACAAATCAACGGTCCATTTATTGGAATGTTTAAAGTTCTTTTTTCATTGAAGCATTCCAAGGTTGCAGCATCCAAGTCAATAAATGTTGACGTTTTCTTTCGTTTTCTAGTAGGATCCACGGCATTTGAATTGAGTTTTTCCTCGATCTCATTCCTTTTCTTTAAGAAAGTCGACACCGTAGATTCCGAAAGCCCGTACTTTTTCGATGTTGCAGTTTGTTTCATGCCTGCGTCAATGTCTTTAATTACAGCTAATTTCTGCTGCATACTAATTTGTTTGCAAGAAGCCATGCTGACAGAGAAGCACAACAATACGCGAACACCACCAAACAAACTTTCCGTGCAGTGCAGGCACTGACTGGCGACCAAGCAACTGGTTTACTCCATTGTGCACTTGAGCGAGGGTGAAGCACGATCAAGGTCAAGGAAGGCGATTCCACCCTTAAAACGAGGCGGGGGAGTTCATGATTTGGACTTTCACGATCTATTTTTATCGTTGTACCGAGGAAAATGTATTTACGGGGATTCTAAATGTAATCGTAGTCGGGAGGTTTATCGTTATTAAGAGTATCGTAAAACCGAGGGGAATTTTACATTATTTTAATGGAAAGTATGCCGGGACCAAAATATTTTAACGTTATAAAGAGTATTATCGTTATATCGGTAATCGTTGTACGGAGATTTCACTGTATATGCAATAATGAGTGTAATAAGTTTTTTCATGGTATAAAAATACATTTCTTGTTACGGTGCACTCAGTTTGTGGAAGACGTACGATTTTGTCCTCAATACTAATAATCTACTACCAAAGATTAGTAATATCGGTTTGGCCATGATATGGAGAACAATGTCATATAAATATGTTTTAATGGCATCAATGGTTCAGTAGTTAACGTTACTTACCGGAAACTTGAGTTTCGGGTTTTGTTCCTAGATCTACTTCTAATTTTTCTTAGTTAGGGAAGCATGGGTCAGAGTCCGCAAGATAACTATTAGATAAAGGAAACTCACCAATAACGGCTGTGGAAGTTGACTATATGCCCCAATCCTGTCTTCTATTAATGAAGAAAAAACTGGAGGTAGATGTCGCAGCAATCAGACGGTAAGCCCAGCTTAGTTCAACTTTATTTATAGACAGCCTACTGTATTTTCTTGTGAAAACAGACTTCTATTATTAA
Source organism: Ectobius pallidus (assembly GCA_964059195.1). Lineage (NCBI taxonomy): Eukaryota > Metazoa > Arthropoda > Insecta > Blattodea > Ectobiidae > Ectobius > Ectobius pallidus. The sequence goes on along the minus strand of CAXKWD010000010.1, from coordinate 48,876,907 downwards.
ATCACGAAACATGATTCGATAGATAATTCAACCTATAGAATGTGTAAAAAGGCAATTAAAATAGGCCTACACTAATAAGGGTTTTATTTAATTAAAACAGCAAACGTTTAAGTTCAAAGAAATAGAGGCATGATATACCTCGAGGAAGTAAATAGATATAATATGGCTAACATAAAATTTCATATGGATCAAAGATATTTTTGAAAATTTTCTGAAAAAGGTTACTGATAAGGCTTTAGGTTTTTCTAATCGTGGGACTTATCCAGAGAGTGACGTACCGGTAAGTCATAGAAACAAGTACTTAGTAATACCTTTCTTTATGAAGAGGTTTAAGATGTTATGTCCAGAGGGAGAAAGTTGAAGACTTCTGAGCACAGGTAATATGGAGATGATTCAAGTAGGTGCATCTTGTGCTTAATTATTGGTATTTATATTGTTATTTTACTTGACGACAGAAGAATGAAGACAAATATTTGCAACGGAGATCTTCATACATTTGTAACGACAGGTTCTATTAGATCATAATTTTTCCTAATAATATTCCACGCGAAAACTTGCAAGTCCTCTCACGCAGCGGGCCCGGGTTCGATTCCTGGTCGGGACAAGTTACCTAGGTGAGGTTTTTCCGGGGTTTTCCCTCACCTGTGAGACAAATGTCAGGTAACTTTAGGCCCTTGTGGTCCCCGGATATCATCTGGCCGTCATTATCATCTTCATCCCCATCCTCGCCTTGTTTGGAGTGAGTGTGTGTGTGTGAATGGTGTGTTATCGTCCTATGTGTTCGTGTTGTCTCGGAGGTGGCCCCGCGTTAGGCTGATCACTCATCCGGGGAGGCCCTTCATGTCCTTGTCTGGTCAAAAAAGTATATATGTGATCCAAAGATAATCCCTCTCCTGACAGGTCGCGGCCCTGTAAGGCCCGGGCGGCTTGGGTCGCTTAAATCCTAAAAGGGAGAGGTTAAACTACGATAAAGAAAGAAAGAAAGAAAGAAAACTTGCAAGATAGTCAGCTAGTACAAAATTGTTATCAAGTTCCATTGATAATTCTATATTATTTTGTATGTTTTCCTTTACGAACTAATTACATAAGTACAGCTTTTTCGTCACATAATCATGAGTTAAGTCAATATATAGCGATACGGATTTTACTATTTGGTTGTGAATCTTGGGCGGTACGACAGAAAGATTACAGACTGATAGGCCTATAGGCTACCGAAATGAATTTTTTAAGAGCATTATTAGGACACAAAAGATTAGACAAAATAAGAAACCAACAAATATGGTAAACATTAAATATATTTTCAATACATGATAAAATGATAGAATACAGGGGAAATTGGGAAGAACATCTACAGAGTGTAGACAGCTCAAGGGTTTCGAAAAAAGATGCTACACTATAGGCTATACCTAAAAGCAGAAGATATTCGGCAAGACCCAGATTAAGATGGATTGAGGCCGAAACAGACCGTTAGGCAGAGTAAGAAGAAGTGCATGTGTTTTAAAAAGTATATATCTACATGTAAATTTAAAACATCAGTGGGAGTTTTAAGTTATTATTATTATTGTGTCTCCAACGAGAAAAAGCCCTACTGTACAAATATATGCTAGGGCTATAGTTTAACAAAATACATACTAAAATATGTTATTGCGAATCAATACAAGAAATATGAAATAATTTTGCCATGAATCTGTAACACTTATCTCTACAAAACCTTGAAAATGTCACTGACAAATTTCTGGAACTGTGTGAAACAACACTGTTTTTTTAACATTTGTGTTAAAGGTGGTTCGAATCTTATGTTGCAAAAATCAAAATGGAGTTCTAAGAGGTGTGTCTGTCGTTCAACCACTGGGCACTCAAATAACAGATGGTTGAGTTTTAAGTTAACGGGCAGTTTGAAAGAAGTGTTAGTTTGTAGACCACAAAAGTAACACACTTGTAGACCGACAGAAAGAAAAGAGTTCCGCTGCCAAGTTCAACAGCAATACTAGTTTCCCCACTCTATATGCATAGTTACAAGCTGTTCATAATGTCCTACAGGTAGTTATTTTAATCTTGTTATCAGTAATATTATCGATCTGTACAAAGCGCTTTAAATCCACAGGGAGTTAACTAATGCATGGACATAATAAGGAGAAGTGAAGTCCTCAGGGCAGAAATAAATTGGTTCGTCAATTTACATTTTATAGTACTCTATCGCAATTTTGACACTTGCAATCACTTTGCAGTGTTTGCTTTAATGAATTTACATTGCGCATAATAAGATGGCCTTTGCGAATTGCCCTAAAGTATAATAAAAATGAAAGTTGTTCGGAGAATTGATTTCCCAACTTGCTCCTACAGGCCTAATGCATGTGTAGATATCTCGTACCATTATTTGCGCAATCTGAGAGCGCGTAATTTTTTTCTAAACTATTTCAACGTGAGAAGATGTTGAACTTAATAGCTTGGAAAAGGTTAATGGAAAAAGTATGTGCACATATCGAAGAGAAACGTCTTTCTTAAAAATATTTATATCTGTAGGCTAAATAAAAACACAGAATTGTTGGGTCTTTAAAAATGTGGATAGGAACAATTAATTCACAAACTCCGAAGGCTAAACCAGCTGTTTATGGTGCCATACCATCAATGGCTATTGCACACTACGGAAAGTCATCAAACCGTAAGTATGTGCTCTTGCTAGGGGATATTGCACTTGCTGTGGTTTCCGTTGCCTTTCACCAGTCAAAAGGCTTAATTATGCCTACGTATTTTCATGAATAAACGTCTTTGGCCAGAAAGTGATAACTAATTCCGTTAAAAGTAGTCGCACGGTTTTTAATTCTCATATCCATTATTACCATATATCCGAAAATCAAAAATACTGACTTGCTGACTTGGAATTTGCACACCACCAATCATACACGATGCTCGCAATCACTTCCGGAGTGTTTTATACACTTTCCTCCAAGTTCTAGAACAGTGGAAGATAGTTACGTGTCTTGGTGAAGTTTGTGAAGGACGTGCATGCAAGTCACTTTGTGTGACATCAGTCAAGAGGGCACAACAGTGGGGATGAGTAGAATACGCTAAAGCTGGGAGCTATTATAGAGTACAAAGTCTAAATCTCCCCTGCCCCTCTGTTCACTGGTGCCTACATTTCAAAAATTCCTCGCAGAAGTTCTGCTTGAAGCCAGAATCTAGTGCATTGACGTCATAGAGCAACCTTCTGTCCTCGCCTACTGTACAGAGAGATTATTTTTGCGATGTGCCGAGAACGCAAAGTCCGGCGGTCTGGAAGCAAGTCGTCGGCCGGTAAAAGGCGATCCAACGGCACATCACAAAAATAATGTTTCTGTAGAATAATTTTCACAGTCTCAAACACCGGTCAAAATATCAGAACTTTCTTCGCTGTTTACACTCGAACCTGCACGACGTCCCTAATAATTAATCAACGCAGAATAGCTAAGATCGCATGGATAACGTTCGAGAAATGCGGATATATATTAATACAACCCACTTAATACTATCACTTGTAAAGGAATAGTATAATCATTAAGTATGTGGCACTACAATGACTTCGATATTGAAATGAGACTAATAATAGGAATGTTTACTTTGGGGTTACGTGTAAAGGTCTTTATGATGTGTGACTTATTCTTTTGGATAGCTTGGAGTTTAGGGGGCGTGCTGACAGAGAGGTGTAATTTGCATTCTTCTTTTCGAGGGGCGTAGTCGCAGTTCCGATAGCGCCTTTCAACTAGTCACGATTTCGTAGTTTCCCATTCATAAGTTACAACTACCTTATTACTCAATTCTCCCGATTATTAACCAAACCTTTTCATAATTGCAACTCTACACAAACTTGCTGAAGAGACTGATTTCAAAACACTCAAAGAAACATGACAGAGATCTTTAAGACAATGTTTCCAAAGACTTAACGGGAATTTTTAAGAACTGTGTGATTCGCCCACAGAAAATTATTCAAGCAAAAACTTATAAAGTTATAAGCACGTTGGATAATTCTGTATAAAAAATTAAATTTAGTATCTGATAACTAATAAACTAAATTAATGTTTAGATTAATTTTCTTAATTCAACGAACCTTGCTCGAAAAGCATTTAACATATTGCCACTAATCCTTCAATATTTGTATCGATTTTGACTTAGATCAGACAGTACAGAATACGGCCCCAGAATTGAGTTTCAAGCTCACCAAATTTATATGGAATGTCCCTCAAAAACAATATGTACAGGACCTACAAACCTGATGAAGGAAAGATATATAAAAAAAAGCTAAATAAGTTATTTATAAAATTGGTCGATGTGACGAGTTTGTATGATTGATAAATCTCATGTCTAAGTGAACGTCTGATCATTCAAAAACTTATCGGATTCATTGATGCAAGTAGTTTTGTTGTATTTATTCGTGACAAGTCTTATTAAATTTTATTGAATTAATAATCTAATCGGATCGCTCAGAATAAATCAAAATGATCGAATATCGAAATTGTTTTGGTTCAAAGGCCTATTAGTTTAATTCAGAACATTGCGGTTATTACTTCAGGTATTAAATTTTATTATAAGCTAAATAAAGATAAAGATATCTGAATGCCTGAAGGATTCGAGCTTTTATTGGAATCACAATTTTGCCGTCCAATCTACGAGAGATAATTCTGGTAATAGGCTACGCTAAGGGAAGCCCAAACCTAATGATGATGTAATGAAGACACAAAGGATTATAGCAATATTCATGAATGCATGAATATGACATGCAATTGAGTTGCATGCCAAAAGCAAGACCCATCCCCAGCGAAGATAACGAATTCGCCATACATCCCAGATAAGTCGATAGACGGCGTTCGTATCCCAGTGGGAATAGGCATGGAATTAGTTGGACGGATTCACTGGGGGAAAAACTTAATTTACGCTTCCCGAACAACCCTTCCGTCTGTCTGCCTGTCTCTACTATGTGTACGGTTAGTCCTGCTGTAAATAAAAAAGAAAAAAAGTTCTCTTGAAATAGGATTGAATCTTGGGCACTGAGCCAACGAAAGGGACATTAAATAGAAAATGAGTTATGCTTCTGTATTTGTCCTTCCCCCCCCCCCAAACTTCTAAGCAGTATTGCAGTATTGTTTGAAAGTTCATATTAATGCATTAAGTAGCAATCAGGTACTAAAAATTGTTATTTCTCAAGCTGTGGTTAAATTTGATGAAGCAGCGCTACAGATGTCTTTATAATGGCTTGTGATCCGATAAATGAAACTCAATAAAGAATGTTGAGAAAGTATTTGCATTAAGATTCTTTACATATTATAACCTGCTGTATTACTAAAGTGACTCGTGACTCTTGTAGTTCCCAGGAATGTAGAACTGTAACATCTTTCACATTATAGTTGCTTAGTAAATTACTGAATTCCTTATTACTCACATCAATGTTAGGTTTACCAGCTTTTGTTGTAGGCCAACACCGCCCCTCACTTCTCACCAGTAATCCAAGCAGCCAAGTCTCTCGATTAAAATACTACCGTACTTCTTGGTGTAATGTATTGAATTTTAGGTTATGTAGGTGTTTATTACCTCACAATATTGCTTTATACGAGTATTTCGCATATATTTTTCCCGGAACAAACTGTGTTTACGGAATATATACGGATTGCATAGATTACAAAATATATACAGTAGAGCCTCGGTAATTCGAGCCCCGGTATTTCGAGGTTCCGTGTAATTCGAGCCCCGGTATTTCGAGGTTCCGTGTAATTCGAGCTGGTCTTAAGAAAATTAAAATTTTCAGAAAACTGGAGTAAAATCCCGTTTTTATACGGTGTCCGCAAGTAAGTTTTACGCACTTCCGAATGTGTTACATTTTGAGCTTTCTTTCAATTTTTCCATGTACAAAAATGCAGGTAAAACTGTCCCACTTAGGGTTTTTGTTCATAATACACAGAAATAACCTTGGCTTCAGACTGCTAATGCATTTCTATTACAGATTGACAGAAACCGTTAGATTGACAGATTGACAGAATTTTTCTTTGTCGGGATCTCGTGTCAATCAATTTTACAGTGCATATTTCCCCATCCTTTCAGAAAAGAATACTGTATTGTTACAGTAATCCTTACAATGGTAATTTAATTAAAAGTGTTTTCCTAGTAGGGCCGCTTTCCCGTTCCACTCCATTAAGGGTCAGACAATGACTTAATCCTTAAAGGATGCCGATGTAGCAAATCGGAAATGTTTGACAATATACATACAGGCGTAACACAGGTAAATGTAGGCCTACTATATTGTTTATTTATTTATTATTTAAACCATTATTGTGCTCATTAAACATTTATTTGCGATTTACCCATTGATTTAGTGATATTTCCGTATAATCCGAGTTTTTTGTAATTCGAGGTAGCCTCAGCCCCAATTAGCTCGAATTATCGGGGTTCTACTGTATAGCCTATATATAATCTGAAATTCGGAATTTTCAATTTCTTTTCAGTTCTAGGCCAATGATATTATCGTTTTTTCACGAAGAAGCCACATAAACACCCACCAAGGACAGTACAATTCAAAGCTACTGTACCGTTAAGTGTATTGTGTGTTTTCAGGAAGAATTCCAGTTTCCATCCCAATGGATTGCCCTTCAAAGCTGTATTGTTCTACTTCTAGCCGTCCTCAATCCAATCAGCATTGGAACAGTAGCACTAACCAACGTCTCCAAGTAGTTTTCTTCTGTCACAACACATTTCAAGACGTTTATAATGCATTATTTTATTCACACGTAATGACTCATGACCGCCAGCTTCCATCAAGTAGATGGGTACGACAGAACTGATCATCTCTTGTTTTTACTACGTGTATCACAGGATCATTCATAGGACGCAGTATGACCAGTAACCAAGCATGAGTAGTTCCACATCTCTCTGCTAGAGTCGCGTTATTCTGCAACGGAAATTATTTGTATTCTACTAGTTGCGATACCAGTAACAAATTTTTTGAATTTCAGTTAAACTTGAACCAACATAAATCCTGCGTTACGTGAAATTATATTAACGTGCCTCAATGTCTGGTGTTATTTTATAATTTAATTAAGAAATACATAATAAGTAGTTCGACCAGCAATCAAAAGCTTCCTCATAAATTCAAAAAAATTAAGCCATGGATCACTGTAGGCATAATCAAATCTATTCGTACTAGAGACAAGATTGCGAGAAAAGTAATTCATGACCCAAACAATGAAAATTTGAAAATTTATTATAAAAATTATAGAAATATGCTGACTCTTGTTATAAGAAATATGAAGATTAGTTATTATAAATTAAAATTTGAAGAATATAAGAACAACCCTAGGAAATTTTGGCAAACTGTTAATGAAGCCACAGATATAGGTACTGAAAAAAATAAATCGGTTTCAGAATTAATAAATGAAAATGGTACTCACATAACAAACAAAGAGGATATCGCAAATGAATTTAATAAATACTTCTCAAAAATAGGGCACAGGGTAACCTCAAACGTTAATAAGGCATCGTCAGACTCTTCGGAGTACAATAAAACAGCCATGAATCCAATCACATCTATGTTTCTCAGTCCTGTTAATGAATGCGAAATTATTAACATTGTGAAGACCTTAAATAATAATGTAGCTCCAGGGATTGATGGAATAAAAAACATTACATTGAAATCTATCATTAAATATATTGTAAAACCTCTTGTCTATATTTTCAATCTTTGTTTCACAGAAGGTGTTTTCCCCAATACTCTAAAAAATGCTGTGATAATACCTATAGGCCTACATAAATCCGGGAAAATGAATGATTTAAACAATTATAGACCAATATCACTTCTTCCGGCCTTTTCCAAGATACTAGAGAAATGCATAAAAGTTAGGCTACTAAACTATTTACAAAAACATGAAATTATATCAAAAAATCAATTTGGTTTCCAGAGCAACATATCTACTGACGATGCTTTTATTAACGTTACAGGTAACATTATTAAAGAATTAGACAAAGGTAATAATTGTTTAGGAATTTTCTTGGACTTACGTAAAGCTTTTGATACTGTTATTCACTCGATACTATTAGATAAACTGAATAAGATAGGAATTAGAGGAACAGTTTACAAATTATTTGAATCATATCTGAGCAATAGATGTATAATGACAAAGGTTGACAGCCATATAAGTGAAATATCAAATATTGATATTGGTGTGCCACAAGGAACGATATTAGGACCAATCTTATACTTAATATATGTAAATGATTTGCTAAATTTAAACCTAGATCAAATAAATGGCTCCATATTTTCATACGCAGATGACACTGTTGTGATTTTCAGTGGTCATTCATGGGAAGTAGCATATAAATACGCTAATACTGGCATGAAAATTATAAAAAAATGGTTCGATTCTAACCTTCTGTCACTAAACGTGGATAAATCAACATTAGTTCCTTTCTCATTAACATCTACTGGTCAGATAGCGCGGAAAAAATGTACAAATTTAAATTTAATAATACATAATTGTTTTTTTGATGTGAATTGTAAATGCTTACCACTGAAAGAAACAGCCGTTGTGAAATATTTGGGTATTTTTATTGATAAACACCTTAAATGGTCTCACCATGTTAACTACATCTGTAATAGACTACGCCGAACAATTCATAAATTTGTCATTTTACGCCACTGCATGCCCATTACTGTTTTACGTTCCGTTTATCTAGCACTTTTCCAGTCCATTATTCAATATGGCATTCTCGTCTGGGGAGGATTAGCGAAAACTACCCTTAAGCCCCTCTGCCTTTTACAAAAAAGAATAATAAAAATCTGTCTAAGAAAACACATTGATTACCCAACTAGCCTAATATTTTCGGAATTTAATGTTTTAAGTTTGGACCAAATTTACAAATTTTCTATATTAAAATATTTTCACAAACATCGTATAAAATACTCTTCCAGTGATCATATCTACAAAACTAGACGAAATACTAATTTACTCCTATTAGAACCCAAATGTCTCACATCGGCAGGATTAAAGCATAGCATTAATTTTGGACCGCGCTTCTATAACTCAATTATCAGAAAAAATCCTGATCTCTCAGCATACTCCACTGTTAAATTTAATAGATATGTAAAGAATTTTTTGTAATTTTTTAGCTTTTAAGTAATTTTTGTTTCACTCCTTTTATGTATTTATGTTTTTATGTTTAATGTTTTTGTTTTACTTTCTTTTTTAGTTAAGCACATTATACACTCTATTTCTTTGTCTCTCCTCTTTCTTCACTTTGATATTTTTGAAACGGCACCCGAGCACGAGCAGTCTTGCTCATTCGGGTGTATTACTAAATGTAATACCTCTTGTAATATCTCTTGTAATAAATAAATAAATAAATAAATAAATAAATAAAATAAAATAAAATAAAAAATAAAATAAATTAAAAATTTTAACAACATGTCCGTCCGTTATCAATCGAGACCACTGATTACTCGAATTGGCTCTTGAAATGCCTTATGGTCCTACATTTGTGTCATTACGCAAAAAAAAATATATAAAAAAAATATAAAAAATAATTCACGTGAAATAAACAATACAATGGAAGTCGTGCCCACGGAGAGTGTCCAAAGGTGTCTAGAGACAAACTATCAAATATTAATACAAAAGTCACCGCTAAAAAGTAAGCCACCATATTTTCTAAGATAGCCAGGGCACATTAACAAATCTCTTTGCCCACGTTCTAATATCTAAAGCATTCTAAAATCTAAAGCATTAATGATAAAAATGTGTACCGTACAATATTCAATGTGAAGTTCAACGATCAACGACTGCTGAAATTGCCATGTTCGAATCCCGGTATCAGAGGAATATTCCTTTCTTCATTAATTATTCTAACGAAAATATTGCCTAAGTTTTAAAAAATTAGGAACTTTCAGTTTAAAATTTAAATTTAGCAAAATCCTTTCTAAGTGTGCACTTACGTTATGAAACGAAGGTACTGTCAAAATTCCAAGTCTCTACCTTGTATAGTTCAGGCTCTACGTTGATTCTTTGTCAGTCAGTCAGGACAAAGCCTCTTATATAATACTAGCAGGTGTCCGCGGCTTCGCTCGCGATTACTTACTCAACTGCTGTCTGCTAGATATTGTGCTTCAATCATTTATTTAACAGAAAATAATTAAAACATTATATTTATTAACACTGACATCGTTTTTACATAAATTGCAGGAATTACGTAATTTTACTCTTAATTATATTGTTTAACGTTAAAAATATAAATAAACGAACAAAACGAATGTTATGCTACTATATGGGCATACAAATTCCAAATGAAACTATTAAAATGAACCATAGATTCATGCATACCCAAATCATGCATAAACGTTTTTATTATAACGATTGATAATTAAAAAAAAAAAAACCTGGTTTCGAGGTGCATTTCACGATTAAAGTGCACCACCCGGGGGAAAAAAAATCCTCAGATTAGAGTTCCCTAGCCCAAAAAACCCCCGCATAGTGTTTTTCGTCCAAACCATTCCATGTTTTCCCATTAAGGCTTTTCCCGCGAAACTTGTATGCTGAAAAGGAAATATTGACTAATTCGAACATTTCGATTAAAATGTTGAATTTACTGATTATTTTACATAAACTACAACATTTTGAGATACATAATTTACTCAAATATAAATTTTAATACCTTCTCTAATTATCACAGTCTTGTTTCATTTATTTCCAAATCCTTATGTAAAGATTACCAACAATACACTGTTGTCATGTGAACTGTAATATGGATTTGATAATTCTGTGTAAAAAGGGATTAAGTATTCTCAAAAACATTTGATTTTTGGCATTTTTCAAAATCCTTTCATAGTGAGCACTTACATTATGAAACGAAGGTACTGTCAAAATTCCAAGTCTCTACCAATTATAGTTTAGGCTCTACGTTGATTCTCTGTCAGTCAGTCAGACAGGACAAAGCCCCTTATACATAGAGAGAAGAGATATACAGATAACGTAGAACCCGAACCATGATAGAATGTTCGTATCTATCAGTTAACAATCCCTTAACCACTGACTGGCTGATCACAGTGTCTCAAAAACGTGAGCCTAGGATCGTGAAACTTGGTACACCTATCACTCATAGGCTCTAGATGCGCTCTAAGAAACGATTTCAACATCCTTGGCCTCTGAGGGCCAAATGGGGTTGTAAAATTATGTAATTTCTGAATTCGCCAAAAGGAATTCACACTGCATGTACACAGTCCTCATGATATTTTTTCAGGACTACAAAGGTGGCTTTGCGTGACACTGTGTAGGCCTAATATATTGTACTTACATCAAGATATCCTTTGGACATAGCCTATGTTTGTGGATTTTCATCAGTGGAAGCCTTGTAGAAAAATATAACCCACGCGTCTTTTTTCATTCTGTACACAAACTGTTACGTGACATTTAAAGAGCTTTTAGAGGTCGTTTTGATGAAACTAAATTTTGAAATATTTTCAAGTGCGCTATATATTTCACTACCTTAACCAGTATAGAAACAAGATTTGTTATTGATCTTAAAAAAAAAAACGATCTGGAGTAAAACTCTGAGATCGATTACAAAAATAACATCAATTCGGAAACTTTATTGCTGTCCATGGCGTTGATTGATGACGTTGATTGGTGGTTTTTATAAGGAAGCAACGCGGCACTTCATCTAGGGGTTATAATCATTAAATATATTTTGCACATTTATTTCATAACAAAATCGACATTTTTCATTGTTTCCTATTAAAATATATTAATTAGAGTGAATTGATTTACATTTCTTGAAGTTTCTTTGAAAACAGTTAATAGCATTGGCAACTGACAATTATGTCGGCCGGTAGGCCATGTCGCCTATAGAAAATGAGAATTTTCAAGGATCCAGCTACTCGAGAATTAATCGACTCTAATGATAGATTCATAATATTGTAATCTGTATTTAATTATACAGTAATAGCAGGTGCCCGCGGCTTCACCCATGATTATTTACTCAACTGCTAGGTGTTTTGTTTAAATCATTTAACAGAAAAATAATTAAAACATATTTATTAACACTGCCATCGTTTAGAAATTAATTGCAGGAATTACATAATTTTATTCTTAATCATGTTGTTTAACGTTAAAAATTTAAATAATTAAACGAACAAAACTAATCTTAATCTGCCACATCGGCATACAAATTCGAAACGAGACGATTCAAATGAACGATCGATTCATGAACCTACCCAAATCATGCATAAACAATTTGATTAAAACGACTGATAATTTAAAATAAACTAAAAACCCGGTTTCGAGGTACATTTCACGAACAAAGTGCACCGCCCGGGGGGGGGGGGGACCTCAGATTTGAGTTCCCTAGCAAAAAAGAAAACCTCAGTAGATGTGCATTCATGCTCCCCTTCTATCCACCTGGGTTAAAAAAAATCAGAATCTCTGCTAATCGTAAACAAATGAATCAAATTCCAAGTCTCTATCTATTATAGTTTAGAGCATACGTTGATTTTCTGTCAGTCAATCAGCCAGGACAAAGCCTCTGTTATATATATTATATATATATATATCCATTTTAATATTAGCTTAAGAATCACACACACAACCTTAACTTACGAAAATCTACGATTTAACAATGTGTATATTTAACTGTATTTTTGGGTACAGTTTGGAAGTTTCAAAAGTGATCTAATCACTAAAGCTTGCTGCTCTCGTGTTAGAAGTTTTTATTTCAATACACTACACTAAATACACAAAATTCTATTTTCAACAGCGTTCAACTTTACAATTTTCTTCATTACCCAATTCGAAAAATTGACTCTCCCGTTGAGCATTTACATCACGCTAGTACTGAAGTATAAATTAAAATTTATGTATTGAAATAAGGACTTCAACCATAATTTCCATAATGTAAACATTTTTATAAGATACTTGGAAGCCTCAAATGTTACGTAAATTAATTCGTCTCTATGACGTGTTGAAAGAATGATTAGATCTGACTTCGAAGACATCTCATAGTTATCGTATTACTATCTATGTTTATCTATCCCACAATCTACAACGACGTTTCTTGCAATCGACCGACTGATCGTGATCGCCAGTTTGGTGATAACTTTGATACAGTTTTAAAGTACTGAAACTTGGCGAAGCTGTTCATCGTATGAAGGGCCTAGATCAGGAGAGGACAAAACGTTGCTCTGTGACGTCAATGCAGTCGGCTCTTGCTTCATGCAGTAAAGTTCTGCGAGGAGTTTTGACGGGGGGGGGGGAAGAAGAGAGGGATATTGGTATTGCGGCAGGCGAGCGGTCTTGCCTGATTTGCCGTGCTCTTCCTCCACAAACGTCATCACGAGACGAAGATGTCTTCCACTGGTCTAGATACTGTGCCGAATCACGTCAAAGCCTTTTATCCTATGCTTTTTGTTTGGAAGAAGCGTATGTTACAAGAAGTGCCTGAGAAATAGATACAATCTGTCTTGTACGAGTTGTATACAAGCTTCTTAAATACACAAGAGTATGTATGACAAGCCATGTCCTATATGTTATTCTACTTACAAACAAGACTATTGACGTCAAATTCGTCATTTTAGCGTCCTGCTCAATGCATGGGAGATGCAAATTGTACAATGTTTCAACTGTCAAGCTCAGATATATCCATGTCACAGTGCTTTCATGTTGATGATGCATACAATGTCATCACTGGCTCTGTGTGTCGTCCATACGTGCGTCCAGCATCTGCTCAAGCGTTAAAATATTTTATCTAAATAAAAATTCACTGCTATTCATACAGAATCTGCATAGCCACTCAATTGTAACAGCCATTTATCAACAAATGTTTTTGCATTAAAACTACAAATGAGTGAGAAAACTCATTCAAATGTGCAGAGTTCTTCTCGATCGACAATAACTCACTTTTACTTCTCTACAGCTCATACTTTTGCATAGTAGTTTTATAGGTGAAATCACTTCTAGATTTCGTTAGAGTCCCGTACACTCTTGAGTAAATTCGAGCCGGGCCATCACTTATAGCCTACGGAATGACTTGTCCAGGAAAAATTAAACTATTCCTGAAATGATAAGATAAGTTGCTGATTGAACCTTACATAGCCTAAGTGTGTGACATCCTTGTCGTTCTGACAATCGACGTCGGCAACACATTTTATCCCCCTGCGATTGAAGATACGTGTGCCAAGTTGGCATCAGCTTGTTTTCGGTCTCATCGCAAACATGTTAACCAGATGACTATTCGAACGCGTTTTAAATCAATTTATTAGTATTTTTAGTATGTTGTTAATATAATTGTAAAGCGTGACGGTGTCAATGAAGTGAAAGCGAAAATAAAGTTTTCCGAAGAACTTTATCATAACTGAAATAACGAATTCCGGCAAATTGAAACGAAGCTCTCCTAGCTTGTTTTTAGCAGGTATGTTGTTTTAGATTGGGGTACGCCGTAGCGTAGTGGTTGAGGCGCTGCGCTGCAAACCGGAAGGTCGCGGGTTCGATTCCCGATGAGGTCGTTGAGATTTTTCAATTGGCCTAATCCTTCTGGTGGCACTATGGCCCTGGGGTCGACTCAGCCTCTAACAGAAATGAGTACCAGGAGCAATCCTGGGGGTAAAGGCGGCCGGTGCGTAAGGCTGACAACCTTACCACCTTCATGTGCCGAATGTCCAAAATCTGGGAGCCTCAACCTCCTGGAACCCTCTGGGCCTCCGTGGCCTGTATAGGGATTGCTTTACTTTACCTTATGTAGTTTTAGATTATGTAAACGTAGTAGTAGCTGTAGTAGTTGTAAGCTGCTGGATACCATCGTAGTAGAATTATTTTGAATTGTATTTAGCTATAGAATTAAATGTTATTTAATAAGTAGTACTTATAATTGAAATAATTGTGCATAGAAGAGAAATATAACTTAATTATTGTTAAATTATTCATCTGTAGTTAATGTTTGTACTTTGAAAAAAGAAAATAAACTTAGCAAAATAAAATCATAGCAGATTACATCCTGATTTAGTAACCTAGATTCCAGGACATAATATGCAGGTTTTATTTTTATTCTTTATATTAATAATATTATTACTGTCTCAAAAATTCAATTTCTCTTTCGGAATCTGATGAAATTACAATGACTTTTATCATTTGTATGGTAAGAAAATTTGCTGTTTCTGAGAATCCTTCTGCTAAATAAACATAAATATTTTAATTCGCAGGTATTTTAATTCACTAGTTCAACCGGAAATTAAATATTTATTGACTTGTCAACACATATTTTTGATCGCGCAAAGAAAGATGAGCATTATCAGGGATTTTCGGATATTACCTATCCATTCACGAGCTATCTTTGGAGAATATGGATCTCTGGTGGTGCTACCAATGATATTTTAATATTGCATTTATTATTATACGAGATTTGTAACGAATCACCACACATAAAATTGCGCATTATTTTCATAGGTCCTCTTACTCATAATAATGTTCAATGATAATTATTTTTTATCTAAGAAGCTACAGATATGAAGATGTTTAACCGTTCCGTCTTTGTGAATTTACGTATAAAACAATTGCACGTAGGTGCAATAAAATGAAAATGAAACTTAAAATAATTATGATAGACACTTGTGATGGAATCTTATATTGTATTGGTCACCGATTCATGAGATAAAAAGTAATTATAATATGGTACAGTTTCTATGTGACTAAACGGCACATGTGATTAAAAAAATTAACCTCGGCTTCCAGTACTTCAATCGCTGTGAAAATGTTGTAAAGATTCGTTGAGCTTTCTAAACGTGATGGCAATCTGGGAGAGTTGCACTTTGCGGGTATGAACTGAGCGAAAATAAAATAATGATAATAATAATAATAACAACAATCACGAAGTTATTAATTACGATATCTTCGTGTTAATGCATAAAGTCATGCATACGATTATGTTACTGACGATGATGTTTAATTCCGTCTGTTGAAGAAACGCCGAATACCAGCGATTATTTCACTCTGCTTTCAAGTTAGCACAATGAAGACGTTAAAGTGGAACTGCTGTATTCCCTTATTGAAGTTTGCTAGTTCGACACAATAGACTGTACGAAGTGACTATAATTTAAGACAGAGTAAGGAGAATGGGAAAATGAGCTTGATGAAATGATAACGTGTGCCAGGACTGGTTACCCATAGGGCGTAATTGAATAATGTTATGAAGGTAAATTAGTTTACCGAAGTCAATAATGCACACCGTTACAAGTCACAATTTATTACATTTACTTTCTTCTTCTGTTGTGAAGTGACCTCCTGATTAAAGAAGGAAACACCATTAAACAGATCACAATTAACACGACATAACTGGATTCATGAGCAACTGGAAAGTTGTATAGGTTAGAGACAATACTGTAATATATATAAATGAACATTTTACCACGAATAGGCCTGTGTTTTTAAAGGAAATAAAGTAATTTATTTTACTGTGGCGGTGGTTCATTAAGGGGATATTCACGGCGGATTTGTTTCCGGGATGCGCCAGTCCCCTACCTAACATTTAAACCTAGAGACAACACTAACACCCAGTCCTGAACCTGGGAAAGGGATTTTTAACTACTGAATAATCTCCAACCCGGTCGGGAATCGAATCCGGACCGCCAGAGTGGAAGGCAGGCGTGCTAGAGTAGGATTACCTCCACAAAGTCTCTGGGTTTTTACGTATATACCTTAGGATCGAGTCTCACCGTTCATAGAGTTCCTGCGTAGGGGAGGTAGCTGCACCCTGATTGGCTTTCCCACTCCACGTGGTGTCTGTCTCTGTGTCTGCGGCATTATCCCTCCACTCAACTATTACAGCCTTTTCTACCACTGCCAACGTAAAGCATGATCTTTACTCTCTGCCCAGCGGTAGCTTACTGATCTTACGCGCAGAGAATTCGCCCATCTTGGTAACGAGACGTAACGAGAAGCTCGCTGGCTGGGTTAGTCTTCAAGGATAGAGACTTTGTGGGAGTAATCCAACTTCTACCGACACACCCACAACGGCGGACTAAAACTCCGTGGCGCTACATTCCTGGAGGGATTTTGCCTACCACCCGACCGCTACGTGATCTACTAAACCTCCATGGCGCTACATTCCTGGGGGGATTTGGCCTACCACCCGACCGCTACGTGATCTACCACAGGCAGATGGCAGGATTGAGGGCATGTCAGCATGCCGACACCCACGGCCGTTAATAGTTTTCATGACTGAAGCCGCTACTTCTCTATCAAGCAGCTCCTCAATTTGAATCACGAGGCTGAGTGCACCCCTGCCAGACCTCCCTACCTCAGAAAAATCCGAGGCACCGGGGATCGAACCCGGGCCAACGGATCTGTAGTCAGCGACGCTAACCACAAGACCACGCCGACGGACTATTATACTGAAATATGTTAAACGTTACAAATAAAGCCATTCTTCTATAGGAATACACTATTAGGCCTAGGATAGTAGAAAAGGAATTATTTCTGTGGTACTTAACATAATAGCTGTACAGTAAAAATTCTATTGATAAATAAGCCATATAGTTAGCAAACTTCCCTTATGACGTAACACGATTAATTTAGGATAAAGAACGTGGTAAAGCTGAACGGACTGAATGATGTGCATCAGTGCGAAAAGAGCTGTCAGTTCGCATTCATGTTGCGGGTACAAGATTGTTGTTGTACTGGCGATGATCAATGCAGATTCAAGTCAATTACACATCGTTGTTATTACATTCAGCTATTTGCGCGTGAATTACGTGAAAATTTGCAGTCTTGATCGGCAGTGGCACCTCAAATCCTCAGCGCATGACTGCGGCTCTGACGTCTGCGAAATTTATCGCTGTGACAGTGTTTACGATGTGTGTACAAATTCACTAGTTCAGCCACGCTACTATGAATTCCCCTCGCTAAACTGAATATCAGCGCAAGAGATCACATATTTCACTATATATTTTTTAAAACTAAAATATACGCCATTATATATATATATATATATATATATATATATATATATATAGTATTTAGTATTGTCTCATTACCGGGACTTAAGGCTTATCGTATCTGATTCAGACTTCGTGTTTCTGCAATCAACATGCCACGAGTACAACCAAACCTATTATTAAGCGGGCTATGTTATTATCAATCACTCTTATTTCTACCGTCGCTAAATAATGAAAATGACTCTTCAGTGAGGAATGGACCAGAGATAATAATAATAATAATAATAATAATAATATTGTAATAATAACTCATTTTTCTCTGACACCTATAGGCCCTTAACCCACATAACCATTTTAATATCTCAACTTAAGACAGTCCTAGCAGCATTCACGTCTTGTTGCTATACCAGAGACGAGCTATGAAGGAAACCCGAGGTAAACAAAAACCAGTGTGTCTGTCTCACTCTTAGATCATACTAGTAATGTGCTAGAGTGAGATAGATGTACTGGTTTTTGTTTACTTCGAGGTTCTTTCTTAGAACGGTCAGACTTTACGCTCAAAAGTATCTTTGAAAAGCACACGTGCAAAAGAAATACAAGAACACTCTTTACACACTTCGTATCAAGCCTAGTTCACTCTTCGATTATTAAATTTGTTTATAGCTAATAAATAGGGGTTCACTAAAAATATGTTTAATAATGCACTCTATTACAGGCAAGTGTTAAAGTGTATGCAAGACATGTAAGAAAGACAAAAAATTTATTTCTTCATTTTGAATATTGTTGCACATTTTGTTAGTTTTGCGACGATACACCATATTTGCTTGATATTAAAGTATGTGTACATATTTAATAATTCGTCTCATTTTTAACGGCATATTTTTGAAAGAATTTAAATATCGCGGATATCCATGTTAATTCAAACATTTATAGCATGTTTTATTGCTTAGTTTTGAGAATCAGTTGTAAAATAAATGACAGTACAAAGTCTAATGTTTTCGAAAGTGACTGTATATGATTAGCCTAAAGCGACATTTGACTTCATTACTTTTCAATTTCCAAAGTGTTTTTTTTTTACTTATTTTATTTAAGTCGTGTATTATAATTTATACAACTTCTACTTTTTTGTAAATTATAATGTAAATCAGCTAACAAGAGAACGTAAATTATAGTGTATTTCATTGGTTCTGGAGCATATTTTACCAATTGTAGAGCATATTTGCATGCACATTTCATCCTGTGATAGAGCATTAATGTTCCGTCTTTACCAATAAGGAAACTTTTTTTAATGCATCACAGCAGAATAGACTATAATTAGGTAGAACAATTACTGTACATCGATCTGAAATGGAGTTCAGCTGCGGATGGTATTATTATTATTATTATTATTATTATTATTATTATTATTATTATTATTAAGTTAATGTTATCATTATAATGGAATTATTATTAACTGTTACATTTATCATTAACACTATCATAATAATAATCATTATTATTATTATTGCGCCTATTAATTATTATTTCCGTTTACCCACATTCTCGAATTCCGGTGCATAATTCATTATGCTTCATGCAATGTGTCATCCCTGTGATACAGATACTCTCTAGCAAATAATACACGATGGATTCGAATTTTTAAACATATCTGCGCGGTAATTTATTAAACACTTTCAATTGACTGCGGCATTCCAAATCAGCCACAGAGATGGTGTGCATTACCATTATTCTGTCAATTGAAATTTATCCTACGCCATGTTTCGGGTCAATAAAACCTCATCCATTGATTTAATCCAATAAAATATAAAACTGAGTAGCAGTGTCATATACAGGGTCTGAGCAATTTTATGTTTCATGCTCTTTTTATGTTATATGTGTTTTTTTTATATTCTTTATAGTTTCTTTTTGTATGATTGCATTATGTAATATAATGTTCGATAAAAAAAAGTATTACAAAAAGTATTAAAAGTATTAAAAAAAGTATCTGTCCATAAACATAATTCAACATACATATGTGCAGAATAAGTTGATGCATAATCAATATTTAAGAATATTATTCCGCGTAAGTAACTTGTGCTTGTACAGTAAAATGTAGTGAGGGAGAAAGAATCGAAATTAGTAAGTAATCAATGGGTTACAGTTATTGCAACGCATACTTTATAAATATATTTTCTAAATATCACAATAAGCGTATTAAATTTACAAATACCTTCCGACTCAACTAAAATTAAAATAAAAGAACCAGAAGGGTAACATTTTCTTCAGATTATTAAAATTATTGGAGGTGCATCTATGATGCAGGACTTTTATTGTGGTGAACTTAATAGATAATTTTAATCCATTTGCAGTAAAATTAGAGAATTCGATTGCAGTGTTATTAAAAGCAGTGTATTAGCCTGGAAACTGGAAGAGAAAAATTTCTTGCCGAAAGTACGATGTCTAGAATCTAGTATCGAAATTCAGATCATCCAATACCGTGCAACCTTGTTTAATTTTAGGTTCTACGAGCATAATTATAACATATTGCAAGTCTTAGCCAGAATATTATAATTTTTTTTGTAACAAGCTCAACATCTGATTACTGTTAATTACATTAGAATATCGATTATGCGACCTTCGGTTATCCAACACTCCGTTTTAACCGTTACTATTCGTGGCAGACGAAATTTTATTCTTTGCTGTATCTTTGGCGAGATTTTATAACGGTACGCTGAATTATCTAGTGAATGGTCATGAAAATGAATAAGAACCAAACACTAACCAACCAAGCTTTGCAAAAAGCAAACAATATGAAATACACAACGAAGGACATGACGCTAAGTTAGGTGTAACAACAGTAGGAAGAGTTTGATATTTTGGTGTTTTATTAAGTGTTTCCTTTTCTGAATCGAGGCTGTACCCTACGTAAAATATTCAGTTGGCCTACATATAGATTAATTTTTAAATTTAATATTTTTGTGGCTGCAATTTTAGTTTTCTCTTATGAATGTACCATACTATTTCGTAACTGTGTAATGTCTGTTTATGCCGAAAGACATTTTAAATAATACATAAATAAATAAAGCATAGCCTATTTTGTATATTGCATTATTGTTATTTAAGAATAGTCCTTCTTTTAAAGAAAGTGTGTATAAATTATTATTACAGACAAAACCAAAAACAATACCAAAACTGAGCGTATGTTAGGATTGTAGTTTAAATAAGAACTGATATGAAATTAAACAAAATGCATGGTATATAAAATTAAACTTGGTTTCTAAATACAATATATGGATAACAGACTCGCTAAACTCTCTTTCTCCCTCTCCCTGAGAGCGATACCCTCCCAATGAATGGGCTGCAGCGGACTGTGGTGCCATGATAAAACAGGCCCAGGTGTCAAAGTTTAAATATCGCTCCTGACTAAAACAACTCAATCAGGCTTGGTTTATAACATAAGCTTATATATCCCTATGTTTCGTGGGGCCGGATCTTACTGCAAACATCCCCTCAGAGCCAACGAAATCGCATTGGCTTTTGTCTTTTCTGACGCACGAAGGTTGGGTTTTTCATAAATTGCCTCAAAACGTGCTTTCCGCTGTCAATACTTGGGGACGTCGTCATTCTCAAAATTTAGCATAGAATACAGTATGACTTTATTAAGTGAACGAGGTTTACTCTCAAAGGAATAACGACATAATCCCGAGAATTACACAAAGAGCGTAATTACACATGCACAGTTTTGATAATTGCAAAATCCCTGGGAACGACAATGGGATTACAAAAGAGATGAAGAATACTGCAAGCCTACTGTCCACGCTGAAACTGCGAAATAAGTTCATTGTACTCGACGAGTTACGACCGTCCACTGGCAACATGTCAAAATTGCAAAGTGGAGGGTGGACTGAAACAGAATTAGAGAAATAATTGTATTATAATTACAACACTAAACAAGATTTTCCTTGCTCTACAAATAGGATTGTGGTCAAAACCCTTCAGTAGAGCTATTACCCACAGAGAAAATGGTAAACAATTACATTTGCATATGGTAATGGACAGGTTTGAGTAGTCGTACAATTCATGTATAAAATTAAACCTGATGATAACGATCATATTTTGTAATGCAGTTATACAAAGAAAAGTTCTGTATTTACTTCGTAACTCCGTTTTTGCTCTCGTGCCAGCAGTAAAGCAAAGGAATTTGTTTAAAAACGTCGTTTCATATTCTTGGCATTTTCCTCGCCATACTTCAATCTGATTAAGGTAATTTGCATTTCAATTTCAACATGTGGAGTGATATATTCTTCAAGAATAATTACCTTGTAGGACATAATTCTTAGTTTACATACGTAATTAATTTTTAAAAGACGAAGACTACGATGGATTAGTTGCACACACGCTAACTTTCAGATAAAACCTTAACACCTCCCTTTTAAGTTAATATGAAGAAGTCGTATAGAAAGACGAGCTTATATCACAGATCAAGCCTTTGGTTTAAGATCCCATATACTAGCCAGTGAAATTAACATTATATAATAAATAAATAAGACGGGTGGGGGAATAAATGAAAGACGGGTGGGGGTCGATGCCCCTTAGGATTAATTTTGCAGGCGTAGATCTTATGAATAACTTAGACAAAGTAGAGGTTCGAAGACTCTTCTTAGAAAGTAAGGTTTCGATAGAAGAGTTTGTTGCGATTGCGGCTAGTGTAACCTTAGAGACCGATTTCCAGCTGACATGTATAACCTTACAACTTACAACCCAACAAATGTTCGAGACTGAATGACCAACATAAGAAATCACGCGGGAGGTTTAATACGCCGCATAAGGTAACGGGTGCGGTTTAATATGCCACTGTTAAACCAATATCACTGTTACTACCTATATCACTAATACAGATCAACCTATCATAAACATAGATCCGTCACTAACACGTAACTAAATAAAATCTAACTACGATTATATTAACCTAGGGACGGTACAAGGACCATAGCTGGTCATTCTGTTTAGCACTTTAACTAGAGAGACTCTTCACCCGAGGATGTCTACATCAAATAAGGCATTTAATTTTTAAAATAGAATTCGAAAGAAAGGGCATAAAAATACCGGCTGTTGGCAGCATTGTGGAGTTATCGAACTGATCAAACCTGGTAAAGTATGAGGGAAACTTTCTGAAAGAGTAATTGAAGTTTTAAATAAATGAAATCCAAACTTAAAAATTTACAAAAAGAGATAAACTTATTTTTTCTCTCCAGTAATGTTGTTAAAACCCAATCGTTTATCAGAAAAAGGGACCGGCAGCAAAAGCGCTACACAAATTCTGACCAGCATAACTTATCAATTTTTCAAACTGAAACTCGTATGAAGTCAGAGCTTACCAACACAACTCACCCTGATGCGCAAACAGTTATTAGGATTAAGAATATATATGTATTTTTTTTTTCCCACAAACCAAAGTAATTTTGAATCGATATAAATCCAGAACTGAACAAAGTCTATTCTTCAAAGTGGTCATTCAATGCAGATGATCATTTCAGAACCATTATTTCCAACTTCAGATAGCATTCGTTAATAGGTTATTATCAGGGCCCGGATTCTAATGACATGTCATCTTGTTATCATGCTGCATAGACATTGCCAACTTGTAGATAAATCCTAATCATGGCCTTTATATTATAGAAATGCATTTTTGTTAGGTCATTTTTTGTCATTTTATGCAATTTTATATTTGTAGGACATTTATTTAAATTTTACGTCATTATTTTGTAATTTTCGTGTCATTTCCGTCCTTATTTAATCATTTTCATGCATTTACGTTGAGTATATTAACTTTTTTGTCGTCATTTTTCACCATGGGGTAGTATTTAAATAAATTACTAGGTTAGTATAATGCAACATTTTTTGTAGGATGTATTTTAAAAACTATTTTCTTACTTTTCTTCTCAATTGCTCCTATCAAGAACAAAGAACAAAGTTTTCATACCTACAACATCTTTTCTGCATTTACAGTTTTTAAAATTATGTACAAATTAGTCTATAACTTTGTGTGTACAATAATATTTTTTTATAAATGAAAATATCAGATATTAGGTCATTCTTTACAATTATTAAGTCATTTTCTTTAAAATTTAGGGTCATTTTATAGGTCATTTTTCAAACAATTTTAGGTCATTAGAATCCGGACCCTGGTTATTATACAAAAAGTATTTCATTTACGGGTCAGTCTTAGGAGCAGACAAGCCACAAATTTCATAAGACTGAGGTAGAGTACAGGTTAACTCATTTTTAAAAGTTCTCCACGCCATAATAATGATAGACAAACGTGTGAATAAGACACCAGTGTAGATTTGAAAATACAGTAGGCCTACATTATACCTTTCATCTAAAACTGACTTACTGTCGAAACCAAAGTGAATATTATTTCATCTGTGTAAGTTATCCAATAATGAAGCAACAATTTATATACCTAAATGTATGTTGATTGTCCTCTGCTTGTAAACAAGGACTACTGCTTTTGCGTATATAATCAAATGATAATATAGTATAACCTCAGTAACACTGCGTTCCGAAAGCAAACAGTCCACAGCAGGACCAACAAAGCTCAACGAGCAGAAGTTTGCCTATTTGTTCAGAAGTTGCAATGGCTGGAATCCCATGGCTTACATAGGTATTTGCACACTTTCATCATGTGAATTACATCCTAGCTCACCACTTTATCAGTTCGTGTTTTATTAGCAGAGACCAACCAACTCCGGATTCACGCAAAATGGCGTGAAAAGGATGTTACCAAGTACAAAGTTAATGACTTTAGACGATTTAGAAACCCCGCCCTCTACACTAAGTGATAACTCCGACTGACGTTACATTTTGTGGCCGTTTTAAACGGAGGAGAACCATCCTGTTTCAAAACAGTTTTCTCCTATCCATTAATTTAAATATCTTTCGGGGTAGAAAGATAACGACAAGAAGAAACAAAAAACTACTACCTGTATCGCAAAAGTTGGTGTATCCATGCGATAATGACAGCTCTTTACATTAGAGAGGCATGGGTTATATCCACGGTGCCGATCAATTCTATGGTGGTTTTCATGTTTACCGTTAGTTCATCCTCGATCAATTAAGAATGCTTCTTGGTTGAATTATACTCTACGTAGTCTCATTCCTGTTTATACAAAATATATTTATTTAGCATTGATATACAGTAGTAATTGTCTCCCACTTGCTATGGCCTATGACCATTTGCGATGGTGAATAGGCTTAACAATGGCGGATGCAGGGGGGATAGGGGGGATATATCCCCCCCCCGAAATTTGGAAAAAAAAGGCTATATATGCACTCTAAGTGGCCAGTTTTATAAATTAATTATATATGTAAGTTAATTAATTAATTTAGTATTATTTTTACCTATTCAAATCCCCCCGAAAAATTCTAACTACTCGTAATTATATATGCTCGCCCATAATCGCCTGAATACACAAGGTAGCACATAGTTTAACCACAAAGTACTTTGTGGGTCCGATATTCGTTATTAAATCTAATTTTGAGTACGTTTTTCCTACTTTCAATTAATCAACACGACATACATTGCAATAACTGATAGAGTTAAAAACATATTCAGTTGTTCATAAGTTATGTTTATTCTCATTACTCATGTTCAGTGTTCATAGACAAAGATGGTTTGAGTTCTTTCCAATCATAGGCTATATCTCTAATGAATCCAAATCTTTTAAAAGCATATTGTTTTTCTTTATGTTCTCTTAACAAGCTGTAACGTTCCAAATTTTGCTTCCCTCTTTGTCCTTTTTATAAAATCATTTTTATTTTCTATTTGATCTCTGTTTTCCCACAATAGCCTCTTCAGATTATTCGGATAAAGCAGGGATAAAGTCTTTAAAATCGGGACTGTCACTATTTTCTCGGGACGTATGGTCACCGTATGAGGCACTCGTCGTCGCAGAAGGTTGGCAGAAAATATACTATAGTGCCAATTACAGACTTTTATTAATTTTGCTTGTGGAACTTGTTTCTTTTTGTTTAAAGGAAAATTGAATTGTTTATTTATATCAGCTTTTTATTTCAGAAAAATATTCAGATTATTTACAACCCACAATGTTTCTATAAGACTGGCTAACTTGCTTATTAATGAATGTCGTTGAGCATTCAAAATAAACAAATAGAACAGGTTATTTTGAAGGGAAGCCAACTCACAACCTTCGGTGCATAAGTCGATGCGCCGGACACAACTTACGAAATATATCGTAGACGGTCGATTTCCAAGAAAGGAACATCACAGCAATGATTAAGTTCGTTAACACTGTGAACCGTGCCATAGAACTGTACTTTCTAACGAAAAAGAGTCGGCCCATTCATTTTGCAGCTGGCTGTACCTACATATGTTATTCTGTATTAAAATTACATACAAACCATTTTTACGTTCTCATCCGTGAGAATTATAAGATACCAGTAATTCATTAATTTCCAATAATATCTACTTTTCAATATAAACTTCAAGTGAATATGGTTATATAGTAGCATCTAACTTAATTAAAACATTATTATATGAAATATTCTCAAAGCCCGTTTCATAGCCTATACTGCAACATTTTCAATTATTAGTTGCAGGAATCATAGAATCAATTGGAACATGGCAACTTTCGAGACAAAAGACCTGGAGTATATCAACTGTTTCAAACTTTTAATTATTTTACTAAAGCATTCTCCAAAACTAATTTCACAATTTTGTAAAAAAAATATATGTAAATTGAATGGAGGTTGGAAGAGCTGGGGTTATGAGTGTTGGCAACGCTGCCTCTGTAAACAAACAAGCTCCTGACAGAAAGACAAAACAATATTCCAATTCACATTCTTCATGCATACAGCCTGAAACTCAGCATGCGTGCGAGAGAGAGAGGAAAAAAAGAATTTACAATACAATGTATGTTAGTATCAAATGTTGTGGAAATGAACAATATAGATGGGTCGATGGACCTGAAGTTTCGCTATATTGTCAAGTGGTTTTACCGCACTGTATGAAGCCTGTTACTGAAAGCAGACGTAAATTTATGCTGATTCACGAGCACACTTGTGGTTAATGGACCGTAGCCTTTAATTCAATTTGCAATACACCAGAGTTTTTATTGTCCAAGGTAAATGTAATCTATAATCCGTCACAAAATTAGATGTCGAAAGAAAAATTATAATTCAAATTTTTCTAAAACATTTGGCAAGACTGTTGAGATCTCGTATTTACAAAGTTCGCAACAAGAAGCAGTTTTTGAAATTCTAAACCTTAAGAACAATTTTAACAATAGAACTGAGTTCTGACTTTCCATCAATTTTTTTAAAATTCTGTGGGTGTCTGGTTCATACTACATTTTTTACAACATTCTACAAAATTTCATCACGTTTGTTGTATTATTTCTGAAAACATTATTTCTATGGTACTATTATTAATGAAAAATTATGCACGTATTCGAAACATATCTCTCCCGTGAGGGTTCCACATTTTTGTTATTGTGTTATTTATAAGATTTTTGTGGGTCCGACTTCCATCTTATGATTAAGAAAACTAGGCATACATACATTAAAAACTGTGTGTTGGTCAAGAAGACACAGATTTTCTTTGAGATCACAATTTTTTTCAAGGTAGTTTCAGTTCCTTGCAAAGTTTCATGAAAATAGAAGAAAACTGAATCTGCAAAAGCACTTTCAACGACAATTTTTTTTAAATACAAAATGGGGGGTTTCAGGCTGGATTCTCTGCCCCAAAAAGTTGGAGCTTTTTCCCTCATGGACCCCCAACGGAAGCTTTCAATAATAATAACAACAGTAATAAAATTGGTTTTAATTTATCTGGCAGAGTGAAAGCCTTCTATTCCACTCAGCCTGTTTAAGAAATAATAGTAATAAGTTAATAACAATAAATAATAATAATAATAATTCCTTTATTGCAGCCAATGGTCATGTTATGATTAATGGAGCAACGGTGGAATTACACATGGCAGAGGAAAAGGGAGAACCCCGAGAAAATCTGCCCCGATCCCATTTTGTCCACCACAAATTCCACATGGATGCACCGAGATTCGATCCCAGGTCCCAGCGAGAGCGAGCGGCCTAACCACTCGGCCATCTCATAAATAATAAAATACAGAGTTCTACATAATATTTACAAAATCGATGCAATAATAGTTTTAATACGACGAATAACTACACAGAGAATTACTACCCATCAATAGTTTTTACTCTGTTTTTACGCTTATTAGAGCTGAAAATAAATCACGAGTAAATAAGGTGATTTAAATAATTAAGTCACCAATGCAACGGTAACAAATCGACATGGAATTAAATTTACTTAAGTAATTTTTTTGAAAAATTCAATTTCTAAATGTTTTATCCTCACATTTCGGCGATGCAGTTCTGAGTTTAGAAACTTCAATTAGGCCTACAGTGCAGAAAATAGGTCTTCGAGTCATTCCATCCAAAACCCTCTGTTGCAAGATGAGCTGTAAGGTAGAAAAAATGGGTTGAGTGTGAAATGACTAAAAAATCCGGTCACAGGCCCACTCTTTGATTAAGTTAAATTTAACGTGCCGAAAATTTTTAAAACTAAAACCCTCATCTTTCTCAACAAAGGCATACTGTAAAAATGTTATAGGACTATCCAGAATTTTATAAGCTCGTGAGTTTTCTTGTAGAGATGCAGGATAGCCTATGACTTTCCAACGAACTAGTTCATTTCCTAATGTTTTTCTTTAAATTTTCGCTATTCATATGTATCATTTTTCTAAAAAATACATAATGTTTAATATGTTTATTTTACTATTAGTTTACAATATGTACTATTTACCTTGTTGGCATGTATATTTGTATGTACCATATATGTATGTCAATTGGCCTAATCCTTCTGGTGGCACTATGGCCCTGGGGTCGACTCAGCCTCTAACAGAAATGAGTACCAGGAGCATTCCTGGGGGTAAAGGCGGCCGGTGCGTAAGGCTGACAACCTTACCACCTTCATGTGCCGATGTCTAAAAATCTGGGAGCCTCAACCTCCTGGAACCCTCTGGGCCTCCATGGCCTGTAATAGGGAACACTTTACTTTACTATATATGTATGTGAATGCATTGTATATAGAGTAACTTGACTCGAAATTTTTGGTTTGTAATTCCAATAGTCATTATATTTTCTGTCACTGTACTGAATTGTGCCCGAGCAAATTAACTTTTGCTCATTCGGGCACCAGCAATGATTATGTTATGTATAAGAAGGTAAAATAAAAATAAAAATATATAAAAAAAACATTAACTTATCAGTTGCTTATACCAAATGCTATGTTGTACTCAGTTTGTTGACTTTCAGAGAACGGCTTATCACATGAAGGAATACTGTAGAAATGAGCAATACAGATGGGTCAATTGACGTAAAGCTTCCACGAGTGTGTTTTGTATTGTAATTTTAGCTTATTTACGCCAAGCGCGGGGTTAAGGGAGGGCAGGAACTGTGGTCTAATCGTCCTGTGACACGCAATTTCCATATCGCAGCGACACGGATTCGAACAAGAGGCCAACTGAGGGACTTCCACTTTAATATGGAGCCATCCAACTGTAGCTCCGGCAGTGTCAGATATATGCACATACATTTCCACTCTCTCCTCACTACTCGGCATTTTACACTTTAATATGAAATCATAGTCCCATATGAATGCTTTTGTCAGGACTTATTTTCAGCTGCAAATGCTGCAATGGTGTCACAGATAGCTTATCTGCTAGTGAAACGGCGAAAACGTACAGTATGATTTAATGTACTACAGCAGTATACAGGGAATAAATACACCAATTGATGCATTTCATCTTTATCGACCTACTGTATGTTCTGAACTTGAAAAAATCCTTCAGAAAATGGGCCCGAGATTCCTGGTTTTCTTTCTGCTGAAGTCACCACTGGTTTTCACTAACATGATGAACTTCATTAGGCTACCTGTTTGCCACTTCACTTGAATACTAGAGCAATCATAGCTGCAATGAAGAAGAAACGGGAATTTGAGCACTATTGATCACCGAACATCAACCAATATTATCTATTGTTTAGTTGTACTTAGTAATTAAATTTTCATGTTTGAGTATTTAGGCCTATACTTCACAACAAAAAAAATATTCTGGAGATAGCTGCACTTAATCTTTTCAGAGCCGATTTTAAATATTGTTATATGCATCTATCAAGTAAGATCATTAGTGGATTATAATTTTGAAATCAATTCGAAAAATTTCAGAAGAATATCTAGTTTTCAACAATGACAACCTTAACAAGGGAATAAAAGTCCTCAAATTTTAATATAAATCATTACTCTATTATTATAATAATTATATTTTTATGCAATTTTTATGTAGTGACGAATTTTCACAATATTCCGCTTTAAGCTATATACGTGTATATTGTAATAATTTCTCTGGTTTTATAAGTTACATAAAAACCTCTTTTACTTTAAGATTACTGTACGTACAGACCCTGGTCCCTATTTGTCTGAGAGGAAGAATTGACCTGAGACTAGAATAATCCTTTAAGGCTTCGCCAGTCATTACTGTACAATGGTAAGGAAGCATCTATCGTTAAGATAAACTTATTACTAGGGGGCGGATTTCTATGACATGTCATATTTTTCCCCATTGCATTATTTCAGGTTTCCGACTAATTTAAACACGATTCCAAGCATCCTGGTGAAAATGGAACGGATACTAAATATGCATATTTAGGTCATATTTTTTGTATATTTGTGTGCATATTAAAGAAATTTTGAAGTTTCATATCATATTTTGTAAATTTTGCATTATACTGATACTTTTTGAGAATTTACAGATATTTTAAGTAATTAACATTATATTTTAATAAAATGAATTGTAATGAAACTTTTAAAAAATATACATAATGTGTAAGTGGTAAAGTCACATTTTAAATTGTATTGGTCATATTTTAATGTTTTTTTAGGTCATAAATGCATGCATATATCTTATTTTTTAGGTCATAGAAATCTGCCCCCTACTTATTACTAAAGATCTTAAAGCCTATAGGGAATTGAAGAAATATAGAACAATGCTATAAGTTATATTTACACAAATATTCCTGAACCGGAAATCAAATCAGAGTTATTCTGCTTCGTGTGCAAATGTTCTACAAATAAAAGTAAATAATTATTAATAATAACTAAAAAGTAAATAATTCTTTCATTTATTTACTTGCTACTTAGTAAACTTTGAGATAAGGTTTTAACGGGAATAATTCGATTCTAGGGGGTTGGGAACCCAATTTGCGAACTGGCAAAAGTTCTCTCTTTCTTTCTTTCTTTCTTTCTTAAAGAATGACAATAACATCATGTTTACTTTCCTTTTTGATGAAAGTACGCAAAGGGGAAGAATTATATAGTTAACATATAAAACTGAACACTTTTAAAGACTTATAACTTCTAAACTAATAATCAGTAGACATGTGCAACGGTGTAATTTTGAGAGATTCCTCGAAATACATTTTCTTTTAAGTTATGCACTACATGGACTCTGTATGCTCGTAAGCCTTTCTTTTCAACTCTCTGACATGTGCCATATGAATAGCCTGTCTCCCAGCTCAACCGGTGCAATGATTTCTTTGGAGAGTTCACTAAATGTTCTCGAACATCATCGACTCATTGCAAGTCTTTTTCTTCCCCAGTCTAGCTGAGGAGAGAGGCAACTAGCTTTCTTGCCACGGATAAAATTGTTGCCCTTGTTGGAACATTGAGCATATAGAATTTTATTCGAAATGTCCGTTGTGTTTCATCAATGAATTTGTCTGGCAGTATGTTTTCACAAGAAAAACATGCTGCCGAACTGAGAACTGCATTTTCGTTTATGACTGCAAAACTAGAGACTGGAAACTAATAAACTGTCGTAAGGCAACACTGATGGATGATAGGGTACCAACATTAATACCAATATCGATTCTCCCAAAGCCACTGAGATCATAAAACCCAATTTCAATTTGTTATTACTTTCCAGAGGGAAATTATAGTCTTTAAAAGTGTTCAGTTTTATATGGATCACACTGTACAAGATGGCTATATAATTTTTTTTAATGTGAGTTTCGGTGTTCTCAAAGAAAAGTTTTACAGAATTTATTTTTTATCTGAATGGAATTTATGATTACTTCAGAATACTTTCACGTGCTTTAAAACAATAACTCTTGATATATGTTATAGGTAGCGTATGGCCCTCGCGAAGGAATACAAAGACCGTGTCATAAATAAGAAGTTTCGTGTCGGAAGGAAGAGGAAAGGACTTGAAATCGTGCAAAAACGTGTAATGGTTTACGAGACATGGAACACGGGTCAGTATACCTAAGTGTTCATAAGTAAGGAGGTTACGCTATTCCACTGGAGTGTTCATAATGGAAATACGAGATGCATGCACATAAAGAGGGCATAGCACAGCATCCTTAACACCATTCCCTTGACAGATATATTCCAGTGTTGCGTCTCAATTCTAGAGCGTTGGGAACTCAATTTGCGAATTGGCAGCAACTGATGCATAAGTTATCTCTGTTATGAGCCTATTAAGTCCTACGCCTTCAAGGAAACAATTTCGCTTTAATCAAGTTATCTTTGTACACACTGTCAAGGACTCCTGTAAATGTGATATTGCAGGGAAAGGATGTATGCTGGACACAAAAATCAATATGTTACTGATGTGTTTTTACTAAAACCTTTAACAAAATAATAATAATAATAATATTTTTTTATTAAGGAATATTCCACAATACAATGGTTTTCCTTCATCCCATAACAATCTTTTGCCTCCATAAGTCCCTGTCCATAGCATCCTCTTCACTTAATCCTTTTCTTGCCATACTCCTTTTCACCCCATCCATCCAGCACTCTTTGGGCTTTCCTCTTCTTTTTTTCCTTCTACTTTCCAATCCAAAATTTTCTGAGGTATTCTGTCCTCTGTCATTCTGAGTACATGTCCATACGATCTCAAACGTCTTTCTTCTACAATTTCCAAAATATTATTTTCAACTTGCATTATTTCCCTTATTCTATTATTCCGAATTTTTTCTTTCCTGGATTTTCTTGCTGAACGCCTCCAAAAATCCATTCTAATACCATTAATTTGTTTGCTTGCTGTCTACTTATGGTCCAAGTTTCAGCGCCATATAACGTTGTACTTTGGAATAATGCCTGATATATTAATTTTTTAGTTCTGTGAAAAAGGTTTACTCCATAATAATAATAATAATAATAATAACAACGTTGCAGAAAACGCAGTTAAAGTCTCTATCTTGTACTGTCCTTATACGTTTCCTAAGATAGGGGATTTTTATTCATTTTCCGTTCATGCTCGCACAGTGGGAACTTGAATTTTCACATTCAGAGCCGGTATCCTAACTTACCGCATCCCCCTAATTTAAAAAAATCCAACTTTACGTAAAGATATTAGGGTTGGCGTTTGTGACCATGTGAGGACAACCACTCAACCAATACAATAGGTCTATACAACTACAAATTTCTGCTGATGTGAAGAAAAAATCGTGAAAAATTTATCGCATTGCTTATTCAGGTACATCATTACATTAAAGCCAGAAACTTTTGTTATAGCTTTTATTGCAGGCGAGACATGAAAAATAATCGTATTTTCAAATTTCCTCGATTATTTTCAATTTAAAAAAAAAGTACTTTGACTGGTCTCATTCTATACGCACGAAACACTCTAACCTCCAACAAAACTTCTGAACAGTGATGGAAAATTAATGTAAGAAAATGTGAGGTGGAAGAACACTGGTAGTGACACGACGTCTGCATGCAGATGAAAGCAACGAGGGGGCTTGCCTACAGAAGGAAATGTATTTATTGTGTGTGGGTGTCCAGGATGTCCCATCATAATAAACGTCTGTCGCTCTCTGGGTTCAATGAGAGGTGTACGGCGCTCAAGGTGTCCCACGCTATCTTCTGATTTTATTATTACTGTATACTCTCTATATTACGATATTCATGTTTAAATATAGTTGTTTAGAATGAGGAATAACACATGCTTAGAAAAGTGGGTTCTAAGTTGTTTGTGCTTCGAGGATCTCCTTAGAATATTGGTAGCACGTAAGCAAATCCGTTCGCAATCCTCGTCAGAACGCCAGGCCACCCCGTCTTCTCATTTTCTGGACTATTCAATGTACTATCCAATATTAACTAACTCACGTGCATTCTCCCTCTGTTCTTCTCTCTGAACTGTTCGTCTCTTTCCGATAGACCTACTTTAACTTTAGCCTCTTATAATTATACATACAGTAGCCTATTTCTAAATGGTTTTCCCATCAATAGTTTGTATGATACTCTACAGTTTCGTATTCGAGCTACATGAATTTCCCATCTTGAAGTGTACGATTTAGCAGCTGCTCCAATAAGTTGTGAGTGATATAACAGATGATTCTTGTCATAACTGAGATTTGGTCACTGCCCTGTTTAGATCATCTAGACTGGGGTCCAAAATCTTACCCAATACTTTGTTCTCGAACATTCCATTGAAGAGTAAAAGCTCCATGTTTCGCATCCACAGAGGATATCCTTAACCTTAAATTCAATGTCAGGGCAGTTTAAAGCAACTACATTGATACCATTATTGTTTTCAAAAGTAAGTTTTCATTGTTATTAAATTATTCCACATCGAAAATATGGTTATTAAATAATGTAAAAGTCTACTTCATTGCATTAGTTAGAATTTCTTTATGGGAGAGAACATTTATAGATGTGGTTCACATGTTGTTAAGCAAAATAAAACAAAAAAACAAAACAAAAAACAAAAATAGAAATAAAGCAAACAAACAAAAAATCGCCCTATCGCCCTAAGGTGACTGTTTTCTCCACCATTTCCACCCACAACTAAAGCACTGCCTAGAAGTATTGTCCCATGGTTTATGGGTTCACAGATGTTGATGGCGTTCGAACCGCGGGAGCGGAAGTATTAGGGAACTATTAATTAGGCACTCAGCCTCGTAAGGATGAATATGAATTATTTAAGTACAGAAGTAACAGCTCCAATAAACATAACTATGGTAAACTATGGTAGACGTTGGTTTGCTAGATGTCCACACGTCATGCCAATAGCTTTCAAATGCCAAGACCATGGAGTTTAATTGAGTATATTTTATATCATTTTAAATAGAATATATAGCCTACCTAAAAGTAAAATATTCAATGTAAAAAAACACTTGTTTAAAAGTCATGCCTGAAGTTGTAAACAACTAACTTATGGGAAGCGCAAAATCACGAAGGGGAAATAAATTAATCACGATTCTTAAGCATAATAATAAGTAGGCCTAATAACTAATAACATATATAGCTGATATTACACGAATTACACAGTTACGAGATAAAGGTATAAATTTCTAGGTTTCCGAAATTTAGATTAAATGGAATATAATAAATTTCAAACACAAGCCCGAAGGAGGCAACAGTGGGACCGGAAACCGACATTATTGAAAGCAGCTTTAAAAAAACTAACTGTGAATATAAACTAAAAGATTTGTGTGGAATCTGAGACTATTTGACAGATGTCAAATAGAAAAAATATAGCCCTATGTGATGCCAAGGCGCCATCGCATGGGAAAAGAGCCGATGCCCCAAAACAGAAGGGGAGGACTCCGTGGAGCGCATCCTAATGCTTTCAAACGCATGGATGCAATTCATAAACACACTCTAGCGTTAACGTGACATAAATGCAATTAAAATGGCTCGAGTCGATTCAACACAGTCACATGACTTCAAGTGCAGTATCGCAAAACTCCCTGAGGATCAGTTTTATAAGTTGATAAAACAATGGTGACACATTTAGGCTCAACTGTACATGTATACTTGTCAGTATTCACTCACTTTCTCACTGCTTTCTCATCACTCTATATACAGGGTGATACAAGAGTTAAGTAGGCCCACGTTATTTACAAAACAGCTGATTTCGTTTCAATTCGACGAAAAAAGCGTTTACCTAAGCGTTCTACAGTGTGTTGTAGGCTACAGTCGGGGTTGGGTCTTGACATGTTAAAAAACGTTTTACTCATGACCTGTAAAATAAGTGTAATTAAAGTAATGTACTAAAAAAACCTCTTGTGACTTTTAACTTCGTTTCATTTGATAAATTTACAAACAGCTCAAGAGCTATAATTGAAACCCGCTGATGCAGAATTCTAAGTTCGAGTTTGTTTATATAGAAAATATATTTCCACACCCTCAGCTTGTATAACATGTGGACTGGAAATTATAGCTACACAGTATTTTGTGTGCATAGGTGATAAATTAATTAGATCGACAACAACAATAAAAATTACAATGTTTCAAAATGAAAATAGAAAGATTGATTTAAAATCCTGACTTCTTACTATGATTGAGAATTATAAAATAAAAATTAGCAGAGCTATATGGGTTCAGTGATTTAAAAGACGCAATAAGTAAAGTTATATTTACTAATTGTGAATCATACCACTGCACACCATGTGGTATAATAATGATCAAAGAGTATTATTATTATTATTATTATTATTATTATTATTATTATTATTATTATTATTATTATTAGGGCTGTACCGATTAATCGATTAATCGATTAAATATTTAATCGTCGATCAATTACATTTACCGATTAATCGGTTTAGTCGAATTCTGAAAAATGTTTTTCGAGAAATGGGTCAAATGACCAAACTCTTGTCTCAGTGCCGAGTGAGAGAGTTTTTAGAGCTGCCGGTATTATTGTAAACAATCTACGATCGTCTCTTGAACATTCAAATGTCAACAAACTCGTGTGTCTCATGTCTTGGCTGAAAAAGTAACCGGAAATATAAGTTTTGTATATATTTTGTCACTAGTTAACTAATAATGGTATTCATTAAATCAGGATTTCTTCTGATTATCTGTAGTGTAGTAGTTATTAAATGTGTAAAACAATATTAAACGTACACTTCGGTTTCGTTTAAAATGCCGACCTGGTTGTCGATTAATCAGTCGATTAATCGATTGAAGTCAAGCGTTAACTCGATTAAAAATGTTAATCGATTTTCAGCCCTAATTATTATTATTATTAATATTTATTATTATTTTTACCTAGTTGATGTAGTTTCTGCTGCTGCAGGGAGTTTATGAGAATACTAAGACAAGTAGGCCTATAGGAATGGGGAATGTGCGTGAGAGTACAGGAATGCCTTGGTCTCCCAAATGAAACATGTATAACACAGAGAGGATCCTGGGTATCCACCTGCGAAATTCCTCATGTTCACCAATTGACACCGCAATCATCGCATCAGCTCTGTAGTTATTTATGGCGACCGGCGACGAAGTGGTCCTCGACATCCATTATTTATGAACCCCTTCCCTTCCTTTAACAGATCACCTTGTGGATAGTGAAGTTAAACTCCTCTTCTTCTACACATTCTTGCTGGAAATTTGACCTCCTCCTCTTCCTCCCCTATAACTCCATAGAACGTGAATCGAATTTCATAATACTCCTTTATGTATTGAATTGAGTAAATAAATTCGAAATACTGAGATATTAGTCTAATTTTTTAAGTAATGTCTTCCTTTCGAGGTAGGCTTTAAGTTAACGATTGATACGACATTTTTTATTCCCTTTTCAGGACATATCTTGCAACTAAACGGACTATTCCTCTATGGGGGGATCTGAAATTGAGAAAAGTAGAGCTTTCTTTTCCTTAGAGAATGACGGGAGGAAGTAAAATCCTATGAGCAATTTCGAATATCCATACCGATAATGTAATGACTTGAGCCCGGATTTATAAGCATAATAAAAGAATACAATTATCAAACAATTAGGAACGAAAAATTGAAAATACAAGCACCAACATGAGCAAAAACAATTTACACGAAAACCAGATAGATTATTAGTTTCGTAGAAATCTTATCTTACAGTATATAAAGAAGATCATATGCAGATTTTCTATGTCGCAAGACGCCACAGGCGCATGTGAAAAGCAGTTCTTCTTCGATTCCACTTCAATTTCTCTTTCTTTACTGGAAAGCTTTTTAGAAATATGGAAGGTTTTTTATACCACAAATTTTTCAGGATTATATTAGCTGACAAAATAAAAGAAACTGGCGATAATGACGTCTAGGGGTGAAATAACCAGTTCTAACAGTTTCGATTAAAATATTCTATTTTAATTCAATATCATAAAATATGGAAGCAAAATAGTTTTTCCCCCAGAGTAAGCAAAATAATCTCTGTCAAATAAAGTTAAAATTGCTCATGGGTTGTCTTACGAAATATAACATTTATGCTTATTTATAAATGAGAATATATGAAAAATAACCTACTTCCTCAATCATATAATAAAAGAAAAACTAACCTAAGCTTAAAATTCATAGACCTTTTTGCATATGTTTAGGAGCCTGAAAACTAAATATGCGATTTGCTTAGAAATCCGGGCTCTAGTAATAAAATTAGTTTTTGGAACAGTCGTAGCGATATTAGCAGGTAAAAATTCGTGGTATTTATTTAGAATATGACACACACATTCGGCTTTCCTCAACAAAACATATTGTGCATGATGTCCAGAAGATCGCATATTAAGTGGGATATCGTGAAAATAATAGTTTCTTTTTTCGAGCGAGGTGGCTGAAAGGTAACGTCTTGGACTCGCATTCGGGCTGTCCCAGGTTCAAAATCCCGGGGCCGGCCAATTTGACATTGGTTTTTTCATGATTTCCCGAGTCGTAAAAGGCAAATGCCGAATTGGATATTTACATACCATGAATCATCCTCACCATTTTCATCCTGTATCATACCCATCCTGTATCATCATCAGTTGAAATTTACTCCATTAAAAACACAGACAATTGACAAGCAATAGTTCCAAGGCCTACCCTACTGTACAGACACAGATCTGAAATTGCTTATATAGCCTCGAAGCTAAAAGGAGTATAAACTTAACTGAAATAAAATTAAAAAAAAGATATTTTTGTGTACGAGGCAAATTACAAACTTTCTGGGGAAGGTGTAGGCTACAGTATTTGTGAATATTAAACTGAAATCATGGATATTAGTTTCTTATTTACAGTTCTACCCGTTAATAGGGCTATATAGCCCTAATACGCC
Source organism: Ectobius pallidus (assembly GCA_964059195.1). NCBI lineage: Eukaryota > Metazoa > Arthropoda > Insecta > Blattodea > Ectobiidae > Ectobius > Ectobius pallidus. Next base: position 48,837,889 of record CAXKWD010000010.1, on the reverse strand, counting down.
AGTTGGTAAAAAGGGTTCTGTACGTTTGAAATTCAAATAGGCTAATAATAAATAATAATATGGTCTTTCATAATATTTTTAAGTTCTATGATAAAAATTAAAAGAACATATATTTTGAAATGATCGTGTTTTAGGCATAGGTTAATATATTAAAATAATGAGAAATAATAAATTATGAACTAGGGAATTGATACTGAAATTACAGTGGGAACCAAAGATGTGACCACCGGACTTCTACCGTGTCTAGCGTGCGGCAATCACCGGACATTTTGGACGACCGTTCGCCATGATAATTTTTATCTTTCCCCGCCACTTCCACCTCCCACTGAAGATTCAAATAACAGATTATCCAAATGAAATGGAAAAAAAAGAAGAAAGAAAGAAAGAAGAAGAAAAACGTTGAAAATGTCGTCAGTTTCAATACAGTCTTACAACGTATGATTTTGAAGGCACATTACTTTAAGGATAACGTTACTGAAATGCATTTTTCACAGGACGGTTTTTTTTCTTTCAGAAGACAAATTTGAACCACGGAACAGTTTTAGATGAAGAAATCGTGACCAAAGAGAGTTCTGACTCAAGAAAAACGTAACGATAATGGTGCGAAAATAGAATAAAGAAAGTCCAGTCTTCGTTTAGCTCAGGAAGTTGGCTTTCTCAATCATCAGTAGGGACCGGATTTTTAGGTTTTTAAAAACACTGTTTTAGGTTTTCCATTAGGTGAAATAGTTTTTTTTTAGGTTTTTTGTCCAAAATATAGTTTTTGGGTAGAATAATTGGTTTAATGAATTTGAATGTGCTACATAGGATTCAATACATAATACTTGTAAAGTTTAACTTAACAAAATTGACTTAAATTTGTGTAAACTTGCTTTAGGACAAGATTCTCAACTGTGAAGTTCTTCCTGTTATCTCTTAGAATACATTTGAAGGCAGAAAATGTCCTTTCAACCTCACATGACATCAACAATGGTTGTTCGTACGAATATTTTAAAAGGAATACGCAGGTACTCTTACACTTCCTCTCTTGATACTGTCATCCTAGACGACATTGAGTTGAACGAAACGCTGTTGGTATTAATTTCAACCCGACAAAAATTGTCTCTCCGCAAAATTTCTCAACTGACAAACAAAAAAGGCAAAAAAGGCAAAAAAGTAGCCTAAATTAGGTTTTTTATCCCGTTTAGGTACATTTAGGTTTTTATACCTCATTTAGGTATTTTTAGGTGCCACAGAATTAATGTGGGTGAATCCTATGGGCATGATTCGAAAAAGTGTGTGATCGCTTTTTGTTTTGGAAGTAAGGAAAAAAATAGGTAAAAACCTAAGAATCCGGTCCCTAATCATCAGTGTTAAGGGCTTGTAACTTTCAAGTTCCGCCCATATAGAATTCATACGTCATTTTCAGATGATTATAGATCACAGCAATACTGAAATTCTTCTTTTCATTTGGCTATTCTCGTACTTCAATCTTCGGCGAGAGTTGGAAGTATCGGAGAGAGCTAAATTTGCCGCGGCGATCAGAAGCCTGTCCCCGGTCAAGGCCGCGCGCTATGCATGGTCTGCACTGTATCACTGGAGAAGAGAGAGTTTTGAAATCTATCAACGTCATAGAGATTATCTATTTTAATTTTCCATTGGATTATTAAATTTACCCATGTGCGGCAGATGAAAAATACATTAGACCTACAGTATAAACACCTTGAAATACAGTAATTACTTGCAATTGCATTGCAATTGCTTATGTTCACTACAGAAAATCTTTTCTTTTTCAAAAATATTTATATATCATAAGTTTATGAACAAAGCTCATGGTTGGAAGAAGGTCATGTAAAGGGCGTAGAACATACCTATCTGTGATTATTAAATCAAAACGCTAAACTAAACACGGACATATGAGTATGAATAAATAAATCACCACAATAGTGTACCGACAACATACAAATCATATCCTGACCTATACTGTACGTATCATTATAATGGTTTATTATCATAAAGGAGGAGGCAACAATAGCTTCGCCAGGGGCTCGAAATTTTATTTGTATGACAAAGGAAGCACGCTATTGATCCTCAAGTTCATGGGACTGAGAGAGAATATCATCGCAGTTGTTAATTACTGTAATAAAATTATGCACAGGCCAGACACTTTGCGACTGGGTAATAAAGAAAGCTGTAAAATGCTTAATTATTGCAGTTGGAACTTGCCTTTTCATGGTTACACCTAAAATTAATTACCTCTAAGTCAATAACAAAATGTATTCCTGAGATTAGCAAAGGTAAACTATAAAATTAAAAACTTTCATGGGAAAGTATGGTTCATAGCATGTAGATCATTAAATGAGCAAATGAAATGAATGAGTGGGTGGTTCTGTAATTCAAAAGCGTAGTAATTTTTCTGGGTGGCTTTTTCCCCCATGCAATAACAATCTTCATTTACCGATACGGTTACTCTAAGCAGTAATAATTAAATTGCTTATTAAATGAGCAACAGATACATAATATTTTATGCCGCGTCACATGCTTTCATAGATGCACAGGAAAGAATGATTTTATATAGGCCTACTTACTGATACAGTTTTAAATATGTTGACAAAAGTCAGACGCTTTGGATTGAAAACTGTCATAGCTTTTCGAGTGTTAATAATACATTTTTTCTCGGAAACATTACGATACATGTACAGGTAGAGGGGAAAAAAGGACCGACTAAAATATCTAAGTTGCCGATATGAGCCACTGCGCATGCCTAGCGACATTGATGTATTGAATTTTGTTCTACAGCCGATAAATTGCTTGAATTGAGAAATAATTTCACGTAATTTGCATTGCTTGTGAAAACAACCATTTCCGTTACATCTCTTACATTTATTTACGTATCACAAGGCTCTGAAATCAGCTACAAGAGTCTGTAGGCTTTTTTTTCCTACCTGTACATATTACAACAATTTAATTAAAGCCAATTTTATTTTTCTATGTTCGTGCTCCATAATCGTCAGTTACACAGGAGTGTAACAAATAGTTTAGTTAATCGATACGTTTGTGAACTATTCGACGTGAATATATCAAAATAGCATAGTGCTGTACAAGTCTGACTGCAAAACAACAGGTTATGAAGTAAAGTCCTGTTTCATAAATTGGTCCAATTAATAATAGGTCTGTTCGCAAAGCTAAATCTTGTACTGTCAAGTACCGCGACGCATGCGCACATTTTGAATATGCTGATATATGACATTCTGCGCATACGTTGCGCAGCGAGACAGACAATGTGCGCATGCGTCATAGTCCTTGACAGTTAGGGATTTACTTTGCGAACAAACCTAATAATTCAACATCAGCAAAGTAGCATCATTACAATGAATTAAATTAGTTTAATATACGGACAGTTATAAATAATATAATTATCCTAAATTCTAGAATATCACACAAAAGAAATATGCTCTGATATTATTTCAAGACACCTGAAACGTTTTATTTTCATGATTACATTTTGCTACAGGTCTAACAGATAATTTATGCAGATATTTAGAGGTAAAAGTAAACTTTAGTCAGATAAATATTTTATATGCTACTGAGCTCGCATGATACCCTGTGATACCCTAGGCGTAAAACAAGTCAGTTGCATCTTTTACACAAAAAGAACTAGATGATAAAATATAGGCTATTAAACTTTTTTAGATAACAAAAAAATATTAACTTCTCGTTCACTTTTTTGTTAATTTAAACAACCATTAGAAGAAAATGTTCACTCTGTATTAACAAATAAAGCAAATAAAATTATAGTAAGTAAGTAAACCAGTACTTCAATCAGTAAGACGATATTTATGTGTGATGTTATAATCTAATTAGTGGTAAATTTCTCTATCCATTAATCCCCATCTGTGTTTACAGTTAATTACTAAATAAAACTAAAATCTCTCGAAAAAAGACTGCTTACATCACAGAAGTACATTTAGATGCCATGAACACCACATGTGGTCTACGCTTTTAAGGCTCGCCACCGGTTTATAAACAATAGCTAATGGCTTGTAGGAATTACAACAGAGAATATCATTCAGCATTGCTTTTAGTGTGCCATGAATAATGTTTTCCATGAAGTGGCGGGATCTATGGTAAACATGTGCGTCTCGGAGAGCTGAGTCTAGCCAGTCAGACGTCTTTTACCAGGATCTACACAGAATTTCTAATCAATCTCCGAAAATCACTAACACTGTGCATGTACTGTCTACACTATGACCGCAACCAAATTATTACTAATGTACTGGGTATAATATTAACAAAGGGAAATCTCGCAGTCGAAATTTTAATGTATCCCTAATTTGAAAATAACGCATAGTGAAATAGATACAAATCAACCGAATGGAGTGATTCCAATAGAGTACCATTAATGATTTAAAATATGGAAAATAATGGCTTTTCTCAGATGTAAAATTAATATTACAAGGTAACACTGTATTAATGGTACAAGTATTCAGTTGAACAAAATATCTAAAATGAATTATTTAGGTAGGCTATAAAAATATTGTTATTAAGCAACAGTGTGGGAGACCAGAACTGGGAAAAGATCAGTAGGAAGACAGAAATCACGATGGGAGGATGAGTTCAAGTGTGTTCTGGGGAGTTTGTGGTCAAGGAGAGCCAAAGGCAGAAAGAAGTGGAAAAGCCTTGAGAACCAGTTACATAAGGTAGGATTAATTGATTGTTATTTAAGGTAACATATTATTATAGTTTTTGTAGATTTTAGCGTTCTCAGGCGAGACTAGCCTGAAACGTTCTCTTAGTCAGCCACCCTGGCTACATCAGGAGGCCCTTGCCCATTATGGGATGATTATAGGAAATTCTAATTCTAATTAAACATTTTAAACTTCTCGAATTGTATTCATGATATTACATTTTGTAAAGCACTTAGAACAGATACAATAACGGAAACAGAACCGAAATAGACAGAGAACCGAAATATTAGCCTAATTGTACTGAACAAAATACACTTTTTACTTCTTCTGCCCGTACCATAAGTACAATAGGTAGAGGAAATATTGTGTTCGCACCCTGAAATTCGAAGTTGAGTTTTCAACGTAATTACACGTTTTGAGGATACCTGAATCCAAAAATACTATGTTCAGAAACATATGTGTATGTGTGAACAGCCTAGCTCGAACACGAAAAGTCGTATAAAAACAACATTTTATATTTGGGTTAGATACTTTCTGAGGATGTGACAAAAGAATTTGCGACGACGTTCTCTTATTTTAATGTCACTTTATATTAAGAAAATTTCTTTTTTCGTGATTTTCTCGAAAACGGTTCTAACGATAGTGTTTACATTTTGTATATGAAGTAGGCTACTTATACCAAGAGCTGAAGCTTTTATTTGAAACTTTTTCTTCGTGGAAATTCTCTAAAGGGTACTTTTACGCCAGGTACCGTTCATATTAAGTCACTCATTCCTGGTGAACACTGAATAATAAACCTTTGCATCTGAAACTAATACGCAATCCTTGGAATACGACATCTTATTGTATATCAGAATGTAAAGTAAGAAAGGTGTATTGCTCATGCTTAGAGTAACGAAAGATATGTGAGTGCATTATATATGATTTTATTTGGATTGTGCATCCTTCGGGAATGCTATACGCAGCGTCGTAAGGGCTATCTCTTTAAATTTTAGGAGTTCACCACGAATAGAATTGTGACGAATAGGATTTAGTTTTTCGTGATTTTCTAGAAAAGGGATTTAACGATTCTGTTTAAATTTTCTGCATGAATTGTATAATATTATAGTATATAACAATATGCGATATACTGTATACTTTCATTTGAAAAGTTTTCCCAATAAATTCTCTGAAGGATAGTTATAAGATACTCATTTCATAGCCCTACATAAACTTGCCTCAAGAATAATGCGACTTTAAATGAGGCTGAGACAACTGATTGTGGAATATTAAGGACAAAAAAAGTTGTTTTGGTTCACAACAGATCTTTATACTCTATTTAGTTTAGTCTGGTTATTAAAAATAACATTTCTGGCTTGCACTCGGGAAAGATTTCACAAAACTTTCGGTAACCTACTTCATTGTCATCATCATGGGACTTGCCGAAGAAAAGAAATATTTGTCTCAATTGTAATGGAGTATGAAGCAAAAAACTTGGATGAAATAAATCTGACCAAGCTGCAGGCGCTAGAAGTCATTTCTTAACATTTTCACTGCTACTGACATAAATACAGTATCAGCGTCTCCTCAAAACATTGTATAAAAGCAAAGATGTATAATTTCAACAGCATAACGTTTTACTTAAAATGTGCAGATTTTTATTTACATGTTAGCATTGACATTCATAGAAATCATGTAATTCGCTGAAATTCGCTGGTCGATTTCAGAATTAAGAGCCCATTAATGATTTCACTTTATTACTAGTAGGGGCGGATTTCTATGACCTAAAAAATAGGATATATGCATGCCCTTATGACCTAAAAAACATAGATATGACCAATTAAAATTTAAAATATGACTTTACCACTTACACATTGTGTATATTTTTTAAGTTTCATTACAATACATTTTATTAAAATATAGTGTTATTTATTTAAAATATCTGTAAATTCTCAAAAAGTATCATTATAATGCAAAATTTACAAAATATATTATACTTCCAAATTTGTTTAATATGCATACAAATATGCCAAAATATGACCTAAATATGCATATTCATACTAAATATGCTACAACAGTTGAAAATTTCCTAAATACGCAGTTGTATGCACAATAAAAGCCGTTACATTTTCACCAGGATGCTTGGGATCGGGTTTAAATTAGTCGGAAACCTGAAATAATGCAAAGGGGAAAAATATGAAATGTCATAGAAATCCGCCCCATAATTTATTATTAGTTATTATCAATATATAAATTCATCTATGAAAGGATTGCTAATATATATATATATATATATATATATATATATATATATATATATATTTCCCAGGAAAGTATCCGATGTTTATGGTTTGGTTTCCTTTATTTTAATGCATTTTTTTATCTTGCAAATCTAGTAAATATACAGTATAACAAATCTTATAGCCTTTCCTCACAATCGAGTAGTCTAACTATAGAATAACGAAATTACAATTGCATGTTCCATGGATATGAAGTCATATTTCACACCACATGATAAGGTAGCTACTGGCAAGTGGTGAAATCCACGTTTAGAATCTCAGCGTGTGCCGTTAACCGTAATTCCGAACTTCAATTTGAATTACAAATGGAAATGTAATGGGCAAGGAAACTACGCTAGTACCTACTCCGATGTATAATTACGAACACCAAGAAATGGCACGGTTTCGAGCTAAAAGCTTTTTCTTGCAAAGAAGCAATTAGTCTTTGGCTGTCAACCCTGTTGCACATTTCCATTGATTATATATATAGGTTTTTACGAACATTCTGGTCTAACAGCTTCACTCCTTTCACTATTTCTAACGAACTCTGAATATGTCTTACATATTATATAACATATTAGGAATATCCACTAATATAAATGCGGGAAATCGTGTAAAATTAATTAAATATGCTTCTATAACGTAAGAGCAGAATTATGCAAATTGTTTTCTTCTTCTGAACGTCCTACAATTGTCGGCTCTAAAAATTGTGTAGGGTATTCACAAACAAAAGGTCTTCATTCGAGTCATAAATTAAAGAATACGGATTTTGAAGTGGCGTTCTACTAACACAATATCTAGTTAATACCAACTGAGGAATATTTTTCAACTATAAAACAAACTGTGAATAATTTTTACTAGGCGCGAAATTTCTGCGTAATTGGCGATCGGAATTCTAAGGCTGGCAACAAAGATTAAATTTTGAAATTATTTAATTTTAGTATTTTATTACGCTTTCCATAACGAAATTCTAATTGATAGTAGATATTGCCTCAAACAGTCAGTCTGACATGAACCAAATTCCTAAATTTATTCGGAAGCGTTCGAAAATATCCGGAAGTAATCTATATCAATTGAATATCCCACGCGATTTGGTTCGGTTTGCTTTTCTGTGTTTTAGCCATCATTGGTCTAACTCCTCTAATAACAAAAAATTACGTTCGTGGTCATCCTGTGAGCTGTATTGCTACCTCCAGTACAACAGAATACAGTTGAGTTAGAAACGAAACTCGTAAAAACATTTTGAATGGCATACAGTACTTGAAAATAAAGCCGCAAAAGGGAAAATGCGTTAAAATAAACCGAATCATTGATCACAATAAACACCATTTTTTCAATGTATCAGTATTAATCCGTACGGGACTTCATAACTTCATAAAGTAACATCTTCATAAAGACTTCATAAAGTGATAACATTACCCGCGATTACATTAAGCGGCGTTCACTGTAATAAAATTCGGCACTTTACACACATAGTTTAATGTATTGTTTCCAATACTGATGGGAAAGAAAATAATCTTGGCAGAATGAGTTCTAGCCATTTTTTGCTATTTAGCAATTTCGACAATTGAATTATTTACTAAATCACATGCAAGAATAGAACTGTTTATCTTATCTTACATGCCAGAGTAGAACTGTTTCTCACATCACCTATGACCAAGATCGAAATTTAGAGAGCTGGTAGACTATCTAATGGGTTTGGTTCGACATAATTCCCATGACATTCGTGCAGGGAGTTGGAGAGTAACTTGAGAGGTGCCATGATTACATCACTAGATAAGAACAGTGGTATGTAATAAAAAGAGAGTTGAGGATTGTTTAAGTCTACAATTGAAAGAGATAGTTAAACATGATGTAATGGCAATTGAATTAGGCGCAGCTTGGTGAACGGAGCAGTTTAACCCAAATACCTGACAGGTTTGCTCCACGGGCGAAGGTGAGGAATAATGAGGTAATTGTATTGTTTGGGAACATGAGCACAATCAACATTAAAAACAAGTAATTTAGTAGAACCACTTAACCATGCCTACGGTAAGAAAACGTACACCTTCAATAGAAAGAACAACTATTTGCTTGAAACCAGTCTTAGTGTGCAGTTAGATGGACGTTGTATATTCCTAGAATTTCTCCACCTGGCCCTTTTAATTTGAAATATTAGTATAGAATTTAGATTAGATCAAGTGAAGGAACGAGCAGACTATGATCCTGGATGTTCCAATATTATGAAGTGAAACATTAAGAAGATAGAGTCAATGTGTGCAAGAGTACTTAATTAAAACTGAAAAAAAATATATATATATAGATATACATATCTATATATATACACACACACATTGCATAACGCCACTCAGTTTGTAGAGCAACGGCACGGAAAGTTGAAGGCCATGGGTTCGAGTCTGTTTCAGTGGAAGCTTTCTCATAACTTTTCTCGTGTAAGTTTCACAAATATAAATAAGAGATTTTCTTCATATTAAAATATACGATTCGTCAGAAAATTATAAAACAATATCACTGAACAATTATGGATTTTGCAGGGAAAATATTTTCAGGAAATTTTACAATACTCTTCTGTTAAATAAGTGCTACGCATACAGATGATTTTTCAAGTTATCATTAGAGAAGCCAAAAAGCGAATATTGCAATAATTTTTTTGAAATGGTTTTCATATTCACATTTGTGATACTTTTTACGTAACTTACTCAAAAGGTTCCGCAGGGTTGCAACAGCGCATTGCCATATAACTTGTTCGCGAATAAAAACAAATAAGACACTCTGCTTCGATGCTGCGTTATGTCGTGGAATATGTGATCCAGGTAATAATTATTATTTTATTTAATTTGCACGAAACTTGCCAGCTTTATTGTTAACACACAAAGGGAAATTTATTCCTTATTCTTTCATCTGCTGATGTTAAGAAAAAAAGTAAGAACGGTACCGGTACGCAGAACACCAATCGAGTAAAGCACGGCTCAGGTTCAGGGATAAACTTTTTCTGGTACAAAAATATTATTTGATTTTTGTTGTTTATTTGTTTCTACGTAAGGAATGAGCTGTTTAACTCTGCACAGTAACCTTTTCCACTCAATATACATATGTGCCCAAGTTATAATATATTTTGCGCATAAATTCCTAACTCCCATTTTATTGGCAAAAAATTGGAGCTGTTGCAGTTCATTTGTACGTTTGAGAACATTTCTTAGTTTCAACAACTGGACTCTTTACGTGAGAGACAATAAGGTCATGAGGCTTTTTCTTACCGTATACGGTGAGTTGAGCAGGCTCGCTGACGCGCTTGGCAGCCACATTTTCAGCCACACAGGTGTAATTCGCCGTGTCCTGGAGTCGAGCCTGGCCCACTAGCAGATGTCCTTCACTGGATACTATGAGGTTCGTGTCTGGCTCCAGAGGCACTCCATTCCGCAGCCAGTAAACTCGCGGGGGAGGAACTCCTGGAGGTGGATGGCAACGCACCTCTGTTTGCCTGTCCAACTCAACCGTCTGAGAGTATGGCGGGGAGTCGAACTGCTTCTTCAGATCTGAAATATATATAAAAAAAATTGGTTTTAATTTTTACTTCTTATTTATTTAATAATACAGAAAAATCCGAGTTCCCGGGGATCGAACCAGGGCCTACGGATGTGTAGTCAGCGACGCTAATCACAAGACTACGTAGGCACTTTCCACTATTTTGAACCTGTTATAATATTATTCTCTTGTCTTCCCGTGCCCGGTTAAGATGGCTGTGATCTGTTCACTATGCAAATGTGAACATGGAGATCAAACTGTGAATCACATAATATTCGAATGTACTCTCTTAAACAGTGAAAGACTAGAATTAACACAAAACATAAGATTAAAAGGTGGACAGTGGCCAGAAAACAAATTACGAAGTAGTCAGACATTACCTCCAGACTTTACGAAGTTTTTAAACAAAATAGGTTTTTGAAAAGTTATAATTTATTGTAGGATAACTGTAATTGTAATTAGTTAAATCATTGCATGTAGTATTACTTAATGTAATGGAGCATGCAGTTTAGTAGGCCTAGCAAATAAAAAAAGACCACGTAGGCGGTTTAGATAAAATAAAACCATTTGTTGTTGTTGTTATTATTATTATTATTATTATTATTATTATTATTATTATTATTATTATTATTATTACATGATGAACTAAGGTTCAAATACAGGAAAATAATTCTACTACTGCCACCAATAATAAAAATATCAATCGGAACATTACTGTAGTATGCTACTGTAAATAAGACGAGAAACAAGTAAAGAAGTGTAAGAGCATTATTTTATGAAAAGAAGTATTCAGACAGAATTATGCTACTTAATGTGCCACCTTCCTACACAATGATGATCGCCTTTCCTCCCATTCATTTCTCTTCTCCAGGAAGACACAATGAAGAAAAGTTTAAACCTCTTACGAGTTAATTTGTAATCACACTTTAAACGTACTTAACTGCTACCTACCCAACTTTTCATTCCTTGTGAAGTGTGCTTCCTTGAATAATGTCACACCTACTTCACAAGGACAAAGATGCAGAAACATGAGAAAGGGAAATCAAGCAGACTGTACTTTAAATTAGTGTCAACAATAACAGCTGTACACGCAGTGAGACTGAAATCAGAAGCAAATATCTCAAATAGGGCAATGTTCCGAATTAACTGCTCTAGAAGTCAATTTCATCAAAGTACACTTTTGGAGTTACAGATATATCAGTTTTGACGTTGATTCAATCTTATATTTCTCGGGGGCTCCCAATCTTAAAATTGATATTGGTTCTGTTATTTACAGTACTACTGTTACCTGATGATTTTTTTTACACTTCCAAATATTTTAAAGTGAGTTTAAAATTATCGCACTCCTAGAATCTTATCAACTTTCATCTTCCTGAGTAAAATTTGCCCTTCGCACAATAACATTGTCAGTCCAATATAAGGAAAGGTTATATATACACAGATGAAAACGGTTTTTCGTAATATGTTATAGCGGAAGACGTATGCTTCTTACCCTCGCATAATTTATAATTATCATTATCATAATTTTCAGGTTGTAGGCACCAACAACAATCCATCGTCATCTTGGCCTTCTTGTCGTTTTTCTTAAATACTCAGAGGCTTCCTCAATTTCTCTGATGTGATCCATTCAACACCATGTACCGTATGTTGCTTGTAATTCTCTATCATTGCCTCATTTCGCATAATATATCTTTCTTAAAAACTGCATTTCAGAAGCTTTTAGTTTTGTTTTCTTCCTTTCTTACTTAGAATCCAAATTTTTTGGCATATAACAGTGCTGGTACTGCGACATTTTATCAAATCTGATTTGAAGCGCCGGATCTAAAAATTTGTTCACAGGAATTATAAAATGTCATCTGTACAAAAAAGATGCTTATAAGAAGATGAAACAGAAAACATAATTAATTAGGTCTATAAACACAAAAGTGCCTTGGCGAAGAAGGTAAAAAGAATCGAATTAGGGGAGCTGTAAGTATCTGTACATGAGAAATTTAGAACGTAATCCACACATCAGACAAGAATTCGGCTAGAAAATATTGAATCGTCTTAATACAGTGAGGATACTGCGAATCTTGAAGGTAATGAAAGAAAAAGATTGGTTAAATATAACAAAGAATGTACGATCAAGTAGGTAATTCGAGACAATAATCAAAGTAATTCGAATTATGCAGCCGAAGTAACTGACCTTATAACAATGAAAGAGCTAGTTGGAGTAAAACATGAAACTAACATGGGTAAGCGAAATGAATAAAGCCAAGAAATTATAAAGCATGGAGGAACATTACTGAAACAGACCGCATCATTTTATTAATAAATATTTGAAAATATGTAGTTTCACAGGGAATGAAAGATAGCAATAGTAAAGCCTCTCTATAAAGAGGGTAGGCCTATAACCTAAGAATCATTCCACTGCCTAATAGAATAGCCTTCTTACATCTGGTTACAACAAATATTCACTGAGCCTATAATTCCAGAGAGACTGAAACTAATTGCAGAGACCGTATTCTGTAAATACCAGAAAGATTGAAAAATACCGCTCCCATATAGACGCTATTATTATAGGCGTAATAATTAATTAAAACACGTAGATGGAGGAACTGTTTGCTTCAGAACAAAAGTTCCTTGGGCTCGATGAGATTAGGTCTTGATAAGTGAATCCACATATTAATACCTATTAATAATCTATGGTGGTATAGATGGCCGAAGAAAGCACAGATGAGACTGACTGAAATACGGCAGCTTGTATCCCTACAAAACCTAAGGATCGACTGTGGCTTTTATAGGTACTAGGACTGTATTTGCATTTTTATTAACTGTAAAGACATCGTATGATAATTTTCTATTTAGAACTATCAGTTAAGTTATGAGAATATCAAAATCATGGTCAGAATATTCTTAAGACCTAATATTTTTATAGATAATATTAAGTAATAACACTCACATTTAGATATTTAACTTACACCATCCCATACATTATAAACTAGTCGTGTCTTAATTTTTAACACTGTAGAGTTTGTCGAATTCACTTCGTCAAGATCTTCCGATCCCATAACATTCAAACTATAGACCGTCCCAACCTTAAAAGACAGTATTGGTCTTATGCAGCGCACTGATGCCAGATCTACTCACATTACAAGGCCCGGCACATGATGTGAAAAAGCTCTTAAACCTCGTGAAAACATCGAAATTTGTTTCTTGTACATAATAATTAATGTAAATCATGCCCTGCAGATAGAACGACGGCACACCCTTCTTCCCTTATTTTCAACCCCCATGAGTAATATTTTCTCTATAGGCCCACAAATCTACATTTTCTGACCAATGTCTACAAAATGTTACACGTGTACCCTGTGAAATCAAGTAAAAATTCTACGAGACAATCATTCTCGAAAAAAAACACCCCTTGCGAAATTTTCAATCCCTACTTTGTGATCTTTTTACTAGTCTACATTGTTTGAACGATTTTTACCAAACTTTACACACAGACCCTATAAAAACAAGAGAAAAATTAGGCGAAGTTAATTTTGGAAGAAGCCACCCTTTAAATGTTTCTACCCCTATTACACCACCAAAATTTAGATCTACATTCTTGACGTGTTTTTAACAGACTTTGTACACAGAACGTATAGAATCAGGAGAAAATGGTAGGAAAACTAATTTTGGAACAAACCACATTTTAGATCTTTCACCCCTATTTTGTGATATATATTTATCTACATCCTTTGACCAATTTTATCAGACTTTATACCAAGAACCTATTGAATCAAGAGAAATTTTTAACCAAAGTTTATTTGGATGAAACCACTCCTTAAATGTTGCAACCCCTATTATATAAATGTTATTTAAATCTAAATTCTCTGATCAATTTTTGCCAGACTTTACACAGAGCTAACAGAACCAGGAGAAAAACTTAGGTAAAACTAAATTTGGGGGGGAAAAAAAGTCCCTTAAATGTTTTAATCCCTATTAAATGACGTTTAAATCTACATTATTTTGGCTCATTTTACGACTTGACACACAGAAAAGAAAGATTAATAGGAGTTTCTGTCTCTTCTTACCTCAACCCCACCCTCCATGGTCTTTAGAAGTAATAGGGTCCTTGAGTGTGACAAGTTGTGCTTTCTCTAGGGCCTAAATTTTGAAAATTAAAGGGGCTTCCTCCAAAATTGACTTCGAAGGGTACAAGTAAAATACAAAACCAGGTGACGCCGGGTCCTTTAAGCTAATAATTTATAAATGTTAAATTTAATATTAAATTTCATTTCGATAATATTATTTTTCATTATTATTATTATTATGATTATCATTATTATTATTATTGGTATTATTATTACTATTATTGTGTTATAATTTTCAAGAATATAATTATAAAGGGAAGTAATAGTTAAAATACATTACATGCCTTTAGGCCTGTTCACTATCCTCAGGGAGTAGTATTATTCCTTCTCAGAGGGCCTTTCGTTTTTTCTTTTCTTATTCTATACAGTAAACTTTCTGGACCCCCGGTAGCTTCCGCTATCTCTTTAATTGCCTGGGTAACGTTCATTTTCTTCAAGAAATAATTAAGTATATTTAATACTATAATTCGCTCTTTACTGCGCAATTTGTCAACACTAAGATTTCTAGTTCCTCTATTCATAATTAATATAAAATATTAATAATATAACATTTAATTTTAAAAAACACAAGAACCACTTCACATCAAAGTTAAACTTCACTACACAGCTACTATATAACAATGAGCTCTGAAGAAGACACGATAGTCTTAGAAACATCTGAGTACACAAAATCTCAAAGCAACCAAGTCATGAGCGCGAGAATGCTGATCTCGGGAAAACTGTGATAATTTATTAATGCTACATGATAGAGAGCTCTGGTTTGTTTTAAATACTTTTTCAGACATCTATAAACATTTCTTCTCGCTTAGTCACCAACGTAAAGTCAATACCAAAGTATGTTACTCACTACCTAACTTTTCTGTGTTGCCGTCCGAGAATTTTCAGGTAGCACTTAATAAAAAAATATATAGCTTTCTTCTTATGTAAAATTTATTGCCGACGGAAAGGGAGTACTTTCTTTCACCATCAGGCAGTCCAAGAAAAAAATCTTTACTTGTTTTGATTATTAGTTTTCTGTCTATCGCGTGATAAGTTATTAATGTGCAAAAATATTGACTTCCGCCAAAATAACGTAATTATGAAAAATAGGCCTCATATTAATTATTTATGGCTTTACAATTGACATCATTAGAAAGGGCGGAAAATTCCCTATCAGACCACGCAATCACATTATTACATTTATCACTTTGGAAAATGGCAACATTGTCGGGATAGAAAAGGACGAAGCTAATTGCAGAACGTACGAGTGCAAGTGAGATGCAAATACTACATTTAACTCAATACTGTCTTTTAAGGCTGGGACGATCTATAGATATTTGCTTATTTAAAGACAAGCTATCTCTCTTCCACTTAATATGCAAACAATGACGTGTAATGAAACAACATTGAAATTTTAAGCGCAGTAAAAATGACTCAGCCTGTTTAACTACATAATAACTTGGAGATACTCAGAACATATACATGTGTATAACCACATAATCGGCGGCGAAACAAATGCCGAACGCATAAATAACGGCGCGGACTCGAAAGAAAATTACATATGTGTGTGCAGACCGAGTGTGCTGTTTACATACTAAATCTTAAATTGCCCCTCCCTATTTGGTAACGTGCTCTATATATAACCACTACCTTAGCAACTATATACTAGTTCTTTCGCTAATCAAAGAAATGAATCACCGATTCAATCGAAAATAATTCACTGGTATTAAGAAAATATTCATCATAAATTTAAAACAATTAAGGTATAATTACACCGTTTCCGAATAACCATCAGTCTTTCAAGTTAAATACAAGTTCAGTCAGTAATAAAACAATATAATAATTTTTTTAAGTGTTTTCGCTTTGTGGTTTCACAATCTGAAAATTTGCTGCATAATACATTTAAGTGTATACTTAAGTCATTGTCATGTTGTAGGCCTATGTTGTACGTGGTGCATAGATAACGTAATAAGTAATAACTAGGGCTCAGACTTTTAGGTGCTTATAAAAACGAAAATATTTATTTTTTATGTGTTTAAAAAGTCGAAAATATGTTAAAAAATATGAAAATATTTTAATTAACTTATTTAACCAATATTTACAGTAGTAGCCCTACTCATCTAGTCATTCTAGTCAGCAAGTGTAGAACTGTTGCAGTGAACGACAAAAGTAGATCTTAAGTTGTGCATCTTAAAGCTGTGACGATTTTCACGGAACAGGGACTTGCATCTTGAAAATGTACGTTCAACATCTTGCATATTTGTAACACTGACACTCAGATGTTCCATCTGCTCCAAGTTCTCTACACTGTTACCCATTAAAATTTCTGAAATCTTGCGCAACACTTGTAACCCTTCATTCTTATTTAGGCATGACAGGAATTTTTCTTTAACTTCGTTTGCTTTTGAACCACTGATTTTGTTAAGTTTGTTTTCAATGTGTTTGATTTCTTTTTATTGATTCTGTCAACAATTATTTTGTTGTTTCCAACTTAGTAATGCAGTGTGAGAGGAAACAAAAATTTGCACTAATGAAGGCCAAATCCGCCCTGATTTATTCTCCGACTGAACATAACAATGCAACGCATTGAAAATATGGCACAATTTTACAAAAACTGTCAAAATATTCATTTCTAAACATGATAAGTGGTAAAATAGGGCATATGTAAAAATAATTAAGTTACCAAAAATATTTATTCAAATAAGAAATATCGAAAATATTTTTTTTTTATGTGATATGCAACTCAGTATTTTGAATCCGAAGGTCCCAACCGAAACTTTGACAAAGTCCAGAAATCATAAGTAATAGCAAAAAAAACATGTATTTACCTAAAAGTCCTAGCCCTAGTAATAACTAAACCCACACAGAATAAAATAGCTGGAAGCTGTTACGCGCTGTGCATTTGCTTGTGTTGCTGTAATTAATAAAGTATAAATTAAATCTAGATAAGAGTATAAATTAAAAGAACCTTAAATCCAGAAAATTATTCTACAACTTGCTGGCTCCTGGTTGCTAACTAAGGCACACGAAATAAAAGGTCTACAGAATATAAATATTGCAAATTTAGTCTTGAATTAATGTGTCGAAGCATATTAACCGATGTACCTATTATTCTATGTCATAGTGTATAGCTCATAAAGTTTAAATATGTTTAGATACTTCTATTTATCTTCCTTATAAGACTTGAAGCTTTGACGGAATTGGATAATTCTTACGGCTTCTATAATAATTATAGTCTATTTCGGTAACATGAACATACTGGAAACTACTCTCAACCACTGATTTCGACATTCACATCTGCAGATTATGTGGCTAATAGAAACTGTTTCGGGTTCAAAGATGTTATGTGTCTTTCAGGTTTGCACACGCCCAGAACTGACTGGACTTGAAACAAGGTAATCTGTGATGTGAAAATGGCCCACTTGCCCTCTAAGTATATGTTTCATAAGTAATGTATAAGGAATTCCAAAACATATTTTTGTTCAGCTTACTTTTATTAAACTTCTATTTTTTATTATTATTATTCAGTGACTTTTCATTAAAATGTGTAATTAAGTTTTCTATAAAATTCTCTGAGATAACAGGATGTAAGTTCAGATGGTCATAACCAGGGCCCGGATTCTAATGACATGTCATCTTTTTATTGATGCTGCATAGACATGGCCAACTTGCAGATAAATCCTAATCATGGCCTCTAGATTGTAGAAATGTACTTTTATTAGGTAATTTTTTTATTTTATGCAATTTCATATTTTTAAGGCATTTATTTCAATTTTACGTCATAATTTTCTCATTTTCGTGTCATGTCCTTCCTTATTTTGTCATTTTCATGCATTTACATCGAGTATATTCTTATATTTAAATAAATTACTACGTTAGTAAAGTGCAACATTTTTGTGGGATCTACTTTAAAAACAATTTTCTTCCTTTTCTTCACAAATGCTCCAACATGAACAAAGAACAGATTATTTACACCTTCAACATCTTTTCTACATTTGCAGTTTTTACAATTATGTATGAATTGGTATAACTTTGTGTGTACAATAATAATTTTTATAAATAAAATGTCAGTTTTAGGTAATTCGTTATTATAATTAAGTCATTTTCTTTAAAATTTACGGTAATATAAAAGGTCATTTTTCAAACAATTTTAGGTCATCATGATCCGGGCCCTGGCCATAACTTATCCTGCACAGTAAAAAAAAAAAATAATAAAAAAATATAAAAATAAATTAAAAAAGAAAGTTCAATTTGAATTACAGTATTTTGTGACAATTGTACCTTTTTCTCTTATCCCAACGTACATTTCAAAATTATAGCTAAAATAGTGGTTACGTGTAAAAAAATTGTGTTGAGATCACACCCATTTATTGATTTAATTAATCCGCGATACTGAAATATGGAATTACATTTCCTTCGCGTGTTTGTCTTTCAATAACCGTAGATTGCACAATTCACACCTGATTCTACCACTCTCCTACATGCTATTGTATTCAAATTTTCCCATTGTCATAATCCATGGTGTAAAATATGCTCCTGATTTTAAAAACAAGAACTGTGAATGCCATACAGTACATGGCAGCGGCCACAATTTTGTTCATTTGTTCGGCGTATTTACCTGTAGTTATTGTTTACAAAACATGTCGAATAATTCTGGGGTCAAAACGAGAGTATTGAAATATAAGCTTTCTATAGAGACCTGATATGCGTATATTCATGCAAAATTAGCGTTGATTGACATGTATTGTATGTCACCCCAGTTCGCGCGTTTATAAAAGCTTTGTTCATAATCTGCCCATAAATAAGGTTGCCAAGCACACACCCGATACATCCCGTGCCCTTTTCATTTCCTATACTTTTCATCTGGCATACAAACGTGCCAAACACTTGTTTCTTTTATTTAACATAATTTCCCCATACGAATAATATATAATAAATAGACAACACACATGGGTACTTTTTCTTAGGATAAACTGCAAACTGACAATAGTTTTCAACGATTGGGCTGGGCATTATTTTCACGTATTGTTACACCCTATTCTGTATAGTTTGCATGCACCAATATATCACTCTATTCTATTCAACGAGGAAAACACGGATTAGTATAGGCCTATTTGAGGTAGAAACAACATAATTTAAATCTAGGAATTATAATTTTTAGAAAATTTAAGATATTTCTCTCTTTCTCTTGAAGATACCGGCAGGGTTGCCAGATCAGAAACGTAAAACAGTCGTACCAACAACTGAAAATAGTCGTACGCTAGTTAAAATCGTCGTACACTTTGCGATTTGTCAGGACGATGATGATGATGATGATGATGATGATAATAATAATAATAATAATAATAATAATAATGTACAGACATTTTTTTATAAATGGTGGCTAAAATTTGCTTTTGTAAGTTCTATAAGGTGCTACTGCTCTACTCACGCATGCTGACTTTATTGTTCACCGCTACTACTCAGATAACTGGTCTCTCGTAACTGTATATTATATATACCCATTGTTGTTGGTACTCTTTGTCATCGGCTACCTGCAGATGTTGCAGGAAGAAATAAAATATTAATAATAAAATTACATTACAAACCATAAGAAAGTAAGATTTCCAAATATTATTTAAAGTATACAGCCACTTTTGATATGGACGTGTCAACATATACTATTAATAATAACAATCATATGATTATTATGTTTGGTCAAAATAAAAGAAAAACAATAAGACCAGCTGCTCTTTATCGGTATAATTTCTTTAGAGGTTTGGATTGCTTCGTTTAGCACACGTGCGTCTAAAATATAAAATATTTGGAGAAGAATGAGAGAAGTAGCAATAACAATACAACAATACAACTTAAGCGTGGTGCGGCACCGGCCCGTAAAAGCCTATAATAAATAAATGGACTTAGTTTTATTTGACAATGGCTATTATAACATTCCGCCATTCATTTAGTGATATGTAAGCATATACAAAATAAACTACGAAAAAAAAATCTGATGTGAAAGTCACATAACTTCCTATGCCCAAATAAAAGTAAGCAGTATTCACATATCCTTTTACAGAATCGCAAGACACAATTTTACGCTAATTATCCTATAAATATCTCTTCTTTCAATGATGCGACTAAAAGCAGAGGCTATATAACAAACTTAAAAAAAAGAACAAGTGACTGCAGACTTTCCGCCGTAAAGAATAATTTCCGAAATTTATCGAATATTTCCCTCAGATAATTCTTTACTCTATGCATGGCCAACAATACATCTTTCTCACTTCACATTGTTATATAGAATAAGAGGCCGTGAAAGAGCGCTATTCAGTTGTTCATCACACAAGACAAAATTTCTACAAATAGTGGGTGAACAGTGGGTGGCTTGTAACTACCCTCAGAGAATTTTTTCGAAAAAAAGTTTCAAATAAAAGTTCTAGCTCTCAGTAAAAGGAACACATGTGCAAATTTTAAAGAAAATCGTTAGAGCCGTTTTCGAGAAAATCGCGAAAAACGAAAATTTCTTCATGTAAAGTCCCCTTAAAAATAAGATAAATTTGTCGCCAATCTTCGAATCACATCTTCAGAAGGTACCTGACCCAAATACGAAATTTTGTTTTCATACGATTCTCTGTTTCGGAGCTAGCCTGTTCACAAACTTCCACACAGACACACACACATGTTTCCAAAAATACTATTTTTGGATTCAGGGGGCCTTGAAACGTGTATATATGCTAAAAACTCAACTTCGAATTTTAGGGTCGAAAACAATACTTCCTCTACCTATAGTACGGGCAGAGGAAGTAACAAAACAAAAAACTTCATGTTTATCCAAATTGAAAATTCTGCAGTAGATTGCTAAAAAATTAACAGAAAATGGTAGTTGGCCGATAAAATGCTAATATTAAAAATAGTCGTATGAATAGGCATACGACACATGGTTGCGTCGTACGTCGTACAAATCTATGAAATAGTCGTATACACTGGATACCGGTAAATGAAAAGACAATTTCCCGATGCCATTTTAAATCTGAAGATATGAATTTCGATAAATTCGTACACGACCTGGAATTGAGTAATTGAAGCTCATTTTACTTTTGATCGTTTCAGAGATTAATTTATTTTATAAGCATTCATCAAGTAAGATTACTAGTGGGTGACAGGTTTGAAATAGACGAGGAAAATTTCAGTGGATTAGGAGGTATCTATAAATTATATTTTTTAAATGTAAATAAATATCTTGATATTTTAACATAAAGCATAAATATTTCGCATGAAT
Source organism: Ectobius pallidus (assembly GCA_964059195.1). Classification (NCBI taxonomy): domain Eukaryota; kingdom Metazoa; phylum Arthropoda; class Insecta; order Blattodea; family Ectobiidae; genus Ectobius; species Ectobius pallidus. The sequence continues at coordinate 48,816,081 of CAXKWD010000010.1, read as the reverse complement.
ACGTCAGTAGCAGTTGAAAGGTTAAGGGTAACACAATGCTAATATTTTTCCCCTCTGATCCATTAGTAACGACGTGTTTTCAATACAATTCAACTATAATAACAATTTACATAGGCCTATTTTCCAATTTTTTTTTTATCAAAAACCACCCTACTCGTGGTCGGGGGCAGTCTAGAAATGGATATAAATACACTAAACAAAGATACAAAGTATTCTAAATAAAATAAATAGGCTACAATCAATTGATACCCGTCCACAGCAGTACAGGATGGGGATTTTTAAAACAAGAAAAATGATAAATAAGTCTTTATATAATAGGCCTAAACTTAATTTTCTTAAATTTGTAATTGTTTAGATTAATTCAGGACTATTAGTTATAGTATTTTTATTCTTAGTTTTCGGATTCACACTTTCTGTAGTAGGCTACTCTTGGCACATTCTGTATACGGGTTGTGATTTACACTAAGGATACATGTAGTAGTAGTAGTGCATAGATCGCGAGCGATCCTTAGCGATCCGTGGATATTCTCGGCAGAAGGGTGCCAGCCGTTGCACTTATGTGAATCTTGGCCTAGAGCGCACTGTGTCACTAACACATTTCCTCCACTTCACTCTATCTTGTGCATTTCTTATTATGTCCGTCCAAGATGAGTTCATGGATTCCTTGATCTCATCGCTCCACCTTGTCCGCGGTCTTCCTCTCCTTCTGTTTCCGTTTGTCATACCCAGCATTATGTCTTTTTCGAGGGAGTTCTCTCTTCTCATAACGTGTCCAAAATATGTCAGTTTCCGTTTCAGCGCCTGTGCTTCCAACGAACACTCTGGTACTAACTCCTCTATGATTGACTTGTTGGTTCTTTTCTCTGTCCATTTTACTTTAAGTAATTTCCTCCAAGTCCACATCTCAAATGCCTCGATTTTCTTCTTCTCTTTTTTCCTCAAGGTCCAACTCTCGCATCCGTAGAGCACTATTGGGAATATCATTTGCTGGATAACTCTCATTTTAGTTCTGATTGAGACACCCGAGTCATTTATGATTTTGTGTAACTTCTTTAACCCAACTTTGCCTAAAATTATCCGTCTCTTTACTTCTTCTGCGCAACGGCCTGAATTTGATATGACAGATCCTAGAAACGAATGACTTTTCACTATCTTTATCTGTTCACCATTTATACATATGTTCTCTAGGCTGCCAGTGGTCATAATCACTGTCTTTTTTAAATTTAGTCTTAGACCTGCTTTGGAGCTTTCCTCTATTATCTTCTCTACAAGGTTTACCAGATCGTCGATACTATCTGTGATAATTGTTGTGTCGTCAGCATACCTAATGTTGTTAATTTTCCTTCCTCCAATCCGTATCCCTCCTTCCATCTCATCTATTTTTACCTTCCTCATTATTCTTTCGGTATAACAGTTGAACAATTTTGGAGATACAATGCAACCTTGCCTAACTCCTTTTTCTATCGGAAACCAGTCTGTTTCTCCTTCGTATAGCCTTATTTTGGCCTCCTGATCTTCGTACAATTTTTCTAGTAAGTTGATTAAGTGCCTTGGTACCCCTAGTTCTTCTAGCGCTACCCATAGAGTGGAGCGATCTACACAATCAAATGCCTTAGAGTAGTCCAAAAATCCTAGATAAACGTTCTGCTGGTACACTCTGGCCTCTTCCATTATCCATCTGAGATTTGCTATGTGATCCCTGGTTCCTCTGCCTTTGCAGAATCCTGCTTGTTCAACTGCAATCTCTCTATTCAGATATCCTTCCATTCTATTTAAAATGATTTTTAGCAGAATTTTGCTGACATGCGGTATTAGTGCTATAGTTCTGTAGTTCGCACATTCTCTATGGTCTCCCTTTTTTGGCAATGTTATGATCACCGACCTTTTCCAATCCATTGGCCAGGTTTTCTTTTTCCAAATTACATTACATATTTCCATAATCTTATTCTCAGCTTCTTCACCAAGGCTGCTTACTACAGTATTTTTCATATGGGAAGCCTTTTCCTTCACCGCCAATCACGTGCACAGGCTAAAAGGCTGCCGCTGTCAGTGAGAGTCTTCCCTCCGTCTCGCCGTCTCTGATTGGACCGCGTATATATGCAGTTGAAGGACATAGGGCTTGTCATCTGCAAAGCACTGTAGCTCAATAGGGATATTATCTATTCCTGGCGCCTTCCCTCTGGCCACCTTCTTGAGCGCCCATCTTACTTCTTCTATAATTATATTTGGTTCCTCTTCATACCCTTGTTCTGCAGAACACGTTGCAATATCTGGGTCTCTTTCATACAGATCTTTAGTGTACTCCTCCCAAGTTTTAAGTACCTTTTCAATAGAAGTGTGTATCGTCCCGCACTTGTCTCTTATGGCGCAATTCCTTGGCCTATACTCCTTCGTTATCTTTTGGATGTTTTGAAACATCTCTTTTGGATTACCCCTATTCATTTGTTCCTCGATAGCTCTGCACTGTTCGCTCAGAAATCTTTCTTTATCTTGTCTTGCTTGTCTTTGGAATTTCTTGTTGAGTTCTTGTATTTTCTCTTTATCGCCTGCTTTCTTTGCCTTCCTTCTCTCTTCAGCAGTTGTAATTGTCTCTTTAGTTAGCCAACTTGTACTGGCCACAACTGTACTGGATACATGTACTGGCCACAATTTACAATAGGCCTATCTTGTTAAGTGATAGGCCTATAGACGCATGTTGCTTAACTGTCTTTTTATATACTGTCTTTATATAGCCTAAGTTATAATATCTTAGAAATGAAAGATTATTAAAGATAATATGTTATTAATAACTGTAATAAGAGTGATTATAATAATACATTAAAGTGTATCTTCAACAACAAGCCGAAATCTGCATCACGTATGGTGATTCGCGCATGTAGGCCGCATAGGTGGGCCCATTGTGCACTCCTAGACGGAATGATGTGCATGTCCAAATGCCTTCTGGTCAACAGACTCCACCACGAGCCCCAACGGAACTCCCCTACATCCAACAAGTACCAAGTACCAGTCTAAGTGCACCTCATCCCCTTGGTCCCTCCTTCACAAGAGCTCCAAGGTCGCGGCATATCCTTACGTGCGCCACACCCCCTGGGTACTCTAATCAAGAACCCCACAGTCGCGGCACACCACCAGCATATTCCGGACCACAAACCACGGGACAGGGCGGGCGGAGGATCCCCGTAGCAGAGTCTGCAGCGGGAGATGGCCCTAAACCAGGAAAGGAGTTTGGGATGATAATGAGGGGAAAGGAAGTTGGTGTTGGTGGAATTAATTAATGAAAGGGGGAGACGGGAGGATCCCCGAGAAAAACTCGCACATGAACCCGGGACCTTTTGAATGCCAGGCCCACGCGCTAAGCATGGGCCACCGTGACGGCTGGGTAAGGTGGTACCACGGTGGTTTACTATTGCCTTCCTCGAGAAAGTGGAGGTTCCTAACAGGTTTTGAACCCAGCACCGCTTGCATTTTAGGCACAAGCGCTAACGTTGGGCTAATCTGGGACATAAAGCAATACAAAAATAACTATTACAGTAAACCAACAAAAATACAGAACCGCACATAATAATCTTTACAAAATGTAGAACCGGTAATAGAAAATACATGTTGCAGACATGCAATGGAACGATGGATTCCAGAATTTCAACTGAAGGAGTTAAAAGAAACCTTTGGTATAGTGAAAGTAGAAGCCACCAAAGAGTAGTAAAGTACGAAAATGGACAGAAGAAAATAAAAAAAACATATGCTGAATGCTTGCATAAAATGAAACAAAAGAGATCATTAAATACTCTGCAAAACTGACAAAATTGATAAACCTAATCAAGTTAAGAGAGTAACAGTTTAAAAAAGGAAAAAGAATCAGAAAAGAAAAACGAGAGAAGCAGTTGAATTTCACATCAGATGGTTTTACAAATGTTTACATTTCAGTGAGAGCTTGTAAGAGGAGTTTGGTTAAATTTATACATGTCTTTATTTATACATGACTTAAACAAAATTTATTTTATTTACACTCTTCTTACACTAGCAAGCGAGCCGAAATCTCATGTTTGCTGTATATTTAGTTCCAGAAACCAATAACTTCACTTAACGGTCTACTCAGCTATTTTAGAAACATATTTCATTTTGATTTATACTCTATAAGATAGGGCAGATGTTTTAAAAGAGTACACACAACATAAGCGCTAGTTTGATATCTTAAAGATTGGGCAGTTTTAAAAATAGAACGTTCCCTATCAGAGTCGTTTGTATTAAGTTCTAGTTTGGAGGTTGTCAGCGTGGATTAATATTGATGTTTACAGGTGTGGACTTTAGAGGTCGGAAGGGCGTGGCTCTGGTATTAGAGATGTATTGGTTCAAGAAAAGCTCAATCATGATTGCCGGCCACGTTCTCGTTGATATTTTCTCAGGGGTGTGTGTTACATCGCGTGTTGTTTAAAAGAAGCAATTTAGGGAGGAGAAAAACCTTAAAAGTTATAAGTTAAAGTACATTGGATCGCGCTTGATGGCCACTATTACTCATAGTCATAAGTAGGGCAAGGCATTTGATGATTTTGCATATTTTTTATGTGAAGGTTAAAAGGTAGCTCGAATATATATAAATGTGTTTTTAATAAATAACTGATTAAATAAGGAAAATTTGTTTTTGCATTTTTCGTCATTTTCAAGAAATATGTATTTTTTTTTACAATCTTTAGGTCATTTTCTACATTTTTAGGTCATTTTCGGTACTTTTAGCTTTTTTTAGCATTTTAGGCCATGTTTCAGTTGAGGTACAGAGGAGCTTTTCCGTGTACAAATCGTTACTTTCAGACAACGAAAGTATCTCCACCAAGTGTTTATAGTTCATTTTAATTCAGGTTTATTGTAAACACCATAGTAGTTTGTATGTAGTAATAAATAAATTTGTTTTCCTGTCTTTCTAAATGTCACATATTTGCTAGGGGAAATTTGATGAGCATGTCAGTTCAGAAAGATTTTTCTTTTGCTAAGGGTGTCCAAGTAGTATAAATTTACTTACTTTTTAGTAACAAAATTAGGGTTTTTATGTTGTAAATTCATATATAACGCACTGTTATCCATTCAATTGCTTCAATTGCTTCATTACTTAAAAAAACTAAACCAAGAAGCAGTCTACACAATAGAATTCCTAGCAAAGTGTTAGCACATTGCATTGGCATAGGGGTGTGACATCACAATCCAGTTCTACGTGCACTGTATGACGCTTAAAAAAGTACGGGTTTTTATTCCAATCTGAAGGACATCCCTAGCGTACTGGTGGTGGCTGCTCGTGGAGTGTTCTTGCGAGCCAAGCTTGCACACGACTGTTTTAGGGCTACGAAACCTGTCGAAATTTAAGATACTAAAATTGAAGGGTACTACAATATTATGCAAAATAATTTTAATCTTTAATCAGTTCATATTTACAAGCAAAAATTAATAAGTTGTCTACAGGATAAATCGACTACTGGACTATAGCTCTTAAACGGTAAGTGATCACACAATATTTCCTACACAAAACTATTTGGGTTAAGAAGAATGATTCCATTTAGGATCGCTAGTATGCTAAGAGGGTTTTAAAATAGGTTTAGGCCTACATAACGAACATTCAATTTAAAGGTACCGGCTTACTGGAAGAGTAAAGCCCACAGTCTTTCTATGAATGTAGAAATAAGCGGGCTCTCTGGATAACAATTTTCAAGTTGGTTCAAAAATGTGAACACACGAAGACAGTTTACTAGAGATCCACATAATCTAAGTAGAAACAGAATCGCAAGATACCCTTATTCTTGCATTTCTCTGTCTCCTTTCGAAATCTCCACACCGAACTTAATACATACCATGTTAAAATAATTTACATAATGCCTTCTCTATCAGAAACAAAAATCCTATAATTTCATTCATAACGTCTCAGAACGTATAAGGTCACACAGAATAAATAGGATTTTATTTTAATCGCAATGGTGTATTAGCTTTGCTGGCGAACCAATCACTGACAGCAGCGTCGACTCAATTACGTAATTCCAGCGGACATATCAAGTCAGTCGGATGAACGATTCCAATGGAACCGAATCGAAAATCTATGCCGTGAAATTACTTCGAATGTTGATATAAACAAGCAAACATCTGCTTCATGTTTGAACTAATTATTTAATTTAGTTTAAAACAATATTTTTTTCATTATTTCACTATGATTATGGCACGATTTTCACTACTTCAAAGATTTATAACTATATACCAAAAATCTTCGAAACTCCACAGAGGACCCACCACACATAGCATTTCAAAGAAATGAAATATACATTACGGTTCCAAGAGGTTCAGCATCACACATTTTAGAAATACAGCACGGGTTATCTGCTCTAGGCACCGACCGCCTTCACCCGTAGCATCGCTCCTGGCACTCATTTACTTTAGAGGCTGGGTCAACCCCATCACAGACTTACGTTCCTTATAACAAAGTGTATTAAATCAGGTTTAATCTTTAGGAAGATCCATCACCGGCAAATAGCAACCATTTATTAAATTATGTACTTCCAAGGAAGCTAGATGCGCTACTGATGGCTGCTTTATTGGAAGGTAAGGTCAGGTCTCGCATTATTCCCCTAGTGAACTGTCTGTACTGCTTCGGTTTGACGTGGATTGATATTAGCCATGTGAATCATGGGTATCATGACTGAACATCACACACACACACACACACACAACAGAGCCCTAGTATAAATCGATACCACAGCATTCTCCTACTCCAGAATTAATCACATAGGTTTAAACAAAACCCTATCACTGAGCCAGATTTTACTGTGGCCATATAAACCCTCTTAACCGGCTTAACTTCTGCTCGATATTCAGGTTTGTTAACCGAAAACCAAGAATAGCAAAATTATATTTTTTTCCCCGTCTGGAAACCTCGAATTCCTACTCTGTTTTTATTCAAGTTACAAAGATAGCTATGTCATACATAAAATGAAAGTAAGATTACCCATAAAATATAAATGTATTCTTAGCAGATAGTCAATTAACTGACAGGACACATCCTTCTAGGTGTTTCACTGAGAGAAAATTTTTCATTCGTCGACATCAGTAATATTGAGAGCTCTATATACTTCAGGTTTGCTGTAGCGTATTACCTAATATAAATAGCAAACAGGCCTAGGCCAAATTTAACCTCCTTTAATAGTTTTGTCAATTGTCTATTTCATATTCACATATCACAACGGACCGTATAATAAAAATTATAGAAGCCTAGAATTGTTTGTTTTAAATTAATAATTATTACAACAAAATAAATATTTGCAATAGTTAAACGTGTAAAAAATAAACAAAATATTTTTGAATTGTTCTGCATGCGTCTATCGTTAGTCCATTATTTTCTCACTTGCTGATTAAAATTCAAAGATATTCGTAAAAGAAACGATAGGCTGTGAGCACTTTTTTTCCCTTCAATCATCAGTTGTATAATTATTACCTTCAAACCTTGCAGACAGTCAACTGTGAGGCGGAATATGCCTTTAGACATATTCCATAACATTTTACAGTAATTAATTAAAACATTTCATTTCATTAATATTATACAGAAATTAATTAAACATTGGGAAAGATAAGTATAAACTATAATTATTAAGAGTTTGAGAACTAGAATCAATTTTGTTATAAGAAATGGGAAAATTAATACTTTAGAATAAAAGCAAGTGCAAGTAACTGTAATAATAACACAGTCTGAGGAGACAAAGGCAGGCTGTCAATCACTTGAGCAAATTCTGTGTATTGGTATTGTGCTAGAATTTTAACGTAGACAAAAGAACATCAGATAAGAGGCGATTTTATTGTGTGATGGGGATAAACCAGCTCTGCTCCGACACTAGGTGGACAATAGGGTGTTTAAGGTTCCGGGAATTGGAAACCTTCAGAGATCTGCGTTGACTTGGTTCTAATTTCCGATATTCTTCCGCACTAGCGGAATAATACTAACAGATAATAACCAATAAGAATGAGGGACTAATTTGTGTGTCTGACGTCAGTACGAAGCTTCTTGGGAGGTGATGATTTTTGAGACAGACAGAAGAGCCGAGAGCTCCAGAGGTTTCGGTCGCGTGGTTTTTGTAGGCCAGTAGGCCACATCCCGGTAGTAGTCTCGGAATTTATAAGTCCAGTCGAGGGTCGCTGGGTACTTAGTCGAAGTTAAAGTCCGGGAAGAGCAATCATTGTAATATACCAGTAGAATCTGAGTAAACTATCAATTAACAAGAAGCCGCGTATTGACGTAACATATTGCTGAAGAGATTAAATTAATATCCCGAATGTTGTAATCATATTGTAATTGTGCATAGAGTTTTGCATTGGAATAAATTTCGCTCTTACCCAATTATAACGACTTTACATTGAACGCTTTCCTTATAACGTGCTGTCCCTGAGATAAGAGAAAATTAAGTCGGGCAATAGAACAAACAGGTACGAGCCGGGATTGGAACATCACGGCATCACATCACGACAACAGAGCTACAGCATCCTGAGGGTCCAGAGAAAGACTGCAAGTAAGCAACATCTATTCCAAATGGCGCTTCCAACGTTTGAGGGTGTCGAGCATTAATGGCATAGGACATTAATGAAAATACAGCACGGGAGGCAACGAGGCTTCACTACCGAGGATCGACGGCAGCAGACAGCGGCGAGTGGGACTTCAGTCACCGCCACACGGACCAGCAACTCATCGATCATCACACCAAATTGTAAAGTACAAACATTTCATATTTGTGTATATATATTTTGTTTTTTGAGGGTATTTTTACATGTATACTATAGCTAAGATGTGTTAGCATAGCAGGGTATATTTTTGTGCAGAGGGAAACTAAGTGTAAATTAGCTCAATGAAGTTAAGATACAAAGTTATAGGAGATAGCATGGAGAACCAGGAAATGGAGGTACAGGGCGATGTAGAACCAACAACTGTAAATGTTAATGAGAATGTATTATTGGAGGGTCCTTCCGACCAAATAAATGTCCAGGGTATTGAAATTCAGGACGAAAATCAGCCAGATACAGCTATGGAGGTGGAAGAAATTAGGCCTAGTCCGTCAACTAGCGCGCAGGCTGTTCAAAATGACACGACGGACATAAAATTTTTATTTAGTAGCTTCATGTCAGAAATGAAAGAAAATTTGAGGGAAGAATTAAAATCTGTAAATAGTAACTTAGAACAGGAATTGAAGAATGTAAATAACAAATTAAATTCTGTGGGGAATTTAGAGCAGAAAATGAAAGAAAATTTTCAGGCAGAATTCAAAGCTGTAAATAACAAACTAAGTTTTATAGGGACTTTAGAACAGAAAATGGAAGATGGTTTTAAGAACATGCACGACAAAGTTAATAATTTCGAAGATACTGTAAGGGGATTGCAGACAGAAGTTAATGCTAAATTTATTGAAATCACAACAAATGTTCAAACCGAGCTTAGGCGGGAACAAGAAAAAATACAGCAAACTTTAACTGAACAAAACGCTAGAGTGAATGCAAATCTCGAGCAGGTCAATGTTACAGTAAATAGTAGCCTAGAAGCAACTTTGAATCAGGTTAAATTAGTGGTAGAGACTTCCAGTAAATCAGTGAATGACAGAGTTGATAATTTAACTTCACAAATGGACTTAGTTCAAAATAAAATTAGGGAACTGGAACAAAATGACAGACAGATAGACACGATTTGCCAGAACAGCATGAGTGGCACTTCGAGCAGTGATAATGTTATCCCGGAGGAGAATAGAGTTAATAATGTAAATTTAGCTTCTACAAGTACCATGGTTGTAACTGAAAATGCTATTGAACTTGAAAGAATGTCAACTCCAGTCCGGCATAGCAGTATCGCTACGCATGATAGTAATAATGTTAGCAGTAATGGTATTACTCAAAATGTGAATGCAACTGTACAGGGCATTCCTGTTCACTTGTTAAACGAGATCCCATTTCCAATTTTCAATGAGGACGAAAATATGAATCCTCAGTACTATCTTACTGAACTGGATAATTATTTTAAATTAAAGTCAATTCCTCCAGAACTCAAAATGTTAATGGTGAAGAAAAGCTTGAAGGGTAGGTCATCTCAGTGGCTAAAATTAACACTAGGGGAACAGGTAGATTATGACACATTTAAGAAATTTTTCATGCATCGCTACTGGAATGACAACGAGAAAAACAAAATTCGAAGCGAACTTACTACGGGGAAATATAATCCACAAGGGGGCGTGACGATGATTGATCATTTTTTACGCATAGCTCAGAAAGGGAGAATGTTAGACCCTCCTCTTAAAGATTCCGAGGTCTTGAGTATCGCTGCAAGCCATTATGAGGACCATATCAGAAACAATTTGATAGTGGCTAGGCCTAAGGATTTTGGGGAAATGGTAGACTTGCTTACGAAATTTGAGGCTACGGCAACTTCACCTTACACTCAGGATGGGGGCAAAAATAATAGCTTTCATGTAGGGAATAGCAGTAACAAACAGAACAATAATTCACAAGGTTTTAGGCCCAATTATGTATCTCGTGGGCAGGAGGCACCGGCTGCGCCTCACTCCAGCCAAAATAATCAGGCCTATCAGGGCAATAATGGGGGCAGACCAGGCCAAAATAACTACCAGAACAGTTTCCAGTATAACAGGGGACAGAACGGACAAAATAACAGGGGATTTCAGAATAGGCCTAATTTCCAAAGGGGAAATAATAATAACAATAGGCAAATTAACATGTTCACGGTCGATAATAGGCCTAGTAACAGTAACAATGGGAACAATCAGGGCTATAGAAATAACTATAACAGAAATGCTCCGCATTGGTTGCGAAATAGGGGATATAGAAACGGGTATTGGAGAGCCAATTTCTATAGGAGGCCATACAATAGACAATGTAACTGGCGAAATAACAATAATAATTGCAACAATCAGGCGACAGGTAGGTCTGATAACGATACTAGAGGCGGAAATATGAATCCGGAAGCCCGGAGTTTTCAGCCGAATAATGATAGGAGTAGGTCGGCTTCGCCACAAGGCAACGGCGGAAACCAGCCGTCGGAAAACTAAGTCACGAGATTCTTGTGGACCCTGAGATTCTCGATTGCCTCAGTCGTATGAATACTACTGACAGAAATGGGTCTACCAACTATATGACAGCTCAGAAAGACGTTAGGGACATTACTGACACTACGAAAATTCCTTTGACACAGACTGGACGTGATGTAATAGCTGAACCACCTAGAATTAAGGCAGATATATACGGCTTGCAATGTGATATATTAATAGACAGCGGGTCAAGCTCAAGTGTGTGCAGTTTAGATTTTTATTATAGGTTGGAACAAATGGGAATTAGAATTTTGTCACTACCAGTATGTGCAGTATTTTTTTCAGTCGCTGTAGGCAAGCGACGCGAGAGAGTGAAAAAACAATGTTTACTGTTAGTTAAAATGGGGAGATTTGAGGTAGAAATAATGTTCCTTGTAATTAATGGATTAACTACAGATGTTATCCTAGGATCAGATGCTTTTTTAGAATGGAACGCAGTAATAGATTTCAACAGGCTTTATTTGCAGTGGTTAATAATGTTGAAATAAAAGTCCCATTTATAGATTACAATGACACAGGGGTTGCAGATAAAAGATTGGAGATAGAAAAAGATATGGATGGCGAGTTATTTTTTGTGGAACACATATGTATAGGGGATCAAGAATTGGTTGAGGTCAGTGCATATGACAGTGCTGAGCCTGAATTAGGTCATATTTATACACAAGGGTCACTGGACTGTGACGCGTGTAATCTCCACATAGTGTCATTGAGACATATTCACGGCGATTCTAGGAAAGAATCTAGGCCAAGATCCCGTTCGAGCCGGTGTCGCGTGCCAGGGAGTTAAGTACAGAGATGTTAGAGATATTACGCGATAAGGTGGAATTATGTCACGATTTAAAGGGAAGTTATTATTAAGGGGAGAATTATGAGAGAGTATTAGCACACCCCATGAGCTGCATAAATAAATTGAAAAAAAATAAAAATACAAATAGAATAAATAAATAAAGTAAAAAAAAATAATAAAAATATATATATATATATATAATCTCAGGACATTTATGACGATTTTTTTTTGACAGACTGAAATACACTAAATTGTAGATTACGACTCAGACATAATAGGTAGACTGACTGACGAGGCAAGAGAGATCTTAGGGTACCCAGAGTTCGATGTTGAGATGTGCAAACGCGCATTCGAGCGTATCAAAACACGTGCAGCCAAACGCAAGGAGAAGGCCAAGCGCTACAAGCATAAATGGTCGCCTCAAATCAATGATAAGGTATTGATTAGGGACACTAAGCTGTCTTCACTATTAAGGGGACGTTATTCTCGTCTCGAGCTTCTATTCAAGGGACCAGGGTTTATAACTCAGAAATTTGGGGACCACACTTATGAAATTCAAGACGTAAAATCAGGTAAAATTTTTGGCAGATACCATAAACAACTACTCAAACCTTATAAAGAATCACCCACCCAGTAAATTCACACCATGAACAGGAATAACCTACGTTAGGACTGTACAATAGTTAAGCAATAGTTTAAGTAACCACTAGTATACAGAATTTCAGAGTCATATGTTAATGTGTAAAAGCAACAGTGAGATGAAGTCCGATCTGTGACAGAGTTAAAGCTTAGACTCAACGAACCTTTCTCTTGTCATAGATAAAGAAATAGTGTTGGTGGCGTGCTTGTGGTATAAGTCGAGTGGTGCGCTAATTCAAGCTTGACTGATTGAACCTTGTTAGCGACATCATTAAAAAAATGGTGCAGTGTGATGCGTGTGTCGTGCTTTCGCGAAGTTCATTTTTTCTATGTTGTGTTTTGTTTTTTTTATTCCACGACCATCAGTTTAAAGCAGACTCATCGAACCTTTGCTGTTATGTGTACGTGCAGTTGTATATATCAGTGTAAATAAATTCCCGGATGTGACAAGAATGGCATTTGAGGTGGTAGGCCTAGAAAGGCAAAATAGGCCTACATATGAAATGGAAAGAAAGGTGAACAGGGCATTGGGTGAACAATGTTCCAACTTGTATATATTTTGTATAAATAGTAATAAGAGGGTATAACTAGTAATAAGATGTTAGCATAAGGGCAGGGCCAGATGAAAATGCAAAGGCCTACAATCAGTTGCAAGGAAAATCAGTGTTAAATCTTCAACACAACAAATAGGGGAAGTTTAAATTAATGATTTAAGAAGTTAACTAGTATGCTATACTTTACGATTTTAATTTGAGTGATGTATAAGAAGGTGATGTCACTTTAAAGTTTTGTGGAGGCATTGTTAATTCGTGGGCATACCTACGATAGAGATATTCTTGTCAACAAGCAATCTCTCTCCCGCAGGTAGGCATTTGAGGCGGAATATGCCTTTAGACATATTCCATAACATTTTACAGTAATTAATTAAAACATTTCATTTCATTAATATTATACAGAAATTAATTAAACATTGGGAAAGATAAGTATAAACTATAATTATTAAGAGTTTGAGAACTAGAATCAATTTTGTTATAAGAAATGGGAAAATTAATACTTTAGAATAAAAGCAAGTGCAAGTAACTGTAATAATAACACAGTCTGAGGAGACAAAGGCAGGCTGTCAATCACTTGAGCAAATTCTGTGTATTGGTATTGTGCTAGAATTTTAACGTAGACAAAAGAACATCAGATAAGAGGCGATTTTATTGTGTGATGGGGATAAACCAGCTCTGCTCCGACACTAGGTGGACAATAGGGTGTTTAAGGTTCCGGGAATTGGAAACCTTCAGAGATCTGCGTTGACTTGGTTCTAATTTCCGATATTCTTCCGCACTAGCGGAATAATACTAACAGATAATAACCAATAAGAATGAGGGACTAATTTGTGTGTCTGACGTCAGTACGAAGCTTCTTGGGAGGTGATGATTTTTGAGACAGACAGAAGAGCCGAGAGCTCCAGAGGTTTCGGTCGCGTGGTTTTTGTAGGCCAGTAGGCCACATCCCGGTAGTAGTCTCGGAATTTATAAGTCCAGTCGAGGGTCGCTGGGTACTTAGTCGAAGTTAAAGTCCGGGAAGAGCAATCATTGTAATATACCAGTAGAATCTGAGTAAACTATCAATTAACAAGAAGCCGCGTATTGACGTAACATATTGCTGAAGAGATTAAATTAATATCCCGAATGTTGTAATCATATTGTAATTGTGCATAGAGTTTTGCATTGGAATAAATTTCGCTCTTACCCAATTATAACGACTTTACATTGAACGCTTTCCTTATAACGTGCTGTCCCTGAGATAAGAGAAAATTAAGTCGGGCAATAGAACAAACAGGTACGAGCCGGGATTGGAACATCACGGCATCACATCACGACAACAGAGCTACAGCATCCTGAGGGTCCAGAGAAAGACTGCAAGTAAGCAACATCTATTCCAACTGATAAGTCATCGTTGCAGTGCCTTGCTAAATGGCAATTATTTACTCATGTCACCGAAAGGTTGGTCATGGGCGTTAACTGTCAGAAAATATTTATATATTTTCAGATTTTTAATGTTAGGGAAGACTGTAGATCGAATATCGTTCGTCATTTCGAATTGGTTCCGGGGACAAATGCTATAGGCTAAATTTAGGCAGTGATAGAAATATAAAAGATAACGCTCACTTCTTACCTCCAGAAGCTCAAGGTAAACACTGTGCACTAGGCGATAATAGTCTTCTGCTATGTAACTTATTATACCTTATATCATCAACAGCCTTGATGATACATGATATGCAGCCCCTGAGTTATGATATAATAAGGTTTTACAAGCTTACAAAAAGACGACATTCTATTCATTACATTTTTTCTTTACAGAAGGGCAAGGTAATAAACGATTATTATTTCCAAGCGACATAGCAGGCTAGATCTTGTGAGAAAAGTTAGAATCTTCTTAAGAAGAACAAAAAAGTGGTCCGGTGGCTCTTGTATAGCTATTAGCAGTATTACCAATCCACTTCGGATATTAAAAAAAGAACAATGAATGGTGGGGAAAATTAATTTGGAGTTGAACTGGTCTTGTTACTTGAAGTTTAGCCCCCTCCTACCCTAATGCTGTCAGGGATTATTATAGTATATAACCGTGCTTGTATTACATGTAAGCCTTTTCGTAAATAACTTGGCTATAACAATAACATGGCCAGAGTTACGACAGGGTGGGGATTTTCTCAACGTTCCTCTGCAGCCATCTTCTTTAGTAACTTATTCAGGGATCAGCAAAAGGCTTGTGAGGTACAATGTCATTTTTAACGGTGAAAATTTAATGAGTCTAGTTAAAAGAAAACAAATATTTTCCTTCAGAGCATATTATATTCAAACAAAATAATGTTAATACAACAGTTCATGCTTGCAGAGCGTAAATACATTATATAGGATAACTTATGAAAATATGATGATTAGAGATGCACAATTCAATTATAATAAGGCTCTTTTTTTGCTTTGATTCTTAACAGTTCTTATGAAGTATATAGAAACTCTTACTTTATACGAGAAACAAGTTTAACGCCAGCATGCAACTTCTGTAAAAATTATACTGCAAATAGGAGACTTGCTTTTTTTCAAATAACCGTTTTGCCAAGGGTAAATCTATAGTAGCAAGAATAAAAAAAGGAGCTACTTTCTCTCCAAAGAAGAATCCGGGTTATAAAGTACTCTGTTAAGATATCCATACAGCTTTCCGGTGAAGAAACCTATACTAAGAGGAATTCATCGAAGCAAAACTGTGTTGCTTTTCACATGCGCCTGCAATGTTGAAAGATCATAATCACTTTACAAATCGAGAAATCGTTCTTCACAGACAGACCCAGGAGCTTCCCGTAAGCAAAGAACAGCCGTGAATAAGATAAGATTTCTATGAAATTAATAAATTATTTTATATTCAATTGATTTTTTTTTAATCTATTGCTATTTTAAGCCACTTTCGTGACGATGACAATTCGTAGATATCGAAAAATAGTTTTCATGCACAATATTTCCATATACTACTGAGGAAGATAATTTATTATGTTTATGTTCATTGCAATTACACACATAAAATACAACAAATTTTTATTTTAACAATCACTGGCATGGTACCGAACGTTAGAACATGAAATTTTCAAACTAATAATAGATAAATGTGTACAGTGTAACAGAGTTAGCAAGTTGAAAAATGCTTTATGCTCATTACATGCGAAAAACTGACATTTATCGAACAGAAAGTCAGAACTAAATAAAGACTTTTTACAGTTTAACATTTTAAAAAATTAAGTTCATACTTAGGAGCGTAGCGTAATAATTCCTAATAATTTACAAATCTGAAAAACCATTACGTAACAAATAAATATATTAGACCAGACTCTTGAATATTGTAGTATTACCCCTTGTTTAATTATAGGCTATTTACAGATCAAATACTCTTATCATTGGTCACAATATAATTTTCAGTATCTGCAAATACTATCTCTAGTGAATGCTAAAAATACAGAATTAATGGCTCGCAAACCCCCAAAGGGAATTGGCATTTGAAGCTTCCTCCCTACTCGGACAATTAGCACGTAAATACTACATATATACCGGGAGGTTATTTATATCTGTCCGGTATTGATCCTGAGAAAGGGCTTAATACAGCATTTGATTCTAAAGCAAGGGCAAAACTGTTTTTGATACAGATACCGAATATTTCTAATTGAATTTGTAAAGTCTCTAGCATATGTCACGCCACGCCTGTACCTGTTAAATTAAGTGCAATCTGTACTAAGTGCGATGTTATGGCATTGAATTATGGCTCTTCGCTGATGAAATATGTATGATAGTTCTGCTCCATTAAGTCAATGAGATTATTCCATACATTACACGAATGTCTACAGCACGTGGGGGTTGGCACTATGGGACTATAAATGTGTGAATCTAATTCTTGTGCTGGTTTTTACTTAAATCGCAATACAGTGTAGTTTCAATACTTTGTCACCTTATCCAGATTAGGTTTAATTTGAATGCTACTAATCTATTTCTAAATATATTCCTAAACATAATGATATTTGAAAAAGATTTGTTTTTTTTAATTATGAGTTTCACTTGTAAAAATTGATTAACTATTTTAAAATCATGTATATAATATTTGTGGGGGTACGCCGTAGCGTAGTGGTTGAGGCGCTGCGCTACAAACCGGGGTTCGCGGGTTCGATTCCCGATGAGGTCGTTGAGATTTTTCAATTGGCCTAATGCTTCTGGTGGCACTATGGCCCTGGGGTCGACTCAGCCCCTAACAGAAATGAGTACCAGGAGCAATTCTGGGGGTAAAGGCGGCCGGTGCGTAAGGCTGACAACCTTCCCATCTTCATGTGCCGAATGTCCAAAATCTGGGAGCCTCAACCTCCTGGAACCCTCTGGGCCTCCATGGCCTGTATAGGGATCACTTTACCTTTTTATGTATATTTGTAAAGTTCTATGTTCTCTCTTATTTAATAGATATAATATTACAGCTCCCGAACACGAGCTATGCTCATCTGGGAGTTAAAAAAAAAGTACACTTGTAA
The DNA here is from genome assembly GCA_964059195.1 of Ectobius pallidus. Classification (NCBI taxonomy): domain Eukaryota; kingdom Metazoa; phylum Arthropoda; class Insecta; order Blattodea; family Ectobiidae; genus Ectobius; species Ectobius pallidus. The sequence continues at coordinate 48,798,503 of CAXKWD010000010.1, read as the reverse complement.
TGTACAGAAATTGTGTTATGTTTGTTTGATAATTTGATTTTATTTGAATAAATTTGAATTTGAAAAAAAAAATCTATTGGGGGGGGGGGGGAGACACTCAGATGCAGCGAAAAAAATAGGCTATATATTTCCGCTAAGTGATAAGACGATGTGGAATCTTCCGGTGCCATGTGCATCCTATTTTGATCACCTAGAACAGAGTGGCCCAATTCCTTTTCATTCCAGAGCCGGATTTAATTTCCTAGCTAAACCTAGAGCTGATGTTGCATTTTAGACTTTAGGTGTTATCACTCATAATTAACATTACCGGTATCATTATTATTGAAGTCGAAGTTACAAAAAAAGTTGCCGACACTTTTAATTTTCACAAATTGTTTCACTGTTAAAACATTTTTGCAACAAAAGATTGTATAAAAATGAAATTAAGGGACCTGAAGTCATTCAGACGCCCGGTACGTTTTTGTCACTGTTAAAATAATTATTTTTCTTGCTTAAACAATTTATTTATAGGAAGCAAAAAGTGCAGCGCGTAGTGGCGATTAAAGTCTTTTATAAGAACGCTTCAAATGTGTGTATTTTGGTGCCTAATAATTTATATCCTCAATGCATCTGTGTAGGCCAAAAAGACTGTGTTCACACCTGTTTATCTAAACTAAAAGTGTTAATACGTCAACTGGTAAGAATTGTTAAAACCTACAAAATGCAAGGCCTAAAATTCAAAGGAGTTTATTTTATTTATTATTTATTTATTTTGCAGAAACATGCAGCATTTTGCACCATACGAGCCGTAAATCTATTTGGTTTTAATGCAAAATAACACCGAAATTGTACACATTTATGCAAAATAACAGCGAATTTAGCCCAATGTAACATTTTTATTCGCCGTAAACTAGGATCCCATGTACCTAGGTATAGTGCATTAGCTATTCAGATTGGGGAAAAAGGTATTTTATGCCGCGCACGAGTTTTCCACTCCCACTCCTATAATTGTGAAATATGATTTTTGGTGCAAGAGTCTTTTTTTTTTATTATGAAATATTATTTTGTTGTTTATAGTTGTGACATATTAACTTTGGTGCAAGGAACTTTTATTATTCAGTGGAAGGAAAACCTGTGCGCGGCTTAAATGACCGTTTCGACTCAGATTGAACTGTGTTCTGGAAGTTACAAGTATTCCATACAAGAGATAACATAAATGGACCAGAAAGAATTCTTGTTAATAATGTAAACGCGTAACGATGCACGTGCGCCCAATCATTATTTATCAGAGAGCGAGAAATACGATAAGCGGCAGTCAAGAAGTGATGTACGGAATCCAAAATAAAATAAAGTAAATAAACAGAGACCAATAGATAGATAACAGTAAAATTCTTACTAGTTTTATTTTAAAAGTGTATACAGCTGTCTCATTACCATGTTCTACTAGATTCTCGCCATTTAAATGATTCTGATTTGTTAACTTCCATCGGTTTCCGACTGATTAAAGCAGAACAGTCCCGATAACCCAGTAACAAACGATTAGTTCGATGAACTATAGTAAGAGGAAGTGGAAACATTAATCTGACGAGAAGAGCTAATAGAATCTGAGAAATAAGCATCTAGAACAGAGATAAGTTATTTTAATGGGCAGAATAATTCTTTTAGAGCACTTTACTCTGGAAAACAATATTAATGAGATCACAATGTAATACATTTGTATTTTCTACTAAATCAATTTAAATTACGACTGAAAGTAGCTCATTTATATAAACGCAAGTTACAATTCATCGTGTATATAATTCTTTCCGGGAAAGTGGAACGGGGAGGAGGGAGAAAGACAGAGCAAGTGAGAGGGAAAAAGAGAAAGGAAAAGAGAAATATATAAAAACAGAGAAAAGAGAGAGGGAAAGAGAGATAAACAGAAAGGGAACGAGAGCCAGAAAGGGTACGGGAGCTGATTCTGTATAGCAGCAATTCAAATGGTATTTTTTTATTTGATTCAGTGTGTTCAGAGGTGTTCGCTTTGAGTACGGTGTGGGTTGAGTTCTATTGAAATTAATTTGCTACGATTTTATGCCCGTTTGGAATATGTGCTTCCAGCGTCAAGAAGAAATGACATACAATAAAAACATTAAACTATAGTTGGCTGATTTCCTGGACATTCTACTTCACCTTAAATAATACACAATTGTAAAAACAACTTAGAAGGGCTGCTTTCTTTGGTTCACCTATATGTAGCTTTCTAATTTGATTTTTTTTTTTTTTTAATACTCCAATACATGTGACCCTATTTTACCTTGAAGGTATGTTAGGGTTTTAAATATAACAAATTAACAAAATTAATATTTACAAACTATCTTACAAGTAATCTAATTAAAAACGGGAATGAACATAATAAACGAAACGTACAAAATCTTGTTTGCAACACTCTTTTCTAAAAACTGTCAGTGGTGCTGAAAGTGTAGTGTCACAATAGTTTAGTTTACACCTTAATTGAATTTGATCTTAGGATCCATTATCATTTTGGTTGTTGAGGAATTTGTAGTTGATACCGATGGTGCCTTATGGACGACGCTTGTGGCTTTCATTGCCGTCCATTGCAGAAATATAGTGAGACGGACGTTCTGACTTAAAAATTAATTTATCAATCAGTATCTACGGATCTACTCGTACGTAGGCCATCAGCCCCGGGTCCATGTTCGTTCCTATTATCGCCTCACTCATAACGTTGACGGGCGGCTCGCTTTGTTCTCATATTACAATGCTTGTTGTTACTGTAAAAGGTTTTCTCAAAAGAAACCGCTGACTGAATTCGTGTTGCCAATTCTCTCATTGCTCAATGTCATTGCCACGTAAGTGTTTTGCTGCATCTACATCTTCCCGCTCTGTTTACTAACACTGTGCAGTGTGGCAACTACTCCAAGCGGCGGCGACTTCTTTGATGTTAACTGTCAACGAATTGAGCGAGGCGATAATACCTATATTATAATGCACTGAGAGAGAGAGAGAGAGAGAGAGAGAGAGAGAGAGAGAGAGAGAGAGAGAGAGACGGAGAGAGAAGGAGAGAGAGAGAAGGAGAGAGAGAGAAGGAGAGAGGAGAGAGAAGAAGAGAAGAAAGAGAGAAGGAGAGAGAGAGAGAGAGAGAGAGAGAGAGAGAGAGAGAGAGAAGGCAATGCTCAAACTGAGTATTAATACAGTTCTAAGTACTTCACATACCGGTACTTCTAAATAATAAAACTGCAAAGTACAGCTCTATAGTAGAGATTTTATCCATAATATAGGGATACTTTACAACGCATTTCACAGGTGAGGCGTGTTACGGTACATAACATTTTCAGAGAGGTTTTTCTATACACACAGGAGAAGCCTTTTCAAACTCTTTTATTTCAATTTCTGGAACATGATATCTACACGAGCTCAAAGCTTGTGTTGTTTGGTCAGCCTTAGAATAAAGTGAGAGGCCGGACAGATGAGCTCGATGTAGGAAAAGCCAGCACGGCCCATGTTTGTAACATGTTTTATCTAAACGTTGAGGAAGAAGGGAAACTATGGCCGGCAGGGGCGTTATGGGTCCATAACTGTCAAACGAGCAGGAGTGCGAGAGGCGTATGAGGATAGGCAGCGACGGAATGAAAGTGAAAAAGAAACAACAAAAACAGATGCTTTTAGAGAGGCTTTCATCCACTTCGCTTATATCTTATATGTCTGTGTGCTTCTGCTAGGAAGCTGATGTGTTTTAAAAGAAACGTGTACGTATGAGTAGTTCGTGATGCTTCTGGGTTTCTTTTTTAAATATATTAATGTATACTGTTTTACCCGTCAGTTTTCTCTGTAAATCCCTTCAGAATTTCCAAGCGTAAAAAAATGAAAAAGATGTAATTTAAACGTCATGTATATATGGTTATGATGTTCATGTGATATAAAGGGATGTTTCTCGGTCTATAGTGCATTGTGTTTAAATATAAAACGTAGTTACAAAAATAGCCTACTAGAATTTTGTGTGGATAAAAATTTGTCAGGGGCGGAGTTATTTTTTATTTTTTTAAAGTAGGCTAAATCTTTTATTGGTGAGGTAGAGTTAAGATTTCTAGATAATTCTAAATCTCTATGCAAGTCTTCGTGTGTGAAAACTAGTATTAATAAAACTAATGTAGTTAAAGCATCCTCTGTATGTAATGTTATCTCACCAGAGAAAGAACTTCTGCTCATTATTATGATCGGTTTAATGTTCAAGCTATGCCCACATGAATTCCTGAATGCCATTGGTTGGCGAAAAAATCAGTCACTATACAACAAACTAGACAACTTGCTTTAATACAGCATGAAAGTAATCAAAAGCATTAGAATGTTTGGGAGTTCTCAATCTCTTGGTACTTTGGCCATAGGATCAACTAGGTCTCTAAGAACACTAAGTACCAGAAAAGATCCTGAAGGGGGGAGGAGGGAATAAACCACGTTCTGGATATCTAAAAAATCTGGAAGCCTCAACTTCCTGTGACCCTTAGGGCCTTCACACCTTTACAGGAACCACTTTACTTTACTTTACCCTATGAATTTTCATATGCGAAGCTTCATCGTCATACGTTCCAGAGAAATAGATTCTCTGACCGATACTTTATATGGGCTATAATAGTGTATGTAGAGAGGTCTGTAAGGAGCCTAGAGAAATATTTGGCATAGGCTGTCCCTATGGAGCGATGTGATCTTGGCATTAGCGTACTGAGCTGAAATCTTGGTTTCTTTTCTAGTTCGGTTAATTTTCCATACGGTATCTAATATAAAGTAAAATTATTGGCGAGGCACAATTGAAAATTTATCGATAATAAAATTTAGGCCTATTTTAATTCATAGATGAATTATTAATTCACAAATGCAACTAGTTTAGTTTCTTGACTCTTTACACACAGGTAAATAGAGCTTCTATGAAGGTCTCCAAACTAAAAATTGTAATAGCGAAATCGTTATTCATGTCGGGGAGAAACAAACTTATCCAATTTTAATAATGTGATTTATTACAAACTGTTGGTAGTGATATATTGGGACTATAAGAGCCTAAAGTTTCCCGATATTGGCCTCACAGGCGAAAAAAAATCCCGGCCAACAAAAAGAAACCAGTCCCGACAGGGGATCGAACACGGGCCCCCGTCGTGAGGAGAGCGAACGCATCCCCATCGCCAGCGTTTTTCAACCTTTTTGAACCCGAGGTCCTCTAAAATGTCTAAAAAATTTTACGGACCCCTAATTTTACATCCCATTTTTAAAAGTAGGCTATATGTAGACCTATAGCCTATTCTTAATATTTGGGGTATTAATTGTTATTGACACTCGGGCACCTCCAACAATAAAATTCTTGTTAAGAGAGCACCTCTGATAATAAATTCCGACAAAGCCTTATTTTTAAGGGTTTTGAATGAAAGAGGGAACCATAGACGTCAGTGCATTAGGAGTTTCAATCTGTGGTTCGTAACTGGAAAAGTAAGGAAACTTGCAATAGGACCTGTATTTTCGAAGATTTTTAAAAATTTGACATCTAGTGTCCATTTTATGTGAAAATTTTTACTTCTTTACTTTCCACTTCCTTTATTTTATTATAATTTCTTTTTTATGTCTGCGAACCATAGGTTGAGTAACGCTGCCCTACGCCACAAACTTATTTTTCAGTAATTTCTTCGGTTGTTCTATGTGCTAATTAGGATAAGGATAGGGAAAGACGTGATTATTTCAAGAAACTGGGCATGGAAGGGGAGTTCTGTCACGTCAACTGAGCGCGATAATAAGCAGCTGAGTTTATCAGCAGACACTTGCACAGTAGCAATTAGGAAGCGTGTGGGGTTGACGTGTGATTAGCGAATCTGACATACTGCATTTCCTTCCCCTGCCTGCAATGTCTTATTCTGCAAAAAACAGCCAGTCAATTCCCTATCCCAACGTCACAAGATTAGAAACCAAAATCTGGCGGAGACAAGGGTTACGCTGATGATATACAGCTGTAGTGGGAAGGTGTGATGATGAATTCAATCTGTTCCTTCGGAATGCCGACATATCCAAAGCGCACACCTCTTCTATTATTACGAGTTTGGGGAACCATGAGACACAAAAATGAGAACATGTAATTAAATCTTGCGATTGAGGGTGCTAAGAAGATATATATTGGAAAATTACATAACCGACCCAGCGAAGCTAGGTTGTGTTTTAACTTGACCGTCCGGTAATTCGTCTGTTTGTTAGTTTATTGTTGATTAATTATATTCATATGAAGTTGTTGAAGATAGTGAAAATGTGCCTGAGGTTCTTTGTAAAAAGGTTGTTGAAAATTAAATCAATATAGACATAGACCTATTGCAGTCAACACTGAAAATTACTTTTATGATAAATCCATTTTGTACATAATTATGATAAGTCATTGTATGTCTACAATAATTAATAAAGATGTTAAACCTTTATACAAATACAATAGGTCAACTGTAGCTTTTAAGACTGGAAATTACTTTTTTATGATAAAATCACTTTATTACATAACTGTATTAAAACATTTTATACCTACAAAAATCAATGTTTGTAAACAAAATTTGTAGCTAACAAGATAAAGAAACTATAGCATAGAGTTTAGGTGTTATAAATAATGAATTATTGACTATCTTATAAACTAAGCACTAGGCCTACATTTATTAAGTTGTTGATATAAACAACATATTTGTTATTCAACTTAAAGTGACATGAGGGGATAAGGTGAAAATTTGATTGAAATTTGCTACATATAAGTTACTCTCGTAGATATAAACATGAAATTTATCAACCTATTTAAAGTGTGTTGATGTAAATATTCTACATAGACCTAACCAGGAAAAATAATTTACTTGCATGATAAACAGTGAACACGATACATATTTTGTCGTTCCACATATACAGAAGGTTGAAACACCTGAACAGTTAGAATCCGATAATCGTTATGTTAAAGTTAAGATGGCTTTAATCTAGCTGGATTTGGTTACAGATTCGTATCAATAATTAATCTTAATTTTCATATTCAGTCACTCAACCATAAACGATTACGCATACCCATAAAAGATTATCAGTGTAACGAACATAAATATTAGATACGGTTAATTGCACTTTAAAGTTTTAGTCCGATTCGGGAAATCTGCGAATTAGGATAATTACGTCTCGGTTAATGGAGTTTGGCATGTGCTCTCAAAGGGGAATCCCCCAGGGGTCAGATCTGAGTCATGGAATCCGTGTGTGACTGTGACGCTATATGTTAACCACCTCGGTTAGATCGCTGTTTAATTATGATAATTAGTGGTCATTAGGCTCCTCCAGGGAGAGCGCGCCCGCTAATAGCGATGAGAAGTCAGGATGCACTTACCCAATGCGCATAACAATGTGAACGGTGTTTCCAAAACTGTGGAGGCCCGGATTAAAACATTATTCTCATTTCCATCCATTTAATTACTTTCAAGTAGCTAGTACGTACAGTACAGGATTTCGCGGTAGGCAAAATTGACTATTTCTCTATAAGGCAATCTTTCGAAAAAGTTGTTTCCAAAGTGGGGTTAGTGTTACACTTATCCATACCATGTAGCCTATTTAGTATGTTTTTGAAATATGTTAGAAGCTAATTTTTACATAAATGACTCATTTTTAGGCCTCGGAAGATGTAACTTTTTTTTCTGAAACGTCACAGACAATGCATTATGTAGTACAAATTCGTCTCGCCTAAAAACGAACAAAAACCCTCTTTTGATCAGTAAACCCTCCGCCTTTTACATTTCTTTCTGATTATCAGGGTCCGGATTCTGATGACATGTCATATTTTTTATTGATGCTTCATAGACATTGCTAACTTGTAGATTGATCCTAATCATGGCTTCTCGATTACAGAAATGCATTTTTATTAGGTCTTTTTTGTCATTTCATATTTTTAGGGCATTTATTCAATTTTACGTCATTTTTTAGTCATTTTCGTGACATTTGCTTCCTTATTTGTCATTTTCATGCATTTAAATATGCAAATAAATTAATAGTTTACTATAATGCAACATTTTGTAGGATCTACTTTAAAATCAATTTTCTTACTTTTATCCTCAGATGCTCCAATCAAGAACAAAGAACCATGTTTTTAGACCTACAACATCATTTCTGCATTTACAGTTTTTGCAATTACGTACAAATTAGTCTATAACTTTGTGTGTACAATAATAATTTTTTTATAAATAAAATATCAGTTTTAGGTAATTCTTTATAATTATTAAGTGATTTTCTTTAAAATTTAAGGTCATTTCATAGGTCATTTTTCAAACATCAGAATCCGGGCTCTGCTGATTATACTGAATTCTTGACAGAAAATAGAGTGACAGAAAGCATAGGAAATTGTATCACCCCCCAGGAAGTCATAATCAGAAGGAAATAATTCTGAAAGTGGTCATTGCCGCTATTTTATATCCAGCACATTGTCTATATCAAATGACTGATGTATGGCAGAAAGAGTGAAACTATCCCCTCATTTGCCTTTGAGCAACCAATCATTTTTATTGAATTATTAAAACAGTCTATATTACAACTACATTTTAACGACGTAATAATTCCCCTCACCACTTCACCCCGAGAACATTATTTTAATATGATTGGTAGTGGAGCTTGAAACTACAAATGCACATCAATTAAGCCACCCTGTTCTAATAAATAACAAACAAAGTAGATGGTGGATATCATTGATGATGACGTAAGATTGGTGGAGGGCATTACGATTCTCACGCTCCACCCTGTCAGATGCATTGCTTTGATTTATCATCTGCATCTCCGCCCACCTTCGTAAACCCCACGCATAAACCCGCATTTAATGAATTCGTCCAATTTAACCTGAGCGGTACAATATTCTTCAATACACAAACATACTAGAATGATCTGTCGGAGTCATTCTAGGAGTGGGGGGATTTTATTCCTTTCAGTAGCAGCAACAGAACAGTCTTGAAAAGTAAGTCAAACTTCATCCCTGTGTTTGGAAATTAATGATAGCAGTTGCAAAAAAAAAAAAAAAAAAAAAAAAAAAAAAAAAAAAAAAAAAAAAAAAAAAAAAAAAAAAAGATTTACTCTTATTCCAAATATAAGAAGTTATAGTCCCATCTACTATTATATTATTCAGTATTGACTTTAAATTTGGATTGGTCGTAAAGCTTATTTTCTGCACATTAATCGTAGATTGATATCTAAAATGCTTTCATTTGTCCAATTTTTTAAAAATCATTGTACCACAAGGACCATTATAATTGGGATGGTGTTTCAAATAGCGTCTTAAAAAATTTAAATAGCATTATTTAAATAGAGTTTTGAGCGTAGAAAGTTAAGACAATTTATTATCAATGCCCTCCTTTTCCTACGTATTTCCAAAATTAGACAATATAAATATGTATGGACCTGCACGCAAATTATATTAAATATAATTATTATATTAGGCCACCGAAATGAATATTTGTATGTTATTTATAGATACATAATTTTATGCCTTGACACTTGGCATAGCTCTTTTCGCAATGGAATTCACAAGTTGATATGCACATTGACAATGGGCTATACATAAAGTATAGGCCTATCGCCGTCTGTTGGTGCACCCTGGTTTACGCCAATTCGGCTCATGATAGCACTTTTCACGGCAGATAATTCTGGAGATGGTATAGTTATCTGATCGGATCTTCGGGCAAGAAACAATTTGAAAACACGAAAAAAATTATTATACACCTATGAAATAACTGTTTCCAGGCTTTGAAAGAATTTATCATTTAATCTACAAACTCAGTTTTATTAAATCGAAATTAATATAAAAATGTACGCTACATAGGCATAAAATATTCTTGTGATTTCATTTTACTATTAATCTCCATGCTGGCAACGTATCTGGAGATCGGGTTCAATTCCCAGTAACTCTCGGACTTTTCTGAGGTAGAGAAATCTGGAATGGGGTGCACTCAGCCTCGTGAGGAGAACTGAAATGTCACTTGAATAAAGCAGTAGTAACTCCGGTTAAAAAAAAAAAAAAAAACTTTCATTAATGGCAAGGCAATTTTCATGGGAACCATATGCTTAGATCCAAATCTGTTTCTGCTTAGAGATATAGTGCCACTGAGATTTAAAACCAGCTACAGGTATGGTATGAAAAGGGACTTACAGATTTGATCGCGTATGAGAAAAAAATATAGCTCTTTGTTCTCATTCAGTTTCGTTAGCTTTATCTCAATACTTTACAAGCATGAAATACGCAAGATATAGAATGACATTTATGTAAGCCCTACTTAGACGTTAAAAAATCCGAATCAAAAAACTAGCATTGATAAAAAAATTCTTAACAGCAATTTCTACAACAAGGCGTTCATTCTTATTTAGTACAGCATTCTGCCACTGACTAGCAAGTTCTGTTAATTACAACCCGCAGTATGGAATAGCCATTAAATCTTTTCCCTCAATGGAGTTGTTATGCTCTCAAACAATAGAGTAATAACTTCTAAAATATTAAACACACTGTCAGCTCATTTAATGATTTTTATTCGTTTATGGGAATGCTTTCGTTAAGAAAAATATAATGCATTGTATACATTTTATGGAAGCCTCGAACAATTTTTCTCGTTTTCTTGCTTCCGTCGGGAACCGTTTCTATATTACACAAAGTTGCAATAAGGAATGGAACTGTTTACGTTTTAAAACGAATTAAGGAGTGGTTGCACTATACTTCCTCTGTTGGATTGTTTCCGACACTATTTTAAGTTTTTATAACCCTCGTAATGAAACAACTTTTAATTGGACTTCCTTACAATATCTAGAACTTATCACACACTTTAGACAAAACATCTAGACAATGACCTCATATGAGTTCAGCAGGAGGTGGCTTTTTCGGAGTGAGAGAGGCCAATATTAGCTGCTAGGCCTGGGTAAGCTGTAGACCTCCATCGCTACTGATGTATTATATAAATCACTGGACATGAAAAGGGCCGATTTCACATCTCAAACTACCATTATATTTAATGTTTCCTTTGGACCAATCAGAGCTCTCCGTTTAATAATTATTCTTCCACTTTCTGATTTTCTTACTGACCCCCACCCCATACGACATATAACATTTCCCAATATCAGCTCACTTCTAGAATATGCTAGCTGCCGCAAGCTCGGAATCCTCCTACTCACACGGTTGGAAGTCCGAGAAACAATAAGTTAATTATAACAGAATTGGCTAGACCAGCGTTTCTCAACCTTTTTGAACCCGAGGACCTCTAAAATGTCTAACAAGTTTTATGGACCCCCAATTTTACATACCATTTTTAAAAGTAGGCTATATGTAGGCCTATATTCTTAATATTTGGGGTATATTAAATAAATCTAAATACATAAAACCCTTGTTAAGAGAGCGCCTCTAATAACAAATTCCGACAAAGTCTTAGTTTTCAGGGGGTTTGAATGAAAGAGGCAACCATAGACGTCAGTGCATCAGGGGTTCAAACTGTCGTTCGTAACTGCAAAAGTAAGGAAACTTGCAATAGGACCTGTATATTCGAAGATTTTAAAAACTTTGACATCTAGTGTCCATTTTTTGTGAAAAATTTTTACTTCTTTACTTTCCACTTACTTTATGAAATTTTCAATTATGTCTGCGGACCATCTGCACCATCTTCACGGACCATAGGTTGAAAAACGCTGGGCTAGACTAAATTTCGTGTTGAGGGCTTGGATACAAAATAAACACCCCGGGCATTGGAATACGCAAACGATAAGCCAATGATTTTAGAAAATATGTTACCGATACTGATTATATTAAGAATAAATACGAATAAATACGAATAAATATGAACGCAATACCAATTACTGTTAAAACTGTTAATTATTAGGTACCTGACCTGTTGTATAATTGGAGAGTAGAAGAATAATTGACGACCGATTCCACTTCCAAGAAAAGCCGTCTGGAAAGACGCAAATAAATTCTGATACCAAAATTATATGGAATTATAGAACAAATCCTCTTTATACAATTGATTGGCCTCTTTCTTCAGTGGAAACCGCAGTGTAATTCAATTACAAGCAATCAGATTATAACGAGGAAAGAATTCCACACTCTGCCTGAAATTACTTGTTTATTTTTAAAGCGGATTCTTCACTATTTTACGCTCCGCCTTTTCCAACTTGCAGTATGTCCAGAAATTAAGTATCTATTTTATAGAAATAGAGTTTTTATGTACATAAGGTATATACACAGTGAATCACCTAAAACTTGCACCGCAGATATTTCGGACATGGAAAGTGCTATTGATGTACGGTTTTCACAGCATTGATTGGTAGTCAGGGGCTCGTACGTTTAGCCTATAAACAGATTTGAATAATACTTAGAAAGTGTGTTTTTGAGCTAACATAAATTTTTTAAATGGAACAAGGCCCAGTTACATCAACAAAACAAAAGCAGAGTAAACTAGAATGTCAGTGGTGTTTGTCGCAGGATTCTGGTGCCAGTAGTTTACGATAAATCTTATTTTGAAACCTTTATACACCGACACTTGTACATATGAAATGTTTATTGCTATTTCGTGGTGCAGTACTAGATTTTATATTTTTTAACTTTCGTAATTTTGAAAGTGCCATGAAGAATTTTTCCTCAATAGATTACAATTCTATAACTTTCCCAAAGTAGAATTGAGAATTTTTGCATATAAAAGTTACATCCAAAGGATTTCTATAAATAATAACAATAACAGTAACAACAATATGGGCTTACTAACTATGTTTTCATCACATTTATGGGAGAATACTTCACGAATGCTAGGGGAGATTGAAGGAGAGAGATGAAGAGAGAGGTAGAGAAACGGTCTCCACTTGACTAAATAGTGAAAGTAATTTGAGCAAACAAAACGAAGAGTTGAATGTATAATCCGGATTGTGTTAAGGGCCTTATTAGTTTGGCTTGTCTACATTGCAGGTGAACTAGAGTGAAAATTCCCCTGGAACTTTCTTGGATAACATAATACCTTAAAAATTTAAAATAGGCCAATGAGAATCGTACTCCACTGATAGAAACATCAAGCATATGTGAAAGTTTTGTATCATACCTCGGAACCTGAGATCTCAGCAATAAACTTCATATTGAAGACCTAGACATCTTATAGGTAGTAGCCTACTGTACATATATTTACTGGATTTCTGTGTTTGCTTTGAAATAAAATCTCAAAATGGAATTATTTTTCTTCGCATATATAATTATGTAGCCAAAGAGCATTATTTTGTGCTGAGTTCTACCTTGGTAATTTAATTGAGTTGATCGAACGTTTCTTGTCATATTTATTTTCAGATCTAGGAATACGTCATAGACCATAAATCTTAGAATCAGAGAATAAAGAATGCAATGAGCTTCGTATTGAAGACTAGACATCTTACCGATATGTATATATCTTCATTGTAAGTTATTACTGTTTTTCAGCTCGGAATATATATAAGAATATAAAAATGGACTACTTTTTTGCTTGGAATTATCTAGTCGAATGCAACTTGTGTTGATAATAAACTTCAAATATCCTTTTTTTTAAATTAATTAAAACTTATGAAATGGAAACTGTCACGGAAAAAATTACAATTATAGCTCACCCCTAATAAGCTGTCGGTCTTACTAGTAATCATATGTAACAATTATACCAGGAATATACACACGAGAAAGAAAGTACTAATAATCCTTGCGTAAAAGACTGAATGTGTGCAACACTTTACACGGCCTAGCACCATTGTATAAAGACGTAAATAATCGAAATAGCCGATATCTGTAACAGTCGGTCGTTTCGTAGATGTATGAGATTGAATTCTGAGGTTATGCATCCATTCTTAAGGTAATTTTTAGGAAACATTCTGAGCCGCTTTCGCGGAATTATAAACATTGTTTCTTGTTTCCGGGACATATTTCCATAACTTTCTGAAAACAATTTAATGAAATACTGAAACTAGATTTTTTTCTTGGCGGACATTCTTCTGTTTGTTCACTGCTCGGATAAATGGCAACAATGGCGTTCTACAGTCGCATGCTTCCTTCACTACCGCGGGCGAGCAACGTCATCACCAGCGTGACTGTGTTTAATGACGTTTCAAATTCAAACCCAGTGTACCCCTGGCAGTTAAAATGGGTTTCTTAGTAACTCGGCGCAGTGACCAACCAAACAACCATTCAACATATATATATATATAAGAAACTTTTATTAGCAAGGCTGTGTATATTATTATCCATTAAGTTACGATAACTTATAATAATATTCATTAAGTTACTGTAGATTAAAATATAAACTTGGCCATCTTAAGACTGTTTTTCTATACACGAACTTTGACTAGTTCTCTTTGTCTAAATTTGAAAAAGTGGTTTTCATAAGTCATGAGACTCGAAACAATGGAGAGGTGGCTCGTTGTTTATTCAGAGAGGGAGTAGAGTGATCTCCACGACAGATAATGTGACTAACATAATGATTGCGATTCACTGGAGTGCCCGCCCGGATGGGCTACGCTCAAACTTGTCCGCGGAATGTTATTGATTTATGACGAACCTACATTAAGCTTTAATGGATAGGTTTGTTTTCGTGACAGCCGGGTTTTGATTTGTAATGATGAACGATGACGGATTGAACGCATTCATATGAGGCATGAATGGCGTAAGTAGCATTGCTTGATGAACGTTACACAACCAAGATAATTATTACCGCGCAAGTAATACGTGTTAGGAATTAAAAAAAAAATCTAAAGTGTTTTAGTTGTTTGTTTGTCGAAGGCTTATAATTATCATTGGTGTGCCAGAATTTTGTATTTTAAATGCCTGGAGAATTGTTACTGTCGCATTTCCGTGAATTGGGAACAGAAAACTAGTGCCCTACCGACTGTAACACCCAAACTGATATTTGTTACTGGAATTATTACGTAGGATTTGGTATTATTTGAAAGTATAAATCTCGTAACAAAAACTTATATTTTGATCGTCATAAAGTTAAAATTATAAACGATATAATAATAATAATAACAATAATAAATCTTTATTTAATCTGGCAGAGTTAAGGCCTTCTCTTACACTCAATCAGAGACAGAACCGAAAACAGAAATGAACTGATAAATACATTATATTAATTCTACAAAATAATTAATAAGGATACATTAGATAGGCTATATACGTACACTGTAGTTAATTAAGTCAATGTTAAATAAAATGAAACTATTTTATCAAAATTTGTAACACTGAGAAAAGAAATAATTTATCTTAACTTTAGGCCTGCAATAAAAAAACAATTTTAATAGCAGATGTTTTATGTCTGACAAAACGAGCGTTTATTGAATAGATATTCGTTTAGCCTAGTTTTAAAAATCGACAGCATACAATAGACCCTAGTAAATCACTTTTATACATTCCACGGAGGTATAAAAATTGGAGAATTCAGGCCCATATTAGCCTAAGCATAAACGGTAAGATGTTGGCTACCTTGCATCCAAACCCAACCGTTGTCAAGTGGAATAAGCTGCCCATAGACGATCAAGAGTTTTACACAAAATACTTGCAAAATGTGCAGATATTTTCACAGTGAGTAAAGTTGCGCTATCTTTACGTAAAAATCAAACAAGTTTGATATTTTTTTGTGCGTTCGCCAAGTTCTTCAGTTTGTCGAGTATGATCATGAAGTAAAGATTTCTTTTTGCTGGAGTTTGAGTTACATAGAACAATAGAGGAGAACGACTGTAGTAATAAAAACTTAAAAATGCAGCATATGAAGCAATTGTTTAAAATTAAAGGAAACATATGAAATGCACATGGTTAACTTATTATTATACTATACCGCACTCATTTCTTCAATGTAAAATTTACACGAGTTGCAGCGTGCACGGGGAACCACAAACACGTGCTTAAAAAATAGTTGTTCGTCTGTGGACCTTACTTACTTACTAGGGAACTTACCATAAGTTAACTCAACAGTAAAATAGGAAACTAGCAGAAAGATTACTTCTCTACAGTAATGCAAATATAATTATTAAACTAGTCTACCAACGTAGAACGTAGAAGTCCAGCCTTTGCTTCGTTATTATGAACATTGTAAAAGTAAAACTTCATTAATAAAACAAGAAAATAAAGCTGTTTGTATTGAAAATGTTGGCTTATGAACTGTGTATCAATGACTGCTATATTGAAGTCAGTTGGTATGAAACGATTGCAGAACACAAGGCTTGATTAATGAAAAATTAAATAATTATAATTATCTCTGAAAACATCACTTTATTGAAAAACAATACCAGATAAAAGTGCTTCATTGTTTCCGAACCCAAATTATGTAATACAAGCTCGCTGAGGCAGGCCTACAAACTGCATGCTGTATATTATTACATAGCCTCGGTGGAATAGGGGTTAAAATTAAAAGCATTCTTTCATATTTTGCAACGAACTTTATTTTGGAATTTAATGCGGTTACAATATGGATGAAGAGTTGAATGCGAAACGCGTTTTTAAAAATGCTCTGCAACGAGTATTAATCAAAAACCTTTGACATCCGATGAAAAATATACCTGTTTTAGTCAGTGTATGAATTTAAATGGAAAATACGAGTTTTATGGATTTGCATACCCAGAAAATAAAAGTGATTGATGTTGCAAATAAATCAGTATTAATGTTCTTCAGAACGTCACAACTGTTTATAATTAACTGTATACTGACAATTTCACAACTTTTAGTGGACTTTTTAACAAAAAGATCCATCTGTGAAAGAATGAAAGTTCACTTTGATAAACCTTCTTCCTGTTTAATTGTAGAATCTACCATTAACACGGTTATTTTTTATGGCTTGAAACACACCTTGTCTTTCCAAAGGATCAAAATATAGAAAGTCCTACTTAACTTAGTAAAAACTCCATGGCGCTACATCCTTTTAAGAGAGTAGACCTGCCATCCGACCGCTGCGTCATCTACAATAAGCAGATGGCATGTGGTCAGTTTGCAGACTCCCATGGCCGTTATTCATGGCTTACTGAACCGGAGCCGCTAATTATCTATCAAGTGGTACCTTATTTTGTGTCACGAAACTGAGTGCACCCCGTTCCAGACTCCCTACCTCAGATAGATTCAAGGTACCGGAAACGAATCCGACCTGCGGATCCGTAGACACCAACGCTAACCAAAATACCATGGAGGCGGTCTTAACTTAATAAAGTAGGGTTAAAATTATTAATCAAATAGTGTATTAATGCATTAGAAACATCTAACGAATCCCTGGGAATCTTAACTAACGAACAGTTGTACAAGCTGAGAGTTAAAATCTTAACTAACGAACAGTTATACAAGCTGAGAGTTAAAGGGAACAAATTCAATTTTGCAACTTCTACATCGACAAGGAAAATATCAAAGCCTTTATACCTAACCTAAATTATGTTTTATTACAGAATGTTAAATACTTCAAGTAGTCTTCGAATTCGATTTGATTAGCGGTTTGGTCGTAGTAGTGTTGAATCGACTAAGAACGTAAACCGGTTGTCAGGTCATTAAAACGGCCAGCATCATCGAAAAGTTGAAACATTCCGAAACGGATACAGTCCTTTTGTTCTTTTCGGGTATAAAAACTATGTTAATACAAAATTTCAGCTCCGTAAGTTGAGTGGTTTTGCTTGAAATAGTAATAATAGCCAGACTCACACAAATCACTAGATTTTTATATTGTAACAGCCTAATTATTATATATAAAACTATTAAATTGTTAGAAGTAAATTAATTAATAAATATACAAACGGAAGAAAGGTAGACTTGCATAGAAAATAACTACAGATATATGCCTGGCTCATTTCCCGACCTAGTTAAAAATTCTGGCACATACAGCAGGCCTATGTCAAAAGTCAAACAACTATGACTGTGCAAGCCCAAAGACCTTGTTTTTTGGCAGCTTGGGCTACTGCTAATCACATTGTTTGGAACCTATTCAAAACAAGGAAGACAATACTTGAATAAAATATTTTTTAAATGATTTGGCTGAAATTCTCTGTTGCTGTACATCCTTCATTTCAATACATGTTGGAGTACAATGAATAGACCATGAAACCGGTTGGTGACTCGCAAAGTACAATAGATATTCTTTCTTGTAGAAGCCATTCATACTTTTTTATTTTACTGAGGCAGGGGCTGGTTACTAGCATAACGAATTCAATGAGTATTATATTATACTAATATGCCATTTTAAAACAATATTCGTAATTTACAACAAGCATTGTTGTGTGGTACAAGTGTGGGTGGAAAAAGAGAGCTTTGTTGTCCAAAACAAATGGACTATCTATTATTGTACACAATGGAAATGAACATCTTCAACTCCCATTCATTCTCCCTCATTCACACCCTATATCATTTTTATGCTGAAAGAATACAACATAAAATGAATATAATTTTCATATTACAGACCATGAAGTATTTTATCCAAATCAATATATTTCTGTCTCAAACTCAACCCCTTGGCGCTACGTTCCTTGCGGGGCAGGGTTGCTGCGTCATCTAACGCGAGATTGCAGGATTTGGGAAGCAAGTGGTCAGCACACCGACACCCACGGCCGTTATCGATGGTTTTTGGGACCGAAGAAGCTACTTCTTTCACAAGTCGTACTTCCTCGATTGTCCTTACGAGAGTGAGTGTGCAATATGCATTACTTCTTTTTTAATTATGCTTTTTAGACTCTTTTATTTCGAAATAGTTTCGAGAAATAAAGCATCCTACTGATCCCAAATGCAGCAACCGTGACGACGACGACGACGATGAAGAAGATGACAGTGATAATTGTAATGATCAAGTTCTATTCATTAGTGTACACAAATGCTTGTATAACTTATCAAAATGGTTATAGGAAGTAAATAAAGAAATAAGAACAGGGGAAAGTATGATACACATGCATCGAAAATATATAAAAACAGGCGTAAGTTTTATAACATATTTCGCTCTTGTTACATTCGTAGGATTCCTAAAAAAAATCAGGATGATAAATTAATTAGCTAGTATGTTTGTTCATGTTTAAATCGATTTATAGTATAGAATATTATTTCATTGTTATAGCGTAATTACTAAATGCTTGTAGGTCTATGACTTGAATGATTTACTTAATCGTACAAAGAGTATATGTACAAACCGGACAATCGCGGTTTTGATCCCCGATAAGGTCTTTGGATTTTTTTTGGCCTAATCCTTCTGGTGGCACTATGGTATATGGTCGATTCAGCCTCTAACAGAAATGAATGAGTACCAAGAGCGAATCTGGGGGTAAAGGGGGTCGGTGTGAAAAACTAACAACCTTACCACGTACCGAATCTTTAAAATTTGGGAGTCTCAACCTCCTGAGACCCTAAGGACCTCCTTGGTCTACACAGGGATCACTTTACCTTTTATAAAGAGTATAATATATTGTGCTTCTTTCTTGTTTCATATAAATGATACTGAGTAAAAACTTAAATTCATCAACAAATTTTTGCAGGATTCCATGCCATTTACACATTTCACGATTCATTCGAAAACTATTTTTGTTAGTGCGCTACTACTAAGAATGATGAAGGCAAATTACGAAGAGGCAACGATCAGAGCAGGAAAAGTTTCAATAGGGTAAAAGTCTCAATGGGTGAGTAGATTTTAATTAAGAGACCATATCAATCACTGAAAGCATTAAAAATTCACTTAACAGTCTTAACAGTTGTTGGACTGACGACTGGCACAAAAGGAACAATCCCTTCTTTTCTCGTGAAGTTCTGCTAAGATTTTAATATATTTAAAACGTTCGTAGGCCTACAGAAAGTGTCACTAGCACCAATAAAGGATCGTTTTCACTCTTAGAAACCACATTTTATATGCCTAACAATAAATCATGCCCAAACCTTTATTCCATTAACTATCACACAAATAAGAATAGCCTATTTCTGTCCTCTATAAACTACCAATGTTTTCCCTTTTCATCACATTCCCATTCCTTTTAAGGGTATAAGGTTATATTTCTATCAAGTTTTTACATGGTTATCATACTTTTTCATTAACTGTAGTATCGTTTAGAATATCTTTTGTATGGCCATCTATTATTTTAATTATTTTGTGAAATATGCTTTGTAAATTGAAGAAGATTGCATTCAAATGCATACGAGTTTGCATAAATTAACTAGTTTTAAATGCGTTTCCCTGTATATAAAGTGCTTTCGTAACGCTTTTATCTACTCCAAGCTCATATTACAAACAAGTAAAAGGGGCATTTACTCAAAGAAAGTCAAGGATGAGCTAATATTCATGTATAAGGCTATATCAAAATTTCCACAGCTTTCGAGACAAGCAATCCAATTAATCGCGAGACATAAATTTAACTAGTTCTAGGAACTGTACAGTAGATCCTAAAGCCAGTGTATTCTGGTCTGCAGTCTCACTTGAAGGAGCAGCGTGGTTGGCTGGAAACGCCAGCAAAGCCCAGTATCTTCCTCAGAAGCACATGCTTCTAATTTGTCATTCGGACAGATTGTGAAGCAACCCTTCGTGGCTTCTAACCTGCAGAAAAGGCAGACAGGTCACCAGGGATACTGACGAATTACTGCTACGGTTACCTTTAAAACTGACTGCACAACGAAACAGCGCTCTAATTAATTCCCAGTCACCACAATAAAAAGCCAAACTTTGCCTTCATTAAAACTGTTAGATCAAGCAAAAAGAAAATCTCCGTGTCTTTTGAAACATAGTGAACTTGCATATATTATACAAACAAAATAACAGAATTCTAACTCTATTAATGTTAGTCCTTTATAAAAAGAAATACTGCAAAACACATTAGTCGGACCGGCTGTCAGAACTGACAAAGAAAACCATGAAGTATGACAAGTAATTCGTTAAACTCAAAAACATTTTTTTTAATGCCAACTACAGGGTGTTTATAAATCAGATCGACAAATATTGGGTCGGATAACTCACTTACTTGAAGCGCTTTTCGTTAGGGAACGCATGGACTGCGATGCTTTGTTTCACGGCAAGTGGGTTTTATATTATTAAATTGGTCGACCATACAGGAATTATGTGAAAACTTAATAACCAAATGGATATTCTGTCCAATGAAAAAAGACAAACAAAACATATCGCAGTAAAAATTAAAAACACCCGGTTTAGTGTTAACTAGCAATATACACCCATTTTACTGTCTTGTCAATACAAGTGCTGGAAAACCTTCCAATGACTTCCAGACAAGCAGTCCATCGATGTGACATATTCTGTCAAAGACAAGGCGTTTCTCTGAGTTTAGCTGCTACGCTGACTACGCGTGCTGCAAGATTTTTTTAAGAGTCAACAGAGGTTTCGTATTCCCACAAAAATAAAAATAAAGTAGGGTTAAGTCAGGCGGACGCGTCGGTCACTTAATGCTTTCAACCCGACCTACCCATTGAACGCAGAGTTAGCTGACACGTGGGCACATACTGTATTTCAAAATACGCTGGTACTCAATCATGTTGAAACCATACTTAAATCACTTAGTATAAGATCGAAAAATAATCACACGAGCCCTTCTTTCAGTGTAACGTAGCGTCACATCTCATAGGTTTCTTAAAGAAAAGTGCTTCAAAGTAGATCGCAAAGAAACAAAAAATGTCACAGCCAGAAAAAGTAAATTAAAAGAAATCACACATTCTTGATAAAGAATAAATAATAAATCTACAGAAGTAAAATCGAACCTCGTCGGTTATGGCTTCTGTAATGTTACTACAATGATCTACAACCCACAATAATAAAAACTTCTCTATATTTCAGGAAACGGCTAACGGTACCAATATCACACTTCTCCAAGAAATGTTATGATTAAATCCTAAGCCTTAGTGCAGAGGAAAAAATATAATACAATTCACCCAAAAAAGAGAAGTTATGCAACGAGAACATAGACTTGAATGAGTGTAAATCCTTTGCATCAATATTAATAGTTGCTGCAAAATTTAGGACCACGAAGGCTGTCACAACTGTTACGGTGACAGAGATCGATATAGGTAATACCGTGACAGTTCATAGTAAATTCCCTAAAGTGAAATAACCCGTTTCTTACAGTTCACGTTGCAATACCGTTAGTATCGAGCATTCACTAAGCACTCTCAAGAAAACTACTCGTAACAATATGAGAAGATTAATATTTGTAGTTCATCCGTCCACAAATAGCCCTGCAATTGAATCGGTCATTTAAGAAAGGGCTTAATGACAGAAAATATAACTTTTCAGGAGAAAGAAAAAACTGTTTATTTACAGAAACATTGACAGTTAGTAAATTCTTGCATATGCAATGTCTTATTATAGGTGTTTTTAAGATCTCTACATGTGAAACAGAAATACAGTGTGCTTACATGATGTATTATAGTAATTGGAAGTAATGGAATTGAGCCCTTTCAAAAGTATATCCCTCACACTTAACATTCAAATTGTGCAAAAACACAGTTTTAAAATAAAATCAACTATTATGATTGATTTATGTAGCATTAATATATGATATATGGACAACTTAATATCTTGAATACTAATTACAGTCCTACATCAGTGAAAACATACAATAAATGTAAAATACTTTCTTCATTCGTCAGCTTCTTTGGTGCAAGTAGGCCATGTAAGAATATCTACATAGAAATGCTTATGTTCTTCTGGTATACGTTATAACACATTAGTTTTGACAAATCTTGCTTGGTGTTAATGGGAACACTATTTTCATAAGCACACTTTTCAGGAAGTTTCACAGTTGATGTTGCAGATATTTCACATCAGAGGTGTGGCTGATATATATCCCTATGTATGTTGAAGCACAAATTTGTACTGGGATTCATTAAACAACTTAGGTTTCAGTCTTTTAGTAATAATTTTGCCACTATGTTGAGACTTGTAAAATGTCATTAGCCAATACCAATAAAACTGTAAATCTTCCTTATTTTGCTGGGTTGACAACGATTTCTACATATTCCCTAATAGAAAGAATTCTATCTAGCTTATAGATACATCTCTTGATTAAACCAAAATCAAGGAACAATGATCATAAGTCTTACATTCACTGCTAGGTATCAGGAAGGTTCAGTATTGAAAGGACTCCATTCCTGGAATTGAGGCATTTCTAAACTGAATGGTATATTCAAGCTGCTGTAGAACTAACTTTAGTAGGTGGAATTGGGTCTTTCTTTAACAGAATCATGCATCTACCCCTGGTGAATCCATTTACCTCATAACATCCATTTTGAAAAAAAGTGTCATTGAGCCCTTTCTTAAATGACCGATTCAATTATTACCGCAACTGTGAACTTAAACAGTACGTGGGATACACTGTAGAGAGCCGAGTGAGGGGAAAAACAGGAACAAAATGCTAGCCCTTCGATAATTTTATTCATCCTAAAGAGTGACTCTTCAAAATAAGATGCCCTGATGATGGTTCACTGAAATCCAAAAGACTTAAGCATAAGTTGAGAATAAAGGTCTTACATAATTTATTTTGCAGTATTACTAATTTTTAAAGCCACTGTTTACTGTGTCTCACAGACATCTGTAACATTTGTAATACTCTATCAACTTACGCCCCCCTCCCTAGCTTAAAGTCCCTCTTGAAGGACTCCGTACCCAGGATTTTTACGTTCTGAAAAATTCATCGACAGCGGCCGGGTTTGATCCCGCGACTTTCGTATCTAGAGTTATGTCCAGGGTAGAGAAAGTTATGTGACTGCAGTACATTGTGCATTATTTTCGTGGATTTCATTCTTCAATATTTATTTATCTTCTTTCTTCTTCTTTCTTTTTCGTAGTTTTACCTCTCCCTTTTAGGATTTAAGCGACCCAAGCCGCCCGGGCCAATATTTATTTATACCATGAATTATATCGATATCTTCTCTAATTTGTCAAAGTCCCGTATCATTTATTTCCAAAGCTACCTGTGACCACTGCCAACAATAGATACACTGTTGTCATGTGAACTGTACATGGAATTTGATTTGGATTTGAAACTTCAGTGCAGAAAGGTATTAAGTAAGCTCGAAAACATTTGACAAACTAATAATAAACCATATAATAAATTCAACTTATAAACCAATCCCTTTTATCGACACATTATTCATGACAAAATAACGTTTACAATAGGTCTGTTCAATACAGAAGTTGAAGTAGGCTACTACTCTAATTCTTCTTGTTGGATATGGTAGAATTATTTATTTACGAGAATACTGTTCGTGTAATTTCTTCGAGTGGAAGGAAAGAAAACGAAAACTAAAGTAGATGCAGAAGTTAAACACGAAAGATATTGGAGAATGAAATAAAGGAAAATAGTTCAACGAACATTAGTACAGCAATGAAGGAGCTCAAGACTGTAATGTAAAACTGTTAAACAAAAGTACTAGGAGCAGTTGTGAGAACCTGCAGAATATCAGAGTCACAAAACTCAACTTGGCTAAGTCTTAACACTAAGATTCTTACCATATTTCTCTCCATGGAGATTTCGGAATTAGGAATGAAATTATCGATTCCCTTACATAGTCGGCGATGCGTTCTTTGAGCATTACCATACCATGTAAAGGGGGTGAAGGCCTTCAAGAATCTTCCTTCGAGTAAGGGTGAAGTACCTAAGGAGTACTAATCGCATTTGCCATGCGGTAAACCGCCGACACAGCCCTTGTTGCCCCCTACCCTTATGCAAGTATTCTATTCTTTATTACACGCAGGGAAGGGAAGGAGAATCTCGGAGATTTTTCCTATGGCTTCCTGCGGGCGTTATTTTAGGTCTTCTTTTACCTTCTCCCCTTTCTTAAGATTCTTTTCAAGCTATTCTTTTTTTAACAAAAAAAAAAGTCTCATCAAAAATTAATTTGGAATGAATTATTTAACACAGGCTTGAATGTAGTGCTTAAAATGAAAATTGTATATTGGTACGCTGTTTTGACCTTACGATCGATACACGTGCCGAGGTGACATTGTAGAGAGGCTTTTGTTTGAATACCGTACAAGTATGAAAGTAGGCCCCTACAGCTTGTATAAAAGTTACTTACACTGCGTTATTAATAGGCTACAGCTGAGCCTGGCTTCTCTTAAATTACCCGGCATTTTTACCTCATATTCAGCGAAAAACTGTCATCCATATACAGAAGATACAGAATTAAGTCTGGTCGAAAATCGACTTTTCAATTTTTCTTGCACAAAAAATCGATATTTTCTGTCTAAAACGGTGTTTGAATGATGTCGCTAACTCGCTACCTTACTAAAAAAATATTATTTAACGTTTAAGAGAGGATATATTAAAATTTTCATAACAAATAATGGGCCTGTTTCGCTGCCGAGATGGCATAAGTTGTAAACATCTATCCACACGCAATAGATTAATTCTTTTCACTATGAAATAATTACGTAAATCTTGGTATGGCCAGTCAACTAGTTAATAAAATTTATACAAAAATATCGAAGTATATCGCATTTTGGGTCGACCAATCAAATAACCATAGAACTTGGTTCGCATGCCCAGGAATACGTTAAAGATATCAAACAAAAAAGGTAAAGGTAAAATGTTCCCTATACAGGCCATAGAGGCCACAGGGTTCCAGGAGGTTGAGGCTCTCAGATTTTAGACATTCGTCACGTGAAGGTGGTATGGTTGTCAGCCTTACGCACCGGCCGCCTTTACCCCCAGGATTGCTCCTGGTACTCATTTCTGTTAGAGGCTGAATCGACCCAAGGACCATAGTGCCACCAGAAGGATTAGGGCAATTGAAAAACTCCCAACGACATCATCGGGGTTCGTAGCGCAGTGCCTCAACCACTACTCTACGGCGTACCACAAATATATCAAACACCAACTGAAAATGTAGGCCTACGCGGATTTTAGAGTTTGGAACATTCCTATCTCTTTAGTAGTGATTTCAGGTGCAGAAAACTGCTCATAATCAGGCGTATTCGTATTGTCCACCTGAAGTGTGAATAAATTATTACTACAACAAAATACCAGACTGGTTCATATGAAGACAACCAAGTTATCAGAGGAAACAAAACAGTAGACTAATGTTATGGATGTTTGCAGTTGTTAACACGGACCTAACGAGTTGGATTACTAATCTGCAAGCACGTGTTGCTAATGACGAAAGCTAGTTTGATTGCCGCCAGACGGGTTGCATCCGCGAGGTTTCCAGTTTCCTCCTAAACCATGCGACACCAGAGCTCCACCATAGCGGGTGGCGGTAATTTATAACGAGTGAACGTAGCCATTATTTATTCCGTACTCTACTCCACTATGTATGTGTATATGTGTGCCAGTATATACGGTGTACTCTCCCTATGTTTCTGTTACCGCCAACTACACGCTGGGGAATTGAACTAAAATGTGAAACGGCCGGAATCGTACGCAAAAACATTTTAGATCCCATTCATCTTACCCAGTTGTTTCCTTTGTAAATACCTTTCTCTTGTTTTCGAAAACTAACTGCCAATGACCTAACTCACCTTTCGTATCCTGAAGAGTGCTTTGTTGCTAATAATAAAGTAGATGTATGGTATGTATCAAACTGGTTCAATTTGCAAAACATCCTTCCGGAATTAGTGGTCGTGCCAGCTTCATTCTAGCCAATAAACGTCCAAACGCTTACGGCTGCAGTTAGAATGTTAACTCTCTTCCAGTATTTTCAGTAGACTGCTTTGTTCTAAACCAAAATTTATAGCGCTCTTGTTTGCGTAAAACGGAATGCCGAAGACTTATCTCTAAACGCTATGTCATAATGTGACCAGTGATCATCCATGATTCTGCTTACTGATAGTTTAAAATTAGTTTTTTTATTTTCTATCCCCATACCATAGGTAGGCCTACTGTAGGCAGAGGAAATAATGTGTTTGACCCCGAAATTCGATGTCTAGTTTTGAACATTAATTCACGTTTCGTCGTTTCGAGATTCCCTGAATCCAAGAATGCAATTTATATAGGCCTATATTAAATAAGAAATCTTTGGGATTTAAACATGTTTATACCTTCAGGAGGATGGATATTAATTTAAATTTGACCATTTAAATTTAACGACATGATTACCCTTATTAATTCCAATGCGAATAGTATGGTCAGAGTGAAGGTTTTAAAAATCATGTACTGGTGAAAAGTTAAACTGTTTATTCGAGAGGGAGACTAACCTACAAGAGTTTTTTCCTTGTAGTAAAACAAAATAATAAAAGCACTGACGGAAAATTAAAAGCCCTGTGAACAGATTTTAATAAAGAAAAACTGCCGCGCAATCTAGTAGAAAAATCGCCTCTCGAGACAAATATAAATGGGACTGCCCTCAAGCTTAATCTCACTGAGAAGAAAACGCTATAAAAATGGCTAGCTCCTCCTGTCGCTCCTTACACCACTATTTTTTTGTTACAGAATGATAAGGAAGGTCAGTTGGTAAACGCATATAGCTTCGTAAGTTCTGAATCAGCAATTCTTTGCTTGGTGCTTTTATTGATCAAACACAAGACCGTAGAAACACTTTACCAGATGGTTAGGGTAATCTACAAACAGGATAACGATTTGGATCGACAGCTAACTGCAAGTTAACACGAAGGGAGATACCATCTAACTGCACCGTCACCCTTTACACAAAATTATATTTCAGAAGTGAAGGTAGAAAGCATGCTTTATGAAATGAAACCTACAAACTCTATTTTACACGGAATCTTAAAGCTAATTTCTTGACCTGAACATAGTAGCACTAGGCCAGGGGTGCTCAAACTTGAACTGCTGGCGATCTACCTCAATATTTTTAGACTACTTACGATCGACTCTGAGAGACTGCAAGTGTGTGTGATGCAGGGTTGTCGTACATACACGATACACCCTACCTACCTAGGTAGGGCGTACCGTAGCATATATAGATATTAGCTTTCTGCGCAGTATAGGTACATTATTTTAGTCAAGGTTTGGGTTAGGTTTAGTTAGGTTCTTCTCTACAATATCAATGAAAAAACTCATAGTTATTCAAAATTGCGAGTTTATTGGTTGTTACAAAACAAAAGAGTTACTAAGGAGTGGCTTTGGATGTTGAAGCGTGGCACTGCATGTCCTCAGCATACTTTTCATAAGATGGTACGTAACCACTGAGTGCTAATCGCAAGCATGATGACATATGATCGTCAGTTAGTCGATTGCGATATTTTGACTTAATTATCTTCATTTCAGAAAATGCAGACTCGCACAAGTAAGTTGACCCAAAAAATGCCGTCAGTTGAAGGGCGATTTGCCTTACATTCGGATATTTATCTTCAGATATAAAACACCAGAAATTTGTATCAGATGCTGTAGCTTTGAGATGTATATCTGATATAATCTGCACCAACTCATTTTCAACAGAACATGAGTTCATATTAAACTGACTGGCTATTTCAGTAGCTAATTCCTCAATGTTTTTACATGAAAAAGGATAACTCATAAATGATGCTATATTTTCCAATTTACTGCAATCATGAAAACGCATTTCGAATTGTCCCAAAATATTTGATAATTCAGCCTCATACGTATCATAATTCAACTGAGGAATCCTTGCTTTCAAAGACGGAAAATGTTTCAGATCCTTTCTTTTCAGTTGATCTATCATAAGTTGCAATTTACTTTTGAATGCGTTTACTGCGCTAATCATCTCAATAATAGTTTTTCCTTTACCTTGAAGCTCCAAGTTAACGGTGTTTAAGTGCATTGTGATGTCAGTCAAAAATGCCAAATCATTTAGCCATTTTTCGTTTTTCAAAATCTGAGTGTCATCACCTCTTTCGTCTAGAAAAGCTGTTATTTCGGGCAATAATTCTTGAAACCTTTCTAGGAATTTTCCGCGACTCAACCACCTGACGTCCGTGTGAAGAACTAAATCAGTGTGTTCAGCTGACTCCCTATCTTCCAACTGCAACTGAAAGAGCCGCCGTTGCAAGCTACGTGCACGGATGGAATTCACAATTTTTGTCGCAATGCCCATAATTTCCTCCGTGTTTAAAACTTTTGAACACAAAACTTGTTGATGTATAATGCAATGGAATGAAAAAAATGAAGGGAATTCTTCATTAGCTCGACACAATGCCACAAAACCGTTTTTGTTTCCAGTCATTGCTGGTGCTCCATCGGTTGTAATGCACACTAATTTATATATTGGTAGCTCGTAGTTTTTTACAAAATTGAAGAAAACGTCAAATATATCTTCGCCACGGGTCTTCCCCTTCAGAGGTATGATTGTCAAAAATTCTTCCTTAGCCAACATGTCATTGAATACCATCCGAATAAAAATACACAGCTGGGCAGTGTCTGTCATATCGGTGGATTCGTCGAACTGTAAAGAAAAGTATGTACATTCCATGATATCATGTTTTAGTTTATCTGCGATGTCCTGGCTCATGACTTCAATACGCCTTGTGACAGTCGGACGAGATAACTGAAGTTCTCTAATAGCAGACATGATTTCTGTTTTATTTTTAAAATCTCCAAATAAAGTCTCACCCGCTTCAATAAATGCTTCCTTCACCACCGATCCATCTTCGAATGGTTTCTTGTGTTTCGCCAATATATGAGATATTTTAAATGACGCGATCGTAGCAGCTTTTGATTGTTTGACTGGTCTTGTGAACATGGATTGTTCTTTTTTCAAACAAGATATCAAATCACGTACCTTTAGTTTTCTTAATTCACTCTGTGGCGGAAAATCCTTTTCATAGTTTTTATGAACCGTTTTATGATGCCTCTCTAAGTTACCACGCTTAGGTATTGCAACTGACGCACGACAAATAACACAAATGCACTTATCCTTCACCATACAAAAGAAAAATTCTTCCTCCCAATCCTTATTAAAATGATACGTTTTAGATTTCTTCACTGCACTCATTTTCCACTATTTAATAATAAACTTTGTACTTATCGACGTAGTATCGCCATCAAGTTACAATTCAGAATGACTCCAATTCCTGCAGGCGCAACATTTATATCGGCGTGAACGAAAGTCTCGAATGTTCCCGTCAAACGCGCCGCCCGAAACTAGACTGTACTGTCTCTCGTTGTTTCTAGACTAGACTCCACTGTCTAGTCTAGAAACAACGCGGCTTTTCTTTGACAAGTGCCGCGCGTTCCTTTGATAAAGCCACCTTTTGCCGCAAGCAGTGTTATTTTATTAGTTACCTACCTACTTATTAAAATTTTTTTTCTTCTCGAGATCTACTCAAAAAGCACTCGCGATCGACTTGTCGATCGCGATCGACCGTTTGAGCACCCCTGCACTAGGCTATGTACATCCTATAGTTCCATGCTATTCCTGTTCTTAACATTCAATGTGATGTAAGTTGTATAAAATAACTTGCCCATTATACAAGTACGGGATAGAGTATCTATTGCGATAGCTGTCCCGGTTTGGGAATTTAATGCCCAGCCTTTTGTTTTGCTGACAAACTGTCGATTTTGTCGGCTATAGTTCTGCTTTTTCGCAAATATCGGGCCTGAAAGAGGGGTTTCCAATGATCGCTGCAAAAAAGAAAGAAAGAAATAAATTAAGAAAGAAAAAAGAAAAAAAACTTACGGCCTCAAAGCCTTCTGGGTAATTGGAGTTTTACTGTATAATCAAATTTTTAAAAAAGTAAACAAGCATAAAACAGGTAAGAAATAGGCCTAAGCACCAAAATAAGCAAAATAAATATTCTGTTCACTAAGACTAACAATAACGGCGTGGATGACGGCGTACTGATCACATACTGACCTGCCATTTTCCGATGTCGAAAGACGGAAATAGGTAACGCAGCGATCGGGTGGTAGGCCTTGTCCCACAATGGGATGCTACGCCATAGAGTTTCCTTTATCTACGCTTCGTGACATAACTTTTTGTTTCTTCACTTGTTACATACATCTTAGTTACGGAAAAACTGCAAAAACAATTTCTTAATCAGAATTAAACTGCCTTTCAAATCAGTGTTTTGTAAGGAAAAAACATTCAACATATTGAAACAATTTTAATTAACCTTCTTAATTTATATCGAGTATTAATGAGTTTGCCGAAATAATCATTAACTAAAAGCTTCAGATAGTAATCAAGACCATTTCTATTTTATCTGCTCCACCATTCATTTTTTATATTTTCTCTTACTTGCTGTTTTTTTCTTTCTTTACGTATGTAGTAATCTTCCTACTATTTATGTAATATTTTAATAATACGCGAAGAGAAATTTCAATCCACAGTATTAAGCTTATATTTACAATCCACTACCTAGACAGACAACTAAAAAAAATTAGGAAGAATCGGAAAGCCTAATACAAGCAAAATAAATATTTCCTCGCCTTTCTTTCGTAACCTGATCATGCTAACGACCTTTTCTTTGCACACTATCCAGAACTTTGCAGTCATATATAAACACAGAAATCTTCGCAGAAGACTTCACATGCATGAGAATCGTTTTCAAGTAAACGAAAAAAAGTTTTGATTTAATATAGCTTAGGAAATCATCCTCCTTCCTCTATCTCTCTCTCCCTCCATCTTCATTTATATTTCTGTCTCTCTCTGTTCAACCGGTCGTGCAGCATTGAAGAGAGCAAAGAAAGAAAGCAAAGAAAACACGACAACCTCTTTCAACCATAAACTTTTATAACTTAAACCTTACATCATCCACAATGTATACGTGTTCTACTCATAACCTATCATTTTCAGAAGAAAAACGTCCTTCGAAACTCTATACTCTCTTTAAGAACTTGTATGGATGAATAAGATAGATGTAATCTTTGAGAAATATTATATTTAGCTCAGAAAATTGACTTGACCGTTGTACGCGCTGTAGATATGACATAACCCGATTGCTGCCAAGCAAAGTTAGGCTTATCTATGCTGCTGAAATTAATGTTAACATAGTTCATCACTGACATTACTAGTAACTGAAAACCTCAATTAATTCAATTCTTTTTAAGTTTCCCCGGGTCCAAACTAATTTCTTCATTGTGCAATTTGATAGTAATAATAAAATAATAATAATAATAATAATAATAATAATAACTTATTAACGTTATAAATCATATAATACATAGTATGTTCACGAAAGTCAAGCATATTCATAATATTACATAAATTTTACGATTTTTACAATAATAATTCATTTTCAGTTGTCAACTGCAATAAAAGCAAGTTTAACATTGCACAGATTTTACCAATAAATATGTGTATATCACTTATAGAAACTAGACAGTTGTTGGTTGTAACATAAGAGAAAGGTAGCACTACAGATATGAAAATTAAACATAAATTACTTATATTATTTGATCCTTTCGTACTAAAATAAAATATTTATATAGCTTTCACTGTTTAAATATTCTGTAGTAGAGGATGAACAGTAGTCAAATAAAGATACCAGAAACTGTTATTTGAAATGATACAATTTCGGTAATTTATTTAACTTTCCAGGAAATTTATTACACAATTTGGTAGCCTACCTGAATATATTACTCCATTTTCCAAGAGTTTTGTGCTAGTTCTCACTACATGGACATGTGATTTATTTCTAATGTTATAGCTATTAATATATTTGTTCATTAAAAATATATCAATCAAGTTCATATTTTTCTTTGTAAAACCTGTTAAGTTCAAAGCAGTATGCAATTTATATATGTTATAGTTTTAAATGGAAATATATATATTTTTTAATTATCAGGTATGTCGATAGCTGTTGCGATATTTAATTGTAAGTGTAGTGTGTCATTTTTGTATATATGTATGGCTGGTATTTATTTAATGTGTAATGTATATGTATTTAATGTGATATTTAATGTGTAGTGTCATTTTTGTATATATGTATGGCTGGTATTTATTGCACCACTGCCACCGGGTTGTTGACCCACTTGCAGTGCAAGAAAATAAATATAAATACAAGGGAGAAGTAAAATATGAATAAAACTTAGTCTTAGTCTATAATGTGCTTTCATTAATCTTCTCTGACCTTTAAACATAATTGAACACTGTAGTGAGGGTCAACAAAACAAAATTTCATATCTCAGCACTGAGAAAGCATATGCGAAATAAATGAACACGGACGAAGTTAAACTGATAAGGAGCCTACTATTTAAATAATATAATATACTGCTTTATTAATATGTACTCTGAATATACAAGTAAAACTCAATCCAAATACCCAATATTAAACTTGCATGTCATTTTGATAGATAGAAAAATTGGCTTATAATATGCCTGTGTGCAATCTGAATTATGCGAAGCAGACACGAAATATTAAATAATGTCAAACTAAAGTGACTGGAAACAACAGAGTAAGTATTCCAAGTCACAATATGGAAAAAAGAAACACTTCTTCGGATACATTTCTAAAACCGTATTCCGCCAGGACCTACAGTATTATGGTATTCGTAAGCATAGGCCTGCCTTTTCACAGCTACTGACGTACACATTCGCCACCTCAAAAAAATTTTAAGAAGCAAGAGTATAAGTTTAATGGAATGTTGCTTTATATAAAATGTAAGGATTTTTATCCACGTATTACAGTTGTCATTTGTGCAGACCAGCCATTCCACTGAAATTTTCCTCATCGATTTTAAAAGAAGAGCCCACTGATGATTTCACTTGGTGACATCTTATATTAATAAATTAATTCAGCTCTGAAAGGATGAAATTACATAATTTAAAGTTCTTCCCTTCATTCAAGAATTTTATTATAATGAACTGACTTTTGACCAGAAAAAAAGTCCAGACTACAGAGGTAGATTTAGAACACTCTTAAATACTGTTTTTAATAATCTCAACTTAATAACACAAGGAAAAATTTCTTTAATTAGTAGGGCAAGCTAGAATTTTTATATTGTGCTGTCATAATGCAACTTCAACCTAAAGAGTTTTTCTGCGGCGCATAGGATTAAGCGTGTGGTTTATTTGTCAATATCGAATCTTTTAAAAGTTATCAAAAACTGAAAGCTCCCATGGAAAAACGTAGGCTTGCAAAGAAGAAAAACGAACTTGGGTAATGGATGAAATCTTAAGTCAGTCTTAAACATATTTCCTCCATAACAATATGTTTAACATTATTGTGCATGAGAAAAAAGATTTGAGAGAATTTAGTAAGTCTGGAAATGAAAATTGAGAATGAAATTTTTCGATTTACTAAGATCAAGCGGAGATTTATACAAACCAGATATTATTGTCATTCCGATATGTTCAGTTTAGTTCAAAATTGATAATTATGTAATCAGCATAGTCTCACCGTCAAATTGTCTATCGTAAAAAAATAAAAAAAGTCGAACTGCCTTGAGATTGACAGGTTTACACAGAATAAAACAATGCACTCCAATTAAGTTAATCTTCTAATCGATTTTAAACTTAAAACCCACTGGTGCCGGTGATTTCATTCGATGAGTGCTTCAATCATGTATAAATAAAGATCAGGAAAGGTTAAATAACGTAAGCACGTTTTGCTCCGTGGTTTTACTACTTATACTGTTCCGGGCAGCGGGCAAGCGATATAGCCTAATTATTTACAGAATCATAAACAACTACGATACAAGACCGGGCGTCGCCCGGGTTTTGTATTTTGCGTGAAATTCAAAATTAAATTATGGAGGACTTTTGATTTCCAAGCTGTAAGCCCATATATATAAAGGAATCTAGAATCTGAAGAGAGGAAAAACGACCTATTATACTCGAATTATTTCCTCAGAAAACTCTAGATATGGCTGTTATCGCTCATACAGGACTTGGAATTTTGCAAACCCATTGCTTTTACACACCATGCCTAGTAGGGTTAAAATAAGAAGAAACAGAAATTCTGATAACATAACATGTCTTTACGGGATATTATACAGCGAGTCCATTTTATGAGGATTTCCCTCTTTCATATTGCCATACAACCATTTCGGGTCTAAAAATCAAAAGAAATCAATATTACCTTCACATATTCTTGCCCAAAAATTTGGGACACATTAATTTACTGCGCACATAGGACTTACATATTCAATCCTATTTTGTTTATTTTTACATGCTTAGGGCTTACAATAAACATCCCTATTTCTCAACTAATACACAGCCTACAGTGATGAATAACGTATCACTTGATAGAATTTTTTTTACAGACTTTGATATAGCATTATTCTCTACCCATCGTTGGCAAAATCTCAAGCGAAGACGAACACAGATACAGACCTCACAATAAGACCTCTTATTCTACATCAAAATGTGAAATGAGAAAATGATATTCTCCATGCCTAGGGTAGAGAAAGTTATGTGACACCTAATAATTATTTACATGGATTCCATTCTCCATTATTAATTTACATAAATGAATTATATCGATAGCCTGTCTAATTAAGATAATTTGTCAAAGCCCAGTAAAATGCTAAACACCTATGTGAACACTGCAAACAATACTGTTGGCATGAGAACTGAATTGCATTTAATGGATTCAAGGTCCCTGAGTTTCTAATGGTCACATCGAGCATTTCAATAGCTTAAAATCTTCTACGGACAACGCGGACCATTTTGCAAAAAATAGGGTGTAAATCGGTCCAGTAGTGTTTTAGTCTATACCTGACACACATACGAACGTTGCCTTTTACATAATTATAAGTTAGATGAAAATCTTGATGTAACTAGGCCTACATCAATAATGATAAATGAAAACTTCCATCAGTAAGGTAAAGAAACCCATTTCCCAAAACCTACAATACTATTTTTAAACATCTTTAAATGAACAGAAAACAAGACTGATTTTAGGATTTCTAGTCACGAATTTAATGTTTGGGTACGGTTGCATTCCTCTCCCGCCGAACCATAAAGAACACTAATTTATTCCGACTATTCTTCATTTTAATGCAAATTTTGCAGAATGTAACTTCATCTACAGCACCAAATGAATAAAACATGACGAAATAAAAGTCACACAAAAGGTGAGCTCTTCAGTTATGTTTATTATTAAACAATTATTATTTTTATACGTTCTATAATTTATTAAATTGCCCAACTTCCTTTTTTCTTCCACACTTCACACGGGAGATATTTACTATACAGGCAGTTGTAGCCACATCTTCGTTTTTATTTCGTGAATTTCCTCTTACATGTATCAAGTTACACTACATCCTGCTCAGCTTTGAGCACTAGCTTTACAGGCCACTGGCCAATAAAGAAAAGAGAATAGCGGTCAAGTAATTTTGCTCTGAGTTTATAGAAGCTTTAAGTGTAGGAATGTTTTCCTCATGCTGACCTATAAACAAAATCGTGCTGTGAGTTGTTAAGTTATAATGCGGGAACATACGCATCCTACTCCCCTCACTTGAGTCGAAACGGAAATGTTAATAAAAGTCACCGAAGATGTGTTAAACTACTCAAACAGGCAAATAATTTTATATGCATTTTGATATTAGTAGACCTGGGATTTTAAGGCAAATGTCTATTTTGTTCCTTATGAAATAACATGAAAACTTTTAAATATGTTGATGTTCCATGATAAATCACTTGCATTTATAGAGTTTTATTGTGCCCTAAAATGCCTATTTGGGACTTTGGAGACTATTTTACTATTTTAGTGCCTAAAATGCCTATTTTTTATATTTAAAATGAAATTAAACTGCTGTAATTTTTACAATCATGGACATCCTTGAATGAAGAGCAGAACAGCAAAGGGTCGGTTTTTCACTGAAACTTAATTTTCCAAACAACTGCTGCCAAAGGAATACTGATTGACGGGAGAGGGGGAGGATTAGCTCAAAAAAACAAGGAGCAAGCAGTAAGAAGGGACATACTGTGTCAAGTCGCCAGTGTGTTGACCACACGACCATCAATATCTGCAGGCCATGAGCTGGCCGTTATTGAAATCCAAGGTCCTTCAAGGCCTATAGTGATCTAATTTCTCTAATGACCCATAACTGCTTTTGATAAATGTCTTTTTAATTCTGTCTTAATTTTGCAGTTATTTCTGTTAAGAATAGGCATGCCACGTTTCTTACAGTAATAAAAATGTCACGTTACAGTTTAAGTGTATGCTGTATATTGTAAAGTATATTCTAAAGTACAAAGTAATGTGTCTATTTACAAATTTTTGAAGCATATTTTAAGTGCCTATTTTCTAGTTTAAAAGCCTATTTACTTGTTTTAAAAGCCTATTTTAGGTGCCTAAAATCAAGTTTTTAGAGCCTAAAATCCCAGGTCTAGATATTAGATCACATAGGCATATATTTAACACTCATCCTATTATATCTCTCCCTCCCTCCCTCTCTCTCTCTCTCTCTCTCTCTCTCTCTCTCTCTATATATATATATATATATATATATATATATATATATATATAGAGGCTATGTAACCTATAACTCAATTGGCATTAATACTTGCTTGTTTGCCATCGAACTTTACGGAACATGAGGATTGTTGAAGAGCATCATGAAGAAAATACTGACCAATAGAATGCACAGCAACTTACCTAGAACAAAGAGAAAACAGATATAAGTTGCAAGAAAAACATGCGTTAAACTATATGAACAGTGTTTGTTCGGGTCAGAATCTTATCACAGTTAAATGTATAAACCATGAGCACCATGAGTGGCAATATACTGCAGCATTTCACATTACTCCCTACCACTTCTAATCTCTGCACATGAATATGTAGATTCCATTTTGACGGCTGTATGTTTGTATCCCGAACAGGGAATTCCAGAGTTCTCTGTGTTTCACTGAAACCTCACGCACACAGACAAGTCAATCGATAACGTTAAATATGCGTTAATTAACTAAATCGATCAGTAATTAGTAATGTAAAGGCCTACAGACCTATATTGGTATTGAAATATTGATACTGAGTAATTATGGTATGCAATATAGATACATGCCAAACAGTAGTAGTTGTAATAGCAGTAACAATAATAATAGTAATAATAATAATGATTATGAAAATGATAATAATAATCCGTGACACAACAGTCCATAAAGGCCCTCACAACCATATGCGTTCGCAGAAGTGGACTGTCATCCAGTCAGTATGTGATGAGAACCACAAGCTCCCAGACGTTGCTAGAATTCCCAACTAAACTACTCAATCCGCTATTGATATCTGCTATCCTCACATTCCTAAATATGTTTGGTTGTCATCAGATTCACACACGAGCCGAGATCCCGTACAGGACTAAAGAACTAGCACTTTCTGTACCTAAAGCATTAAAAAAATAATTAGCAATTTAAAGATATAAATGTTTAGATCAAAGCTAGCCATAATACAGTAGAGTCTCGATTATCCGACCTTCAATCATACGACATTCCGTATTATTCGTCACTGTCCGTGGTAGAAGAAATTCGTTCTTTACTGTACTTTTGGTGATCCAGTAGCTTCGAACCTCGTATAGAAAACACTACAGTACTATGGTACTAGACATTCTGACTGTAATTTTACATTATCTAAACCGGTTACTGAGAGATTATAAAAAGGATATCCCGTCATTGTTATAATAAGATTCAAATGATTCAAATGATTCTCAGTATTTAAGCCCAGTTGTGTAATCTTTTTATTTGGTTGGGAAATGAATCAATTTGTATTTATTCAGCTGCTCTTCTTTTTAATATTACATCTACTTGTTATTTTAATCTAATGCTCTCCCTATTACTGGTTTGTTATTTAAATGAAATCAGAATCATGATGATTAAAAATGGTTTCCTATTGCTTTTTGAAAGGTTGAGGTCTCCTGCTGGAGTTTGAGTTAACTAGTTAAATGTCTATTATATGATTGTGTACGTGATAAGACTTATAAATCAAGATTGGAGTTATTGGTAACTGAACAATTTCTGAAAGTACCCGTCAAGTGGAAGCCGTCACATGCTGACAACTCGCTCCTTCCATTAACCTGTTACTTTCATCTAGTTCCTACATATCAGGGGTGTCAACATTCTACTTCAATACAGTCAGCTGTGTTAATCAAACGCTATTAACTAGATTTCTAAGCAAAATACATATTTTTATCTTCATGCTCCTAAACATAAGCAGGTATAAGTAAGTCACTCCTTGACAAGTAATTTTACCTGGCAGAGGATGACAGCTTACCCATAACCTACAATAGGTTATTCATAGAAACAGTTTCAACTGAATGCAGGGGAAACCACAAAGTGGAAAATACAAGCAAAGGAATGATGGGCCGATCGTTTTTCCCAAAGATAGAACAGCGATTAAAATTGAATATCTCAACAGTTTACGGCAGTTGTCACAGACCACGGGGTGACAAAATCCTATCTATTCAACGAGATATATCAAATTACGCAACACCTAATTTACGAATGCAATATTCTGGAAAATAACAGGAAAATACTAAACAGACGAATATTCAAGATTTATTAATTAAATTGATTTCGCACAACTTCAGTAATAATCAATTGTCATTTGTAAAATATTACACACATTATTCTGTTAGAAAAGAACCTAATGTAATAACTCTTATATTATGTTAGACGGACTCGTATAACTCAGCCAAACAAATTCTCACTTGTTAGTATATAATATAAATATAAAATATAAAATTAAAATGTAATATTATCTTGTAATGGGGAATGTTAAATCAATTAAAAAGTAATTATAATTTTACTGAATAGTGCTTATTTTGCTTATTCTGAGAGAAAAACGATTTTACTTGCTTAGTTTATGACTCATAATTAAAATAGCATATTTTACTCAAAACTGTCACATTTTTATTTTATAGCTTCCCTCATACCATACCATAAGCCACAATTGACGTTTCACATAAAATATTTTTCCAAGATATAAAAATATGAAAATTATATATAAAGGAACAGAACCGGAATTCATCGAAGAACTGCGTTGCTTTTCACATGCGCCTGTGACGTCTTGCGACGTTGAAAGTACATTTTCAGTTTACAAACTGTTCTTCACTGACAGACGCAGGAGCTTCACACAAGAAAATACGCGGATGTCGTCCCTTACATACTGTAACAGCTATGAATACGATAAGAATTCTACGAAACTAATCATCTACATTTGAATTCAGTGTAATTTGATTTTGCTAATTTTGATGCCTAATTTTTACATTTCCGTGATTATTTGCTTGCTTATTTCACTGTTTATTTTACTCATAAATCTGTTCTCTACTAGTAACTAGTATGACCATAACAAAATACAGTGTCTTGATCCAATCAACAAATCTCTGAGCAAAACAATGTATTAGTAAAATTCAATACTGAACGGTATTCAACTGACTTCTCTTGAGATTTTTTCCGCATCACAGTCTGACACAGTAGAAGCACTGCATTGGCAAGCAAGGCCTAATTGCTCAGAAAATGTGACTTAAGCACTTTTGTGTAGGAGGTGGGTAAGCTTAGAACTCCCCTTAAGACATTTCTACAAACAAAAAACCAAAAAACAAAAACGTATGAGTCTCGAAACAAGAGTTATAGAAGCAAAACCTTTAGAGATTTCCAAACAAAACCGTAAAAAATGTAATTTAAACACAGTGCCAGTGATTATAAGAAATTATTCGTGTAAGATCTTAACTAAACGTAAAATTAACTTGTTTGAAAACAAATTCCATTTGCCTTTCTTCAAAAGTCGACGTAAGTTTGCTAGCATAATTTGTTTTAAATGGGACTAATGTATAATTTAGCCTAAGTCCAAACTTACAAATCATATCAGTGTATGTCTCAATCAAACTTCTTGTAGCCTACCCAGCTTAAGTATAAATTTCTCATAATGGTGCCAGATATGACTTAAATCAGAGTCTGATATAACAGGCTTGTTTTGTGCAATTCACAGTGTTGCTTAAAATGTAATAATTCGTCTTCTAATCCAACCTCACTGTAGAGGCAAATTAATTAATACAATGCTAAAAATGTACTCTGTGCTTCAAAATAAGTTATACTAAATCATGTTTATCAGATCTGAAAATAAGGTTTGGAGTTTTCCATCCGTGCTCTAGGACTAATTTCATGCGGAATAGACTGCTTCAATGAATAGTTTCACACTAACTTATTTTAAATCCTCAAAGATCTAAGCCTACTGTTAAAGGGAAGAGATGACTCGTCGATCGCGGTTTATAGACCCTTTGTTTCTATCTCATTCTGCTCTTTTTACATAGCCCTGTTCCTTTATTATTAAACGCTTCTATTTTTATTCATTGTTAGTTTCTTTTTAATATGATTTACGTCTTGTTTAGCAGTTAGAACTAAATTATAACTGGTTTTGATTTACGAGCCGTTTTGGAAGAGCTCGCCTTATTACCATTACATCAACTAGAAAAACGTATCCACGCGTGTCAGTAATGGATTCAGAAACAAGCGGAGACCCGGACGTGTAACAAGCCAGGTAAATAAATTAAAAATCATGTCATTCTGATCCCTGGTATGAGATGTATGACTCATATTTGGAAACTCCTGAAAGAGAGAAAGAAAGAAAGAAAGTGAAAGTAGGAGGAAAACAATAAGAGAAAGAGGATAGTGAAGGATAGGAAGAGAATGAAAGAGAGAGAGAGAGAGAGAGAGAGGGGGGAAGTGAGATCTTGCAATTTTTTATTTTTTAAATTTTCGATCTTTGAATTGTTTATTTTTTTATTTTTAAATTTTTAAATTTAAATATTTTTATTTTTAATTTTTTTATTTTATTATTTATTAAATTTTGGATTTTTGGATGTTAAAATTTTTAATTTTGTTTTTTTTTTAAATTTTGCAAATTTGTATTTTTTAATTTTGGATTTGCGCGGTAATGAACCTCCGGGTTCCATAAAATAGATAATATACCTTTAGATTGGATAGGAATTGTCTATTGCCATTGAGGAAGTAAGGTCTGAAAAATTTCCTTTGATTACTCCTAATCATTGAGTTGATTGTTTTCTGTGCAGTCCGCACCGAAACAAGCAAGAGTGTGACTGATTTCGTGACGGTTTTGGTGTGACTGATTTTCCAGATTTACCCTCTATCGCCACTAAAGAAGTTTTACTTCAAAAAAGAAATCTACAAGGCTAAAGAGAGAGAGAACGACTAAGAGAAAAATGAGAGAGAGAAAACGTGTTCAAATGAGAGAAAGAATGGCCCAGGAGGTAGAAACGAAATGAAAATAATGGTGAGATAGGTGAGCAACAAGCCAGATAAATAAGTGAAGCCTAATGCCATTCTGTAATAATTATTCCTGATGCCAAATAAAAGTAGTAAACGAAAATTGATAATAAATAAGGATAAACAGAAAATAGTGAAAAGAGGAAGAGAGAGAAAAAGAATAGAGGGAAGTGCAAGAGATAAAAATAGAAAGGGAAAACGAGCGAAGGCGAAAGATAGAAATAAAGTAACAGTAGAAAGATAGGAGAGAAGAAAGATACAAAGAAAAACGAAGGAGAGGGAGGTAATGCCAGAGAAAATTAATAAAATAAAAGGCACAGTAAGAGAAAACAAAACGTAAATAATTGGTGACAGAAGCGTTTAACAAGCCGGGTAATGAAACTATCACGTAATAACCGTGATACTACTTACACTAGCAAGCTGAGGGACAGAGACAGAGCGAGCGAGAGAGGTAGATAAAGGGAGAGAAAGAGAGAAAGAAATAAAGGGAAAGAGATAAAGTGAGAGAAAGAGATAAAG
The DNA here is from genome assembly GCA_964059195.1 of Ectobius pallidus. NCBI lineage: Eukaryota > Metazoa > Arthropoda > Insecta > Blattodea > Ectobiidae > Ectobius > Ectobius pallidus. The sequence continues at coordinate 48,755,998 of CAXKWD010000010.1, read as the reverse complement.
GGACAGAGAGATAAAGGAAGAGAGATAAAGGGAGAGATAAAGGGACAGAGAGATAAAGGGACAGAGATAAAGGTAGAGAGAGATAAAGGGAGGGAGAGATAAAGGGAGAGAGAGAGAGATAAAGGGAGAAGAAAACAAAAGAGAATGTCAAAATGAATAAGTACACAAAAAAATAATAAATAGAAAAATAAACAGAAATAGTGAAAGAAGGAAGCAAGACAGAAACTGAAAACAGAGAACGGAAGATAGAAAGAAAGGCCAAACGAATAAGGTAAATAAGAAGTACAAAGAGAAAAAGAAGGCGGTAGAGGGAATGCAAAAGAGAGAAAAGCGAGAAGGGAATAAGTAAAAAAGAAATAAATTCAGTGAGATAAGAGCAGGATGAAAGATAATAAAAATAATGTCGAGGGAAGATAAAAAATGACGTATCCTTATACCAAGTCATTTGCTAGAAATTGATTGGCTCCTACTTTATTCAGGAACTGTTAAAAACCAAACGTCACGTGATTCAGAAAGCATGGCTTTGCCATGGGAAATGGCCTGAAGTACTGAACTTGATTAACAGTGACACGGAAGGTTATCGTGACGTCATAGGCCACATGCTGGTCTTCAATTTTTGATGATATTGAGGATAAAAAGTGATGCACTTGTACATGATTACGTGAATCGGTAACTTATAACAAGTGAAATCGAGAACGGATGGATGTTGAAATATTTAAGGTAGCATGTGTAAGCAAGCCCAACCTGCCTAATGGTATCCCGAATCTAACATGTCGTGAAGTCACTGATTGAAATGCTATGAATATTTCAGTTAATCATCAACTGACTGCTGCTCCATGTACAATTTCCTACCTCTAACCCAATAGGCATTTTTATTTCGACCAAACAAATGCAAAAGTGTAAGCCTGACTTTATAAAAAGAACTGTAGCCTATATTGCGAGGGCGAATCAAAAAGTAAGTTACACTTCCAAGTTATGGCCAATTATGAAACCACCTACACAGCTGTTTTTATCTCCTCATCGTTTCGGAATCGTCGTCCACCAAGATCCTTTTTCAGCTTACCGAACACATGATAATCACATGGCGCTAAGTCTGGACTGTATGGAGGATGTTGCCATACCTCCCACTTGAATCGCTGTAGCAGTTCCTCTCTCAATCCTTCTCACAACCCCTTCAGTTCTCGTCTTAAATCTGTTATTTCCTCTCCGTTCTCCCTTTCTTTCCGGTTTCCGTCATTCCTGTACTTTCAAACGCTGTGTGTGTCTTTACATAGCGCTAGAGGTGATTTCTACGCACCCGGAATTGAAAAGTTCGTTGACCCTTCCAAGAAACGTTTAGTCTGTTGGGGACTATGTGGAAAAGTGAACGTACATTGTATGTTGTCATAGCCGTGTTGCCTATGTGTAGGTGGTTTCATAAATGGCCATAACTTGGAAGTGTAACTTACTTTTTGATTCGCCCTCATATAATGTAAAATCCTCGATATGAGCTATAACTACGTAATCTATCACCGCTAATATATTTTCAGAACATATATGTTATGCAACGAGCTTATAATAGTATTAATTAAGACGTGATTATATTTAAGACGCGAGCGCAGCGAGTTTTATAATTTTCATACCAGCGTTTTAATGACCATTTATAGGCAAGTTACATAAGACTGCTTTTATTCGACCATGATTAACATTTCGTCCAATTTTGAGTTTTTAGAATTCATCAAACAAACGACTCTGTCTCGGCAATGAGCTATTGGTTGTTCTCGTCTTTTGCGATAGATGGCAGTCGACGGCGTGCACGGAGATCAGGAATTCGCTTGAGTTTTAATCTCAAAGCAATGCACATTAAAACACAGGAAATGAACTCAATTTAGTATAATATTAAAATTAACAAGAACAGAATTTATTTTATTTTAAAAAGAGGTTGTTTATTTTGAAGTGTGAATTGCTGCTTTTAAGGCTTGATGTCTGTTCCGTTTACGATATTAATCGATACCACGACAGTGTTATAATGAACTTCTGTATCATATTGCATGTCATTGCGTTACCGTTACATCGCATGTAATAAAAGTATTATAATGTGTTGACTAAAATACTGTTCATGATTTTATTATTTATTATTATACTGTGATGTGATATTAGAGCTGCGAACTGTTAGTGAGGGCTTTTTAGTGCCCTCCCTTACCCCCGGATTGCCAAGCAATTAGGCTTAAACCATACCTCTGGACAACCAAAATCTAGTTCCAGGGAAAATGTCCCTAACTTACTTAGAACTTGTTCTATGTAGAAGACGTGTGAGGGTTGTATTCCTCGTGGTTATCGTTATTTTGTGCATGGTTTCTGTGAATCTTGTGTTCTTTTCCAATAAGGATGTTCACGGGATTGTACCAATCCGGCATTCGCCTACGAAGGAACCCCTGCACGACCTCACTCAGTTTGGGTGGCAGTGGAGAATTGTCCCAGCCAATTAGGCTGAATGCCTATTGCACTGGGATTAGATTTTGGCTTTTTCAAGCAGAGCTATTCAAGGGAAAGTTTTGAGCGCCGAAAAAGTGTCGCGTCGAACCCAGAACTAAAGTTCAGGAGCGCATCTTCATGCAGTATTATTCGCGCATGTTTATGTATATAGCATAAGATACATTGTATCAGCTTCACTGTCTGCGCAGAAGCACAGATTATCGTCTGCTAACTGGAACCTAATGAGATTTGCAGCAAAGTTGCCATGGCCAGAAAATATGTGTGATCCAGGTCATATTTGTCCTTTTTCGTAAACTGGGAAAGAAATATCTGTTTATTCTGCCACTTTGGACTATATTCCAACCTAATTGTTCAGAATGGATTTGCTAATCCCGGTCGCAATCATATGGAACTTTTCGGAGAGATATTTATAATGGGAATTGTTTCCGGACTTTGTATCGTGCTACTCTATCTTCTAATAGAAGGTCTGTGGTGAGGTAGTACTTTGTATGTGCTTAATGGATTTACAGTTCAATAAATTAGCGTCAGTAGGCCTAGTACCAATAACTCTCCAAATTTTGCATCTTACGAATAACCTTCCCATTACCTCGATTAGCGATTAGAGTCTAATCTTTGTCATACAGTAGGACTGTAGGGTTTAGATAAATGATTTGAATGCTCCGATCTTAAGTAATTTTGGCTTCAGCGATAACGACAGAGATAGGCTATTCCAAATTATTCCTTCCCCCCCCCCCCCAAAAGACGGTGTATCGGCCATGAACATTGTTTACTCGTTGCACTAATTCAAATGGACCATACTGGAATGTGTTTGCAGACGGCTGCCTACCGGCTAAAAATCCAACATCACTCGTTACCAACACTTCCTGGTGAACGAAGGATTTCTTATGCAAGCTTCAGGCAAACGCATATGCAAATTTCCAGAACACGTTATAAACCTTAGTTATCCATCAACGCAGAGACTTCTTTACTAATCATATTCCCTGTTCAGTGTATTTACACTAAAGTATTACAGCTAATCTTGCATTTATATTATTACTATATTCATTATTATATTATATCCCAGATTTCCAAGCAAAATGCATACTTATTTCTGACTCCTGAAGTATTATATTTCGTAACACACTCCTTGCCAAGCATTTAAAACTTTATTTTCCTTGCTTATTTTATGATTTAGAATTAAAATAGCACATTTTACTCAAAACTGTTACACTACAAGTGCTTATTTACGTCCTACACGTCATTATCACCAGTTTCCTTTCTTTTGTCGGATAATAAAATTGCTTAAAAATCGGATTTAAAAAAACTCTGTCAGATTTCTGAATAGCTTTCCTGGGAAGAAACAGACATTGAAGAGGAATTCATCGAAGAAGAACTGCGTTGCTTTCCACATGCGCTTCTGACGTCCTACGATGTTGAAAGAACAATTTCACTTTACAAATCGTTCTTCATTGACAGACACAGGAGCTTCACACAAGTAAATCTTCCTTACGTAGCATACTGTAACAGCCGTCAATAAGATAAGATCTCTACGAAACTAATTTATTTGTTTTATTTGTTTCATACATTTTAATGGTTATTTGCTTGCTTATTTTACTGTTTTATTTTTCTTATAAATCCGGGATATAAGTATTATCGTTATTATTATTAAACTAGGAAGGTTTACAACATAAGTAGGAGCGAAGCCAGTTCCGAATGTGCTTAACATGGGATGAACTTTGACCTGATTTTTCCCGCCCTTTTCGAAAATAAAAACTCGGGCTACGTCGCAACCTGGCTTATGAACTCATGTCCATATGTATAAAATTCGGTGTCAGTTTAACGGACTATCGCTTAGATTCGCATCAGAACCAAACACATTTTTTATCAGTAAACACTCCGCTCTTAAGGTAATTTTTTGCACTCTCTTGAAATAAAAAATCAGGCTCCGACAAAACCTTGCTTACAAGGTCATGCATGTATGTAACTCATGTTTAAAATTTGGAGTCAATCGAACTCGCATTACAACCGAACACATTTTAAGAGTAAAAATTCAACTTAAGCTGGGGCCAATGTTTACTCCATTATGAAGAAAGGGTTGCTTCCTATTTTGAGATAGTCTACTAACTACAGAAAATGGAGAATGAGTAGATAACAATGGATTATTTTTTTGTAAAGTTTTAACGTTTCAAAACTATGGAATGGAGGTGTTTTAACAATGTTGTTTTTTTCTTTCTGGTAACGTTAAACACAGTTCTTGTGACTCATCTTAACACAATTTTCACAATTTATGTCCATTGTGAACGAATGTTTTTAACGGGAAATAAAATAATAAAACTCATAAGGTGTTTAACCTTATCCACTGGTAATGAAGTAACGAAACAATGGAAGATTATAAAGTGAATCTCATTCATACGTTATTACTTTTGGGTAAACTTTAAATTGAAACTTACTACTGTATTACGAATATTCACTGATTGAATTGAGGGTATATTTCTTACATTATAAGTAACCAGTGTTTTCTGTGTTTCCTTTATAACAATAATAAAAATAATAATTAAATAATACTCTTGATTATTTAGACCATTTTATAGGCATAAAATATAATAAACATTCACAGTAGACCATAATATCCTGTTTAAAACTTGTTATTTTACTTCCTTACGGCAGGAAAGATGTTTCAGACAAGAGGTATGTTGACTTTTAGCGGCCAAGTAATGAAACAAGCTAAGCACTATGTTCATTACTCTACTTATGTATAAACTTCTTGGAGGAGGATACAGGATATGGAGTTCTCTTAAGCGTGCTATGTTATGGTTTCGCCTTATGAAAACACAGGTAGTGCAGGTTAGTCTATCCCCCTTAACACTCCAGAACGGTCGCATCGATTCTGAGCGGGTTTGGTATGGAAGTTGTGCCCTAAGGGGCCGTGAGAGTGTAGACATAATTTATAATGCGGCGAAACAAGCAATACAAGATAGCGGTCACATTGTCAGAATCTTTTGAAATGTTAACCGGCTAATTTTTTTTAATAAACTTGTTGAATAGGCTAACCTGAGGTACAAGATGTCGATCAATCATTATGCATGCAGCGAGTTACAGAATGTGCTGATTGCGGATGGAACTCACTGTGGTTGGAACACATTCATCATGCAATAACTAGATGGTGCAAATTGAAACGTATATGATATATATGTTTGCTTGCCTGAAATACAAGTCTGCCTAAGTACAAACCTTATTAATTCAACTCAGTGCTTTCACAAATTTAGGAAGCATAAATAAACTGTATACAAACAAATACTGAAAACAAATACTGAGCCATCAGGGCTTACAAAGGACAGTTAAACCTATGTATGGCATAGCATAGGCGTAACCAGGCCGACTATATGGGGGGGGGGTTATAACATCCGCAGAATCTGGGGGTATGGAATACCCCCCAGGGAGAGGGGGGTCCGGGGGTCCTCCCCCGGAAAATTTAAAAAAATTAAGATGCACAATAACGAGTTTTAAGCTTCCGGGGGTCCTCCCCGGCAAATTTTGAAAATTAAGATGCACAATAACGAGTTTTAAGCTTCCGGGGGTCCTCCCCCGGAAAATTTTAAAAATTAAATGCACAATAACGAGTTTTAAGCTTCCGGGGATCCTCCCCGGAAAATTTTAAAAATTAAAATGCACAGTAACGAGTTTTAAGCTTCCCACGCTTTATACTCGTATTAAGTAATTTATAAACAGACTTAAAAATAATATACAATTTTCCTTTTTTTAATCAATGGGGGGAGGTTCAAACCCCCAATCCCCCCTCGTTACGCCTCTGTGGCATAGATATATTATAAATAAGCCTCTCCTAGCAATATGTAGTCAGCACATAGAAACTTGAAACACACCGTCTATCAGAACCAACCACACTTCGGTTTTAAAATCTGTGACTTCTAAAATAGTGGATTTCAAAAGATAATTTGATGTCTTTACGCAGTAAGTACTTCCCCCCCCCCCCGCCTTCCACCCCCGGATTACCTGAGCCATAGGCTTATCTCCGGTCCAACAACCTATTTCGCATTTGTTCTAAGATCGTCGCTTCACCTTCTCTTCATCATAGAACACAGGGTAAATGTTTGATGAATTGACTTTGGCATTTTATTCAATTAACTTTACTCTTGTTCATCTGTCTATTGTCGCGGGGGATGTGTCCCTTTGCAATTTTATTCTTCTTTAGCAACAAAGAATTGAAATCCTTCAATAAGAAAAAAGTAAATAAATCCGAGAATGCTCTTCGTGCGACAGTTTTTTAGTAGCAAAATTAACTAAATTAAGTAAGGTGAAACATATATTTTATCAATGATAATATCACCTAATAAAACCTCATAGTATTTCTCTTCAGTAAAAGTAAGAACATCGTATTACAAGAATATATTGACAATGTTTAAAGGACATCAGTCTATAATCATTTCCTTTTGTTTTATATTAAATGCATACATTTTTATGAAAGAACATCAATGTTTCTTCAAATATGCAGATTTCACTTAATTAGAAATATAATTCAAATCATGCGTAGATGCATAATTATTTAAATAGGTGCCCTTAAAATTATTTATTTAGATAATTCAAGCAGCAAAAGGGCGCTATGATTTTTAAGGAAGATCCGGATATGATCAAATGAATACGCTTAAAAAATACTGCCAATTGACAATAGAAGACCACATACTAAAAACGTCAATACTTTTTAATGAGAAATATATAATAACACAGCCTATGGAATTTACGCTGAAGAACATATATTCATTATCCGGAGCCTACCATACCCTACTCATGTCCTTTAACTTATTAATAGAAATGAACCAAGCCAATTACAGGTTCCCATTACTCCTTTACAGGTACATAACTCAGCGGGAGCATTCGCATCTGGCAACTTCATTAACTTCCTTTTTGTCCACATTAGTTGGTCACCTGTAATTAAAGACTTTAATAAAGGATAAGCAGCAATATGGACTTTCTCTATACCTTCCCCCAAATAGAGCTTCAGCAGTGGAGTCTAATAAAACTTTCTTCACTCAATATCCACATTAATAAAATATTGTCGAAAAAGTGGAATAATGTGTTTTCGCGATTACAACTGTAACTTTTATTTTAAAATCGAGTTATCTTGAAACTGTATCGTTATATAGTTATGACTGCTAACAAAGAAGAGTTTTCGTGATTGCGACTAACGCGAAATACATCAGGTTCTGCAGAAATTACATTATATGTATAATATAAATACAGAACGGCACAAATTAATGAAATTCGTAATATTCTAGAATACTCCCTAAAAGAAGAAACAGTGTTCATGAGTTGAGCAAAAAATACAAAATAAAATTGAAAAAATAATACGGCCTAAATTACTTACAATGGTTCAATTTAGGTAATTTTCCTATCGTAGGTTATGTGAAATTTTAGTCTCAGTAAATTTATACATATATAATATTATTTTATATTATTACATTTTATTATATTATTTTGCTTATTTCGGGCTTAACATTGGAAGTTTCAAGATAGACTCTTGGAACAAAATTATCTGTAGGTCTAATATCCAATATGTATATATATATATATTATTTTGCTCATTTCGGGCTTAACATTAGAAGTTTCAAGATAGACTATACTCTTGGTACAAAATTATCCGTAGGTCTATTATCTACATCCAGCAGTTGTGAGATTTCTCGGTGTAGTGATTAATGACACGTTTCCAGTCTATATCTTAGAAGCTACTTATATTATACACTATAGAGGAAAATTTGTCCTGGACGGGAATCGAACCCGGGTTTCAGTTTTCACGCTGAGCCTAGGCAACAAAGCTACATCAATAATATCTACATCATCACAGCACTAAACGCTGTCGATGTCGAAATCTTAGCATCTCAAATTATTTCATCAAAACTTTTCAGAATTAGGTTTAACGTAGCCTTCAGTGTTGAACTGACATCATCACTGCTATCATCAATATTATTCTCTAGTTAGAAAAGTGTAAAACTAGAAACAATGGTGAGAAACTCTAAACAAGCATTTAATGGGGAAATCTACTGTTAACATTACTATGTAATTTCAAAATTTAAGATGCTGGTATATCATCCTTAACTCCCTAATAAGGACTCTACAATGTGGCTTTTATGAATTATTACTGTAATAAAAAAGTTAGCTTCTTTCTGCCTATTACTTGAACGCAAATAACTACTTCATGTAAGCGTTTTCAAGGAATGCAATTAGCAAAACTGCCTACAATATCCACGTGCGCTGCTGGCTAATCATCGGCACTAATAGACCAGACGATAAACTATTCGCTATTCATTTATAAAGTAATTTCCCTCGGATATATGGCCATCAATTTAATCTTTTATCAGGATTAAACGATCCTCAACTAACCTCATTCATTGCCTAATGAATGGACATGAGTATATTAATCTACAGTTTATACTATAGCGGTATTTGTTTTTGCTCTTCAGTGTACAAGGGCTTATGAATCTAATCTCTTTTTGCTCACTGAGATCTATCAATGGAAACACCCCACAGATACTTATACGAAGTTAATGGTTCTGTTTTGTATGCCTTGAATTATAAGCTGGTCAGCCCACCAGATAGAAACTATTTATAGGAATCCTATTCATGTGTATTTGCAATTTGCTTTTTTAGATAGAATTAATTATTGTATTCTGCTTATTGCAGTATCCAGTCTAATTTAGGTAATGGGCTACTTTTCTTTTGTTTTACTGGATTCGTAACTCATGTTATTATAAGAAAGATATTTTTATAAATAGTAAAGACATTAATATTACTTGCAATAAAGTGATTATATAATACTATAAGAGTAATAGGCAGTAATAATTACCATAACTTGATAAACTATCATGAAAATTTACATGTAGCCTATGCCATAGGCGTAACCAGGCCGACCATAAGAGGGGGTTATAACATCCGCAGGGTCTGGGGGTATAGAATTCCCCCCAGGGAGAGGGATCCTCCCCCGGAAATTTTTAAAAATTAAGATGCACAATAACGACTTAAACAAATTATACAATTTTCCTTTTTTTAATCAATGGGGGAGGGGGGTTCAAACCCCCAACCCCCCCCCCCCCCTCGTTACGCCTCTGGCCTATGCGAATATGCCAAACAACTATTTTACCTCCTCTAATACTAGTAATATCAATATCAATCTTTATCTAATCTTTCTCTAATAAAGGCGCACTGTAACCAGACCCTGTTATTATACGTATTACCTTTTTTTGTAAGTAGAGAATTTTTTTAAATCCCTGTGTCATTACCCCAAATAGCCTACGAATATATATGACCAGTTCACAGATCCATATGTATTTATGTTTATTTAAATCTATCGATGCCATGAATGCATAACATTTACAACGGTCATGATCACTTTACTGATAAAATCCTAATATTAAAGGTGAGAAAATTCTGGTTTCACTAGATCTAGTAGACAAGAATCGCATTAAGTCTAAGAATAATATTTCCTGCCTAGCCCGAGAAAGAAGCGAATTACGATGCTAACATTTAATTCTAATTGCATGGCACAGATAAAAAAAAAAAAGACCATTTAATACACATCGGTCTAACAATTCCAAATTAATTCACACAAACTTCTCTACGGACTGTACAGGGCTCAATATGAATAAACCAATCAGCAGTACAGGCTAACAGTAGAGAATTACGCTGCAGATATCTTATTGAAATGGCGTTGGGAGCCTTCCTTTATGAGAGAAGTTGAATGCAGTTGGAAACTATTGCAGGAGTAGATATTATAAGCTGCCGATTGCCTAAAGCTGCCTGCTACTCACCAACTAGTTAACATAAAAGGCGTGGAGGCTGCTCACTACAGTGGATAGCATACAAAGAGGTAGCTAGGAAATGTGTAATTGTCCGCCATGCAATTATATCTGTGTTCCAACCAAGACTTCAACTCCACATTCAACCAACAAATTACCGGGTACACAAATTAACATCTGGAGCATACGCAGTGCATTCTGCGTTAATGTAAGTTATTTTTAGGGTAACTAGTATGGTTATGGACACTCTTAATTGTTTTTAATTCTCTTAACTATTTATTACCTTACAATAAATTAAGTTTTTTAAAGAATAAAATGTACAGTTTTCTGTTATATGGGCTTTCAGATATTCCGAATTACACTGTGTTTTAATAACTATGATGAGGGCAAGAATTTATATGTAATAAAAATGGTTAAATATGAACAGGTAGGGGGAAAAAGCGGACAGACTCTTGTAACTGGTTTCAGAGCCTTGTGATACGTAAATAAATGTAAGAGATGTAACGGAAACGTTTGTTTTCACAAGCAATGCAAATTACGTCAAATTATTTATTTCTCAATTCAAGCAATTTATCGGCTGTAGAACAAATTTAAATACATTCCCTGAAATCTTGTGAATGCTGCTAGGCATGCGCAGTGGCTCATATAGGCAACTTAGATATTTTAGTCGGTCCGCTTTTTTTCCCTACCTGTACATACGTAAGGGCTAAGAATTCTCAAAATACGGAGTAAAATATGGATCAATGTTTTTAAATGGTGCAAAATAACATTAAGAACACCTGGCTATTAACAACATTGCCTAGGCTAATTATAAAATGAGTACAATTAAAGATTTTGTTTTTATTTTATAAAAGGCACATTTCCGGGATTAAAAGCCCTCCATATCACAAAACTTCAGACATAAAAAAGGTTCTCAAATATACAAGCAAAGAGGCAAGGTTTTTCTACCAGATCATTGTGAAGTGGCCAACTACATCAAGATAATCCAGAATAAAGTTTGTAATGCCTAAAGATTAAATCAAAGGCACATTTTCACGTTTACTTCCATGTTGTACACTTATCACTGAATAGAACATTCATTAAATGAATTCTGCATAATTTTTGTTATATGTCCACTGTTTTATCTCTAATTTTTCCTGTGTATAGTTTAGAAAGGGAATGTGCCCAAGACAAACAAACATCCATAGAAACCATCCGTTTCATGTAACAATTCTAAGACTCGTGTGCAAAATGTATTTTGGTATCCTTTCCAAATCTGTCATAGAAAAAAAAATTGAAACCAAATGAATTGTCTTCAATTTAAACAGTTTTTGTGTCTCCTGTAAAATTTGAAAATTGCGATCGGTGCCCTTTCTAAAATAAGTGTTTCCTTTGTTGGAAACTAAACGATTATGTAACAATAAATGTAATTGCCGCTTTACTTTTAAGAATGAAAATGTACAATTATAAACCAATAATACTCAATCCCATTTGATTAAGATTTGTATAATATACGAGGGAGAATAAAATGAAAACTGTAATTAATTTTTTCCCACTATTTTACTGCAGGAAGAATGTTTGATTGTACATTATTTTTCTACTTAGTCCCCTCTTAGTTCAACGCACTTAAGCCATCGGATAGCAAGTGCTTCGATACCGCGAAAGAAAAATTATTTTGGTTGACGCTGTAGACACTCGTACACCGCCGATTGGACGTCTTCATCAGACTTGAACTTCTTGAAAAGGTGCTCCTTTAATGGGCCAAAGATGTGGAAATCCGATAGTGCCAAAGCGAACTGAGTGCAGGTGTTTTGCTTCAACATGATAACGCCCGTCCTCAAGCTCCTCATGCAACAATGAAAACCGTCGACGATATCCGCCATAATCGCCGGATTTGGAACCATCAGATTTTCACATCCGTGGTTCATTAAAGCAGTGGTTCCCAAACTATGGGTAGTGGGTGGTGGGTCGCAGGAGCAATTTCGGTGGCTGGCGAAAATGTACTAGTTGGACAATGTTCTTGATTGAAATAACGTTTACCACTTTTATTTCAACTGTTTTCTCAGCAGGACATTTGAAACAATAACACTATTGAAAGGCATATGAAAAACATGTGCTGTATTTTATATAGCCTATATTGATGATCGTTATGTAGTAGTGGGTCGCGAAAAAAATTTATGTAGCCTAGGCCTACATTGGTTATCGTAGTGGGTCGCGAAAAAAACATTCTAGGTGAAGGTGGGTCCCAGGACAAGAAAGTTAGGGAACCACTGCATTAAAGGATCACCTTGGAGGGCAGAAGTTCAAGTCTCATGAAGACGTCCAATCGGCGGTGCACGAGTGGCTGCAAAGAATGTTTCTCACGCGGTATTGAAGCACTTCCTATCCGATGGCTTAAGTGCGTTGAACTATGAGGGGACTAAGTAGAAAAATAATGTACAAATAAACATTCTTCCAGCAGGAAAATAGTGGGAAAAAATTAATTACAGTTTTAATTTGATTCTCCCTCGTATTATACAAGTAACAAAACTGAAATACTGTCCAGCACTGTAAGGATGTTAACTACAATACACTTTACCCTACAGCAACTTCACAATTTCACATCGAGAAAACAGAAGTTCCATTTGACTCGGTTCGAAGACTGACAATATAATAATAACAATTAAACAATAAACTCATACGACCAAATTATGGACCGATCATTGAAGGGAGTGTTCTAGCAGGATATATGAAAAAGGCTTTCAATTAGTCACGTCCATTGATTAAGTATCGGTGATAATTACTGTATTTGGTCTTGGTTCTTTCGTTCTATATTTCAAACAGGCAAATTACTTTCTAGTACGCACATGTAGTTTAATAAACTCGAAAGGTATTAATTTACAAGAGGACGGGCTAAAACGAGTCTATGATTGGCTATTAGTGCAATGAAGGGTCAGGCTCTAAGAGGATAGGGTTCTCGGATGTCTAACAATATAATACCCTATCACACGAAAGAAAGAATAAATTAATCGGTTTTCTCATTTTCTTTTAGACTACAGTATGTAGTTATGGACACGTATTATTGGACCTGTATATGTATGTACAGAGTGGTCCAAAAGTCGCGATCGGATAATGTTTATATTGTAATAACTCATTTTCCGAAACCGAAAACTAATTAAAAACTATTCATAGGCTGAGAGGAATATTTACCCCCTTCATATACGTTTTGTAGGATTAGTTTGTCGATTTTCCGATGGAGCAAGGACATTGTTATGTTTTTAGTGACAAGCCCGAGTTTTCTTGCGCGCGGGTTTATTAGGCGATTGTTGTCGATGTGCAACGCTGTGTTATGTTTGTGTTGTAAGCAATGGCGGATACAAGCAAATATACGATTGAGGAACGTCTCATTGTTAGTGTGTGGGTTCATGAAGAAGAACAAACTGACGAAACGTACGAAGAAATCAGAGAGAACTTATTTCTTCGTTTCAATAAAGCAGCTCCCACAGAAGCCAAACTACGGAAACTGGAAACGAAGACTTTCTCAAAAGGCTCTGTATTGGGTGCAAAACGCAGCGGAAGACTTAAAAAATATTGCGGCGATGATGTCAGTAATCGTCTGAGTGAATCATTAGAGGGTTCACCGATGAAATTAACAAGGAAGCGATCGGCAGAAATGCAGATCCCAAGAACTTCGTTGTGCGACAACTGGCTCTGGTCCTCCTTAGAAGAAAATCTTGGGTTGGAATGATTTGGATGGATTCTGTTGAACAACTTACGAGAGAGATCATCCGTATCTTCAGAACGATCACTCCCGAAATGCTGAGGCGGGCGGCGCATTCAACCGTGCGCGGAAAACGATGGTGCACATACTGAAACTCTGGACGTTTAACAATGACGCTGACAGGCCCAGGGAACTTTATTTTACCATATTTCCATCCCTTAATACTTGCTACCTCAATAAATAAAGTTTTTAAGTCAATTGTGGTATTTTATTATTGCATAAACTAACATACAAAATATCCGATCGCGACTTTTGGTCCTCCCTGTAGACCGTTACTGATATGCATAATTGGATAACTTACTTGAAAGGTTTATAACTAATTTAACAAATCTGGTAACAGAAACTTTTTCTTAATAGCTAACAACCCACGATATCTTAAAGTCTTCAGCAAAACAATTTGCAATAGGGCTTATTGTTATTAATAAACTTGCCAAAAATGTAAAACACAGTTTATTGGTGCTGTTTCATCGTTTAGCTCCAGGACTGTCCAACTTTAGAGGAACGAAGGCAAAATTTTTATAAATAGGCCTAAATCATCTTGAGGTCCGTATCAAAATTATTTAATTTTGGTTATCACTTAGAAATAGCACCCATGAAGACTATTATAGTTATGTGTTTCATTGGTAGATAACTATTTGAAAATATTATGTCATAAGGAGAAAATTTTTATCGCAAAATATAGCTTTTGTCATACCATTTCACTATTTCAGTGAAAATAACAGTAATAAAGTCAGTTGATCTGTGATAAGTTATTAGCAGGGCCCGGATTCTAATGACATGTCATCTTTTTACTGATGCTGCAAAGACACTGCCAACTTGTAGATGAATCCTAATCATGGCTTCTAGATTATATAAATGCATTTTTATTAGGTCGTTTTTGTCATTTTATGCAATTTTATACTTTTAGGGCATTTATTTCAATTTTAGGTCATTATTTAGTCATTTTCATGTTATTTTCTTCCTTATTTAACCATTTTCATGTAATTACATGGAGTGTATACTTTTTTCGTCGCTAGCGGTGCTGTCTTTGAAGTGTTGTTTGTTTAATATAATCCGGCAGACCACAAAAGGAAATGCCGAAGTTTGACTCCTTAGTGCCAGTATAAATTTCCGTGAGAAAAGTACATTCAGAACATTACAGTTATTATAGTTTTTACAAATATGCACAAACTCGTCTATAACTTTGTGCGTACAATAATAATTTTTTATAAATAAAATATCAGTTTTTAGGTAATTTTTTATAATTATTAAGTCATTTTCTTTAAAATTTAGGGTCATTTTATAGGTCATTTTTCAAACAATTTTAGGTCATCAGAATCCGGGCCCTGGTTATTAGTAATATCTAATATTAGTAAGTATAACAGAACAACTACTGAACCAAGACCTGTTCTTATTTTTGATAATAAATTTTACAATCGAAAATGAACTTTCGCAAAGGCAAGCCTATGTATTTTGAAACATCTAAAGTTCAAAATCTCTCAGCTGAGGAAACTTGTAATATGAAAGATGTTTTGAAGAAATCGATCAACTTAAATTATTTATTTCAATTTGAAATTTAAAAAAAAAAAAAAAAAAAAAAAAAAAAAAAAAAAAAAAAAAAAAAAACCATATATATATGGTTATTTCAATATTCTCACGAAAATTAAAAATTCATATTTTATATTTCATTTGATAACTACTGTGCCAAATTATTACTTTTCTTTAATTTGACCTTAACAGTTGTAACTTAAGCCTACGGTAACGGTTGTTTCATCCTGATACTACAATACTTATATGTTTTCTTTCTTTTAGTTCCAGGGGCCGCAGTTACACTTTTAAGAGCCGCGCGTACCCGTGGGTCGCTATTTGGACAAGCATGGTTTAGCCTATGCCAAGTGAGAAGTTTGGGGCAACGCCGCGCAGTCACACACGCGAGGTTTGAGGATTTGGCACTCCATAGCTGGAGAATCTGAACGTATTTCTCGGAGAATGGGAAATGCCGAATTTGATTTTGCTTACCTGTGCATGCGTGTTTGTCTTGAGAGGAAGCTTTACGTCATGCTGATACCTCTGTGTAAGTCTCATAGATAGGTCAAGCAGAAGAAAAATGTTACACGGTTTCCAAAGGGCTGTAAGGTTCGTTTTTCGTTACTTAGCCGTGTAAATTAAGTGCTGAAGATAAATCTTTTTGAAATACTTCTTGCAACAGTCCAGTTCCCTAATAGTTTTGGAATATTTAATGGGATAAATACTCAAATTATTTTATAAGTTAACATATAATTTAATTTATATTTTATTTCAGTTAATTGATTTATTTTTCTTCCTATTTTTAATATTTTACTTTAAGCTATGTGAAGTTTCAACGGAAAAAAAAAATTAGTTTGTCATCTCACAACGAGTAAACTCTCAAGTGGTTTCTTTTATTAAGGCAGTATATTATGTTTCAATCCTAAAGGAACGAAACTATAAGTAAATGCTTCATCTCAGCAAAAATTACAACGTTATTGTGGAAAGATGATATAGACACATAAACACTAATGTACAGTAATTTTGTCTTAGGCTATTTGTCGAATGATGCAAACTTGCAACAATATTTTACACAATTAACTCCAAAAAAAATAAAAATTACATTTTGAAAATTGGTGTCTATATGTCTCATAATTGTGAAATTCAAACTTGGTTTACCTCTTTCTAGTGAAACTTTCAAGCAGGCTAGTTTAAATACAACATACACTGAAATGAGAATGGTGTATGTCTTTGCATTCATAAACGGATTATTTGTCACTAATGAACGGTGTGTAAAATAACAATTTCGGCACTGTTACGAAGAGAAACATTCAGTGCCACACAGGAAACTACGTGATTAAAAATTCATTGCACCAACAACAGTTGATTATATGTGTGAGAATCACATTGGGCAGTATCATTAACTGGGGCATATCTGTCGTTAATATTTAACAGCGGTTAGTAACTTCCTGTAGTAATTCAGGATAATTTAGTTGCGACGACTAGCCAATCAAACTGTCCCGTTCCACCCATTTAAAAGCCATCACAATATACATAATAGAGGACGCACGCCTTCCAACTTATTACTGCAGACCTCATACATTACGATATGGCTAGGTGTGAAAGGTCGCTGCCGCAATTATTACCACTGCCTGTAAGCGAATAATGGCTGTGGCATTATGCTGATATTTCAATTAGTCTCTCCCTAAAAGCAGAGTGAATATCGAATTACTGCATAGTTTACACAAGTTATAAGCTAATTATTTGAGTAGTGCGATTTTTTACAGAGCGAGTGGCAGAGGAGAAGATAATTAGAAGAAAATTAAACTAAACATAATCAAATACCCTACGTGGCCAAGATGGTAGCGTCTTATTTAAGAAATAGGGAACTATTACATACTAGCTTAAAAGGCCCGGCGTCGTCTGGTGTTTTTTTAATTAGAATTTATGAAGGACTTTCGATTCTTAAATTATAGGTCATTATATAGGTATTTAGAATTTGAAATAGGAAGAACGACTTATCACACTCAAACTATTCTCTCAGAAAACGCTTGGTATAGCTTTTTATGGCTCATAGGGGATGTAAAATTTTGCATCCCATCGCTTGTACACAGCAAGCCAGATAGGGGTTCAAATGAGAAGAAACAGAAATTCCGGTAACATAAAATTGTATTGTCTTTGCGGAATATTTTATTTCTCACTCTCATGTTACCATAAAACCGTTTTGGGGATGAAATTAAACAGAAATGCAATATTACTTTCATACTTCTCTCTCCAAAAACCATACCTCATATTGTTTTCTCTATGTCCACGGTACAGAAAGTTATGGGACTGCATTATTTTCGTGGATTTCATTCTTTAATATTTATTTATAACATTAATTATATTGATAGCTTCTCTAATTTGTCAAACTCCCATTTCATTTATTTCCAAACCCATCTGAGACCACTGGCAACAATATGTTGTCATGTGAACTGTGATTTAAATTTGATAATTCTGTGTAAAAAAAAAAGAGAGATTAAGTATTCTCAAAAATATTTAATTCTTGGCATTTAAAATCATTATCACAGTATAGTATAACAGTAGCGAAGCTCCATACAGTTTTTTTCAACCGGCGCGACTGCAGCGCTCGTAGCGGTGAGCAAGAAGCCACACAATATGTTACATTGTTGCTTATGTAAAATGTCAACAATATTTTATGGAAATGCTTGTGGTGCTATAAATTGCACCAACGGCCAAAGGAATTCTCCCGATTTATCTTTCTTCAGGTTCCCTAAAGATCCTGAGAGGTACGCAAAAACAGTTATTTGTGATATTAAATTGCAAATTTGTGATTATCATGCTTGCATCCATACTAGTGTATTTACTCCTATTTCTTTTAATTTTAGGAGCAGAAAATGGCTTGTAAATGCTATATACAATTAATTATTTCTATATGTATATCATAAATGAAAATCCTAACGAAGCAAAGGTTTCTAAATATATAGGCCTCTTTACAAATACCCCACCTGACCCTACTAATTTTAAAAATGTTTTAACACGAGGTTATGTTAGGCCTATATAATTGAATTTAACAAAATTAAACTGTCGAGAATAAAGATAACGTGTTTAATCCTTTACTTTTTTAATAATTTATCGTGTTTAACAAAATGAAGAAAAAGACTAAAGTGTTTTGCAATTGCATCTGATACTGACCATAGGCCTATCGTGCTATATGCCTATAGAACTTTACTTTCCCTCCTAATTTCTGAACTAGTACTACTACATGCTTATTGAAATTATTAAGTTTTCTTATTTGTCAGAATTTTCAGTGTAAGTACAGTATATGTTAGTAGTATGTCAATTAAATTCTTGAATATTTGTCTTAGGGATGTAGCTTATATGGTGGACGGAAACCGGTCTGATACTTTAAAAGATATACAATGTCATCGATCTTGAAACTACAACTTCTTTATATTACCATAAAGTCTATGATTTGGTGAGTTCACCAGTATGCCTTTCCGGTAATAATCTCGTTCTGGTAATTTTAAAAATAAGAAGAAATACAGCCATATATTCGTATCTTTCCAATGCTGGAAATGGCTGTTTGCTAGTTCCATCCTGCTGGCCGCTTGGGGTGCTAGTGTCGCACGATCTGTCACAAGGATGCATTTTCCTTTCATTAGAGCTTCGCTACTGTTATACTATACTGTGTCATTATTTTGCAAAATCCTTTCTTAGTGAGCACTTACATTATGAAACGAAGGTATTGTCAAAATTCCAAGTCCCTACCTCATACAGTAGTTATCCTTAACCTTTACAATGCTGAATTTATACAATAATATAATATGCGATCATCAAGTGAAATCATTAGTGGGATATAAGTTTGAAATCAATGTAAAAAATTTCAGTACAACAATTAGTAGCCTACCTATGGATTGCAATCATAACACAAAGATAAAAATTCTCACAATTTTAGATAAAGCTTTACTCTGTAAATATTACATTTCTACTTTTATACAGTTTTTGAAGTAACGAAATTATTCGATAGTAGTAGTGAAAAGGTTAGTTCAAATGTGGAAACAATATATTTATCTATCACTTCAAAATGCTCTTCTGGATTTTGACTTATCACTAGATCAGTACCAGGATTTCTTCATAAGATGTTTATAAGCTTAGATTTTAGAATCTCTTGTTAAATTAACGGTATTTATTACAAACCATGCATGTATCATCTTCTTTATCCTCACATATTCATTTACTGTAATGTATTTTTATAATGTACAACACTAACTGGCGAAACGCCTATTGTAATTGGGATTTATTCCTGTAATTGGCAGAATAAATAATTAAATTAATTAAATTAAATATCAAACTCAAGACCAGTGTCTAGGATCAAGTACCATGCGACTAGTTAGTTAAGCCTGCTGAACTTTTAGTAGGCTTAACTAGTCGCTAAACTATTAGTAACAAACGAAAATAAGAACACGCACAATGAACATTTGAACAATTTGAGAAAGCTACCATGCGAAGCCGTAGCGTAGCGTTTAAGGCGTTGCGCTACAAACCGGAAGGTCGCGGGTTCGATCCCCGATGAGGTCATTGGAGTCTTTTAACTGTCCTAATCCTTCTGGTGGCACTATGGCCCTGGGGTCGACTCAGAAATGAGTAACAGGAGCAATCCTGGGGGTAAAGGCGGCCGGTGCGTAAGGCTGAAAACCTTACCACCTTCAAGTGCCGAAAATCCAAAATCTGGGAGCCTCAACCTCCTGGAACCCTCTGGGCCTCCATGGCCTGTATAGGGATCACTTTACTTTTACTGAGCATTGGCGAAAATAATATTTAAAAAATTATTTTAAACAAAGGATCTTTGCTGCTTCCAAGGCTTGAAGAATGTTCCGCATACGAAACTAATGGATGTCGAATATGTCCAGTTGGAATAACAAAACAGTACTTAGATTATTAATGCCAGTATATTGATGCATGTCATTAAGATGATGTTGCCTCATATTTAATAAAATGTATGGTAATATGGTCAAACGAAAAATATAATATAGATCTGTTCATGTATTAACTAATTTATTAAATTAATAACATTTTTGTTTACGGATGTTAAAGCAAAGAAAATAATGGAACTTTCGCAAGACTTTGTACCTCTTTCTCCTACGTTACTTATTGTGTCTGTCTTTATGTCCGGGTCACGGTTCTTATGACTTTTAAGATACCTCTTATGGTAATTTATACCGACACGCTTCTATAATGTACTTAACTCTTTCAGCCATCCCTGACTAATCCTTTTCTGTAACCATGCGACAAAAATTCAGTATCCCCTATTCAAAGCTTCATGCTATGGGTGCTAAGTTATTGCAGGTAGTTTTTCTTCTACCCACAACTGCATATTAAACATACCTACGTTATGGATCACATGTACGTGAAATTATACAAGAATGTGCGACGACAATGCCTTGTTTGCGTAGGACCACGGGAACTGTGAAAAGGGTTTTGTGCAAATGATTTTATTACAGCCAGATCTATTTTCAAAAGTAGTTAGAATTTGTATCAATAATATTGTTTATACTTATCCTTAAATATTTTTATATCACATCTGTTTATGTTTTACTATAACTGGTAAATAATATAGATTCATAATGATGATGGTGACTTATTATTATCATTCTAACTGTTATTTTTGTTGTATTTTTGTTTGTTTCATAATCTCTTTTGAATTATATTTTTTAATTTGTATATTACTTTGTATTAACATTGTCAGGCCTAGTTTATTCCATACCGGTGTGTTAAAAGTGGAGTTTGTAATTCAAGTACTCTACAATGTTTGAAGTTCTGATTAAAGTAATTTAAATTGTAAGTGACTATCTCTGAATTGCTTAAATCTTAATTCTTACTTCTGAGGTTACATTTCTTAAAAATATTATAAAAACTATGGCAGTAGATACCTCTATGCTATAACCTATATATGCATAGAAATAATCACAGATATATGCGTGGTTCATTTCCCGGCCTAGTTAAAAATACTGGCACATACTAAAGTAGGCCTATATAATACAAAGAGCCAATACAAAGTTATTGAGATGGCGGATGCAGATGCTAATTAAAAAAAAAATCATAAAAATAGCCTATACCCAACTGCGTAAAAGTAGGCCGTAGAAATAAACATTTCGCGTGTGGAGAATGCGACTGTGAAGTTAGATGTTATTATGTACGGTATCTGGAAGACGAGAGGTATCGTTCATATGGCAGAATGATAAATATTCTCTTGTTACCAGAGGGTATGTACTAATTCGAACTGGAGGTGTAGAAGTATTCGGGCAGTGGGAACGAAGAAATTAAACTAAAATTCAGAATAATACAGCTGTTAAAATGTGGATATAATAATTTTATAGACTTGAGCATGTATGAAAAACAAATTCAGGTTTTTATCAAATGCCTATTCATTAAGAAAATTGTTATACCATTAAAAGAAAAATGTGGAAACAGGGCCCTGTTTCATAGAACTTTTACACTGATATTAACAAATACATAATAATATAAGTTACTAGCTTAAATGGCCCGGCGTCGCTCGGGTTTAGTATTTTGTAAATGTGAAAATAACTTATGAAGGACTTTCGACTTTCAAACTCTACTAGATCTACAAGGTCTTTATATAGGTATTTAGAATTTGAAATGAGGAAGAACGACTTATCACACACAAACTGTTCCCTCAGAAAACGCTAGATAGGCTATAGCTTTTTATAGCTTATAGCAGATCCCCGCGGCTTCGCCCACGATAATTAATCGGAAGATTAAAAATTAAGAGCAAAATAATTAAACTATTATATTTATTAACACTTTGCACACGAAACATTCATAGGTCTAAACTAAACGATTGGTAGGCCTAATTAATGAAACAGCTATAAATCCGGCTTTGAAGGGAATTCCACAATGAGAAAGCGCAGCATGGGAAAAATAACCTCAGATTCGAGTTCCCTGGCCCAAAAAAACCTGCATAGTCAGTTTCGTCCAAATCGAACAGTGTTTGCCCATTTAGGCCTATATTCATTTTTCTTCTTCTGTCTAGGGTGAAAATTTCATCTGTCTGCGTGCCTTGACATTATAAACAAATGAATCGGCCAGGGTGGGCTTACAAAATTCAAACGATCGCGATGCTTTTATTTCCAAGGCATGACGAAAGTAGGCAAAGCCATCTGCAATTCATTTGACAAATTAAATGTATTACTGAAAACTGATACTTCGAAAGAGCAAGAAATGCACGTCTCATTCCCGTTTTCACTCATAACTCGCGAACGAAAGCTAAAATTAAAAATGTAATATGCCAGAAACCTTCGCGGGAATGTAGTCAACAACTTCCCAAAGTTTCATGGCGATCGGATGAATGGTGTAGTAATGCATAAAAGACAAACAGACATACATTCATTTATATATATATATATATATATATATATATATATATATATATATATAGATTATTATTAGTCGTCTGTTTCATAAGAATATTTTCTAATAATATTAGTTATGAATTCATGGCTCTAAATTATTAGTAAATATTGCCAATATTATTAGTAAACTGTTTCATATACTGCAAAAACTAATAAAATTTACTTAGGTGTTTTTTCTATAAGTGTATTTGGGCTAATAAGTTATTCTCTAACTCATGTAATTCAGATTTCGTGGTCTTAAAACTGTGGAAAATGAATCCCTCTGATTTGATTATCAATTTAGAAAAAGTTTACATACGCTATTAAAGGAATTTTTGTCACAACAATTTTTTAGGATTTGAGATTAGATTTTAGTACATAAGTTAAGCCTACTGCTCCCTTGAATAAGTGCCTGGCGGATTTATTGATTTCTTACAGCTAGTTATTACTTGTTACATTTATGAAGATATAAGTAGGCTGTGCTGCTTGGAAAATATTATTAACTAATATTATTAGCAAGATCTATGAAACAGGGCCAAGGATGAGTCCTAAGTTATCCGGAGCAGCTGAGCTAATGCCGCTGTTATTTTTATTAGTATAGCGCGTAGGATACTGCTGACTAGATTCATACAACTGAAGAGGCTTAGCAGCTTAAATCAAGCTAAAGATGTAATTCTTTTCACTATCAATTCTTATTTTACTATAGATGTAATGCATAATAGTTATTTATGACACAAGTGGCAAAAGAGACATTCTATCTTGTGAGTAGGATGTAAATATAAGCCTTTAAGATAACGTTACACATATCAAAAGGCCTAGATACAAATAAAATAGTAAGTTAAACAAAACAAGGTATGTTATTTAGATTTGAAGTAACAGTTTACAATTTTGAATGAAATAAAATATCTTCTGTTTAGTCACTCTTCCGTATCATTAATCCCGCACCTAAAGTATGAACACCGACCCCTCGCAAGTATATTTTTTTATTCGGAAATAATTAGGGACGGTAAGGGGCGATGATGAATACGGCGCTGAGTAGGAAGTATTCATTTATTTTAAGGTAGCTTTAGTGACGCAAACAGTCTGATGTGCTGCATTATTAAAATTAATTGAAATCTATTGAAAATCAATTTCAATGCGTAAGAGCTTCCATTAATCACAAGCTTTGTTCGAGAACACAATTGAGGAAACTTATCTACTTCCGCTCCTATTATTTCACGCAAAAATTGAATTTCAATATTAAATTTCAAATCCGTCAAAAGATAAGTCTCAAAGCATCATACGTTAAAAATCCCTACTTCCTTTTCAGAGTGATAAATTCCCTTTTACAAAGTTACTAATACTCGACGTGTTTTTAGTCTAAAGAAGTTCGTTCTATTGTGAATTCAAAAGCTCTTTAAGAGCAATCCTGGCGTAAAATGAGCAAAGCTATTTAGTTTCCTTGATATTTATGCATCAATTTAATACCATATAGGCTATTACTATGAAGTATAATGTTTGACATTACATTATTTATGTCAAAGTATTAGGATGTCTGTCGGCCGCGGTGGTCTACCGGCCGCGGTGGTCTACAGGTAGCGTGCCCGTTACCCGAAGATCCGAAGGTCGCGGGATCAAACCCGGTCGCGGTCGATTGGTTTTTCAGGAAGTAAAAATCCTGGGCACGGAGTCCTCCGGGAGAGACTTCAAGCTGGGGGGGGGGGTCCTTGACGTAGATTTACGGCACATAAAAGCACTGCAGGCTTAAATTAGAGCCTCTGGATAAAATTCCTCTGCCCTTTCACGTCCAAGTAACTTAATATCTTAATTTCCGGGGGGGGGGGGTTGTGAGGCGATGGGTTTACCACCTGTCACTGTACCCTCTATCAGGACCTGTCACTGTACCCTCTTTCAGGAAATAAGCGTAACAAAATTCAAATTGTTAACAGTAACCTGAACTTGGGGGCCCTACGTTTCACCACAGAGAATATGAAATATGATTAGGATATCTACTTTATTAACATTATGCAATTCAGAAAAATGCATTACTGAACTCTTACACCGTAAAAAAACCCTGAATTAATTAACCTGAAAAAAATTACAAATTTGAGAATTTTTTTTCCCCGACTTTGACCGTCTGTGGACTGCATGGAACCTAACGCTTTCTGGTTTGTCGCTTCTTCTTCTCTTCCCAGAATTTCTTCATTCTTTCACTTCTGATCTTTTTCTCTTCCTCAGGTACTAAGAGCCTGGGCCTATATTTTGGTGCAGTAATTAAGTTTATTATATATTGTAATTATATATATATATATATATATAGTGTTATAATACATATTATCTATATTGCAATTAAGTTTATTATATAAAAAATATTTTATATTTTCATTTAACGTATTTAAATCCATTTCTGAACTATCTTCGATTAAAAGTATTTTCTCCATCGGGTGGCGCCTGAACGATGAAATAATTGTAAACAAATCTTTCATATGAAACATTTTTTTCAAGACCTTCAACTTCAACTTAGCAAATGGTAATTACAAGGAGGGGAATGTGTACACAGCGCAGAGATGCAAAAGGAAACCTTAAGTTTATTTAAAACATTTTTTAAATCTGGCATGAGAGATTGATATGACTTTTTCTACTCTCATTAAGGTCATCGAGTGTACCTGAAAATACATTCCAGCAAAGAGTAAGCAGATACCTAAAAGGAATGCTCATTCCGTTGCTTCTTTTCTATCGCTAGACCGAGCTGCTTATGGACCTAAGGATGAGAGAACTGCTTGTAACCTCTCAGATAATTACGGAAAATTTTCAAATACAATCGTGGGTCTACATAAAAAGTTAATTTACACAAAATAGCTCGTAATTTTTCTCTAGAAAATCAACCGGCACTGAGAAAGAAAATAGTATCAGTGAACTGTTTGGAAGGATAATATGCAGTCGTCTCATACCAAAAAAAAAACAAAAAAAAAAAACAAAAAACAAAACAAAACAAAACAAAACAAAAAAAACAAAAAAAAAAAAAAAACAAGACAACAAAAAAAAAGCTACGATTCGCTGAAACACACATCATACACATAGAAAACTTTTTAGACTTTCTTGATCATATGAGACCTCAAGAAATTTAAAGCGAAAATTCGAAATTCAGAGAATTTCAACATAGAACCCAACATTTTTATTAACTTAAGCCTAAAATAAGCTATGTATCGTACTGACATTATTGGTAGGGGGAAAGGGGGAAGACAGAGACAGAGAGAGCGTATAGTTATAAGAAAAATGGGATTGCTGGATACAGAATAATAGTATTATGCATTCCAAAATAAAGTTACCTGGGTTGTACAACGTAAATAGAACATATAACTTCAAAATTGTTTATAAGTTATGTGTGTATAAGTATAGCGTTCATTAAAACAATTTATGCCTACGTGCAATAAATTATAGCTCTCTGGGGAAGAGGCATTAAAAAGTTTGCATGTCTTACAAGGATTACTGGCATATGTATGACTGGGAAGCAATTTGTAATTGTAATTGCCAACATATTCCACAGATGGTTCCTATCTCTAATGAATTTTCGAGGAATGACTGTTTTGCGAAAGGACGACTACAGCTACTTTCAGGTCTGTTCAGTCAGTTACTGCCTTGTCTGGGGGGAGCACTATACCACTATCTGATTCCGCTGGAACATGAAAAGTCACTATATCTAATACAGTCAGGCCCTACAATTCTCTGTAGACTAGTGCTAATTGGCGGTTGACGATAGAACAGCACCCCCCTCTATTGCAGCCAGGCTGTCTTCCTCATACTGCATTTGGTCCCATACACAACTTGGGTTCTGTGTGGGGGATCATTAACCCCCTTGCGACTTCCCCTCCAAAGTTCTCCAACACCCCCTTCTCAGCATCGTAATATATATAAACCAACATCCTATCGGAGATGTCTCTTCATTTCCCTCTGGTCCATGCCATTAAAAACGTCTCCCTTGGCGTTTCATAGTTTGACAGCTGCAAAACATCGACTAAACACTCTATCTTAATCACCATGAGGTCGCACTGGTCATAAATTTGTGCATCACTGTCTCCAAGTTATTCTTTATAAGTTATTATTACAATTGTTTCACGCAGAAACACTCAACTGTACTTGAAATTGTATTTCCGGAAATCCGCATAAAGACTTACAAATTTGTTCAACTTTGGGCTTAGCAGTTTCCTACTTTCAGAATTTCAGTCCGGAAAATTACTTCACTTCTTGTCTGATATGATTGCTATCCATCATTCTGATAAGTTATCTTCCTAGTGTGTCTAGTGTTGGTTATAATGCTCCAGTTTGGCCAAAGGCACATAGGTAAAATCCCGACAGAAGACGACTTATTATAAGACGGAATTTAGCAAGCTCTTCCACGGTAATTAGTACTATGAGGTGCATTAAAAAAAGACAGAATATCTCTGTACAATATCTGAATTGGATTGCTCTTTTTATGTTAATTAATATTATCCATTATTTTAATTAAAAATAACTTTCATTCAACCTTATTACATACTGTAGTCCATGAAGACAGAAATTAAAACTGTGTGTCTTTATTTGCGTCTAACAGGAAAAAAGCAGAGGATTCACATCTACTATATTAACTAACTTATTTTAAGTTATGTTTCATTTATAGGTCTACTACATTTATTATTATCCATCTATTTACATTCAACATTTGTATACCTTTAAAATTCTTTATAACTCGTACGATTCGTAAAAGATGAACATCAAATTAGATTAATGTTTGACTATTAATAATACTGCAATAATATTTACTGTTTGTGAGATCTTAATTCAAGAAGTGAAATAGCGTAATCAATTTCCCGAAGTGAATGTACGTTCGTAATCATGATTTCATTATCAAATTGATTTCTGGAACCAATTTTTCCATTTAATTTGTAGATACATTTTATTAATAAGCTTGAGTAGTATAACATAACTGGTAAATGACACTGGTTCAGTAAAAGTAGACGTTACAATTCAGAAATGTTTGTTTGTTTTTACTAGGAACACTTTTGCTTAGCAATAAGGTGTAGGCCTACTGCAGTTTACTTGACATTTTTACTTACTACGACTCCCATCATTACAAGCGCTGTAATAGACTATGTAAATTAATAACTCAGTACATTTTAGACCCAAATCCAGAAGAACGTTTCTCCCAGTGTTTTATTAATATTATTTAATATCCGCGGATAGAAGGCCTATTTCACCACTAAAGCATGTTAGAATTGTAGTTTACAAACTAATTACAATCATTAGGCCTATGTAATTTCACATATTATTAAATACTAAAATTATAGTGGCCGGGTGGCTTGGGTCGCTTAAATCCTAAAAGAGAGAGGTAAAACTACGATAAAGAAAGAAAGAAAGAAGATTATAGTTGGTCGTGAATGTAAGTTATGAATCTGATAAATTCTGTAAAACAGCAGATTTTGTTGAATAAATGGAAACATGAGTGGGAAAACATGGCTCGTTGAGACAAATATATTTTGCCACAAAGGGTTCGCTATTATTATGCAATATTCTCTGCAAGACAAAGTAGTTATTAAAAAAATAATTGCGAAAAACTGGTTCAAACAAATGTTAGTTTCAAAGAAATTTCTGATATAACTGATCTTGCTCTTATTCTCAAAGTATAGTCTAACAACACATCAACAAAATATATTTGGATTCTTCTGGTATTTTGATATCTTGCGTGATTTTTGTCAGTAACCGAGTACTTAAAATATTGGTAGGCCTACTATAATTATTTTCTTTGAGTTAAAAATTTCAGCAAAATTAGCATGGTATTTTATGCTTAACCCTTTCTTACAGCTTGCCCTAAATACCTAAATACTCAAAATATTATGAAATGCGACTAGATAAGATAGTGATTAACTGATTAAGATGTGGGCAGCTTGTACAGACCTGACCGGTAGGTTTTCTTAATATCAGCAGGGAAGCTCATTACAAATGGAAATAATGACAGGCTCATCTGTACACGTGAAGGAGTTTAAAAGAAATCACACAACACGATCTGACACAAGACCGGTAGCCCGGCTGCGCAACAAAAGTTATGGCGAAATCGATTCGATATCGGTAACTACTCGACTACACCTGTAGAGCGGAACGGATCTGCCCACTCCATTTCGTCCTTCCACAAACACACCACACAAGAACTGTTCCAACAGGCTCAAACTTTATGCAACGTATATCTAAATCAAGGTTAGAGACCTGGATTTCTTGTCTTCATCACAAGAAGAGCTACAATAATGGCAGGGAAACTAGTGTTAACCCTACAACACCCAAGCTCTTCTGAGATGAGTTTCTTAGACTAAATAGTAGCCTACTCTTCACCAGTGGCGACAACTTATATGGGCCAGTGAGGCTCAAGGCCACCCAATAATTTGCTGTGTATCATTACCATAACTATTTATTGCTAATACTAAAAATCGTGCTTCATTGTTGAATCGCTCTAAAACGAAAATCAGACTATTGTTGGCATAGACTTTTTACGTTCAGGGGGGAAAAACTTAATCAGATAATCACATTGCTGTTCTAAATATACATAAGGAGAGCCCAGAAAAGTACGATTTACAATTCAGATTATGCTTGTGATTAAGAAAAATGACAGGAAGGACAAAATAAAGAATTATGTTACAGCCTAAGCCAAGAGTGTGGAGTACAAGATATCGGCAAGTGGAAAAAGAAGGAAGTCAAAGTGAAACGAACAAATAAAAATAATGAATTAAGAAAGATTCACTAAATCAGAAAGGGACAATAAACCAGAGGGAAGAACAAAATAAGGGGCGGGAGTATGAAACATTTTAAATCTTTGAGCCCATCCAATACTTTTCAAAACTTGGCGCCCCTGCTCTTCACTTATTTTGGTTACTTATTATTAATGTGAGACAATAAAAATTTGTTTGTCACCAATAACTCAATAACAGTAAATTATATTGAACAGGCCCTATGTTACGTCATGTAATACCTTCTTTCTTGCTTGCCATAAATTTACTTCAGATGGCTTTGATTTTCATTTGTCTGTATAGGCTTACAGTCAATCAATTCAATGTATGTCTTGGCAATTGTTATTTTAATCTCAACTCCAAAATTATTTATTTATTTTTTTAAATAACTACTAATTTATCAATTCTGTTTTTATTTTATTTATTATTATATTAGCATAGTGCGTTTTAATGTATTGATTAATTAATCTTATTTACAAGTGAAGCTATTATTATTGGGTTAGCGATTATTTATTGTTTCAACCTTCAATTGTCCTTATTATTCACTTCATCCTTCTTCTTCAAAATGGACAACGATTTGAGTGTTCCATTCTCTTTTTCTAGGGCAATGTGCTCTATTCAACAAATCATTTAGCACGTCATACAGTGCTAAATTTCGGGCGAAATGCCTTTTATCTTCATTTGTGTTGGATTAAGAATTCCAATGTTCTTACATAGTTCAACATAATTTCAACATCACAGGGATTCATCTAGACGTCGCTAAAGGTGCTTCGTTCTATCTCTGGACACTGAACCTTCATAAGGAGATATCAATCATTTCAATTCTGTGAGTAATATAATTCACAAGACAAGGACTATGATTAGTCTTCAATTCGGTGAGATTTAGTAGTCATAAAGAGACTTCATGCAACTTCGAATTGTTAAATAAATACAGACATTTATGCTTGGCAATAAAGTGTTAACAGCTTATTTATGCAATCTTCTTTTTTCTGAACTAGTGCTGTGAATAGTCTTAAATTTCAGCATTCAATACAATCTTCTAGTTTCGAAATAACAATTTCGACAGGCTATATTTATTACATCAACAAATGGTCCTCCGAATTAATACAGTCTACCAGTGCATCAATATATGTGTACTTGGATACAACTAGAACTGCAGATTTCAAGAAGTGCATATATTCCAGACCATCAAGTTTGTGTTGATCAAGCAACGTCATCGTTCACATGTGCATATTTCTTGTATATCAATTTACCCATTTGAAGATTGGAAATGAAACCCAATTCTTCTCCTCAATTCTTCTCTCCCCCGCATGTTATCGCCGGGAATCGAACCCACAAATAGTTTTCAATACGGTCCACTACCAGAGGAAGGGTCGCCTTGCGGTAACATGTTGTTGGTCCTCCGGGCCGTTGATATTACTAACATGTTGAAGGTCCATCAGGCCGTTGATATTACTAACATGTTTAGATATTACTGGCTGCTCCGAACCTGAATTATAATCAGTGCATTTGCTTGATTATCATAAATAATTCATCTTATACTATATAATACATTAAGTCTCTCCAGGCATTTGCAAGCCTGTTTGAATTCATGCAAAGTGTTGCATTTAGCAACAATATAAGTGTTGTTTCATAAACATTAGCATCACTATTATTTTCAAGTTTTAATAATATCAAGCATATCTCCGTGTCCTCAACACGTTTGAGATCTAGGTACGGAGCTACCTGACTATCATATTGTAATATTTGTCAATTTGTAAAATATTGTACAATCTCACAGACAACAATACAAACACCTGATACAGATTCTACACAATTTCAAGTGTATTTTAACTGTTTTGTCTGTTTATCTCAATCATGACCATTGTAAACGTCTATGTGTAATTCCCGAAACGCGGGCAATTGATTTAACACTGAACAATTATTTATTGTAAAAGACTTTGCAAATCTCATCAAATATGACTAATCCGGGTCCTGAATTCGCGGCCCTTAAGGCTAAACGAACCCCTGTTAAGAGTCGTATTACCCGCCAAGCCAATATAATAGCTGATCTCACTAGTTCTAGTGAAATTTCTATTCAAGACCTGCTTAGGCGCAAAGATACAATGACAAAACTTAGTAATGATTTTCAAGACATACAATCTCAGATCGAGGAGTTAGAATTTTCTGATGCCGAAATGGCTTATAGGGAGGAAGTCGAAGAAACCGTTTTCCAAGCCCTTTCTCACCTAGACAATTTAATTTTCCAAAGGCAAGCTCAGCAGGAAGCTGAGGCTAAGTTAGTTGCGGCCCAGCAGGAAGCTGAGGCTAAGTTAGTTGCGGCCCAGCAAGAATCTCAGGCTAAGCTATCTAGTGTCGAGTTTATAAAGACACGTTTCTTCAATTATGTTCAGGCAATTCAAGCCCTTGTCATAGAAGATAGAGAATCTTATTGCAAGGCTCTGAGTCTGCGCACATCCTTCGAGGAATTATTCAGTGAGTACAAGACTGAATACTCACGTATCGACGTACTAGAACTCAATGAATCTATCAAACTTCAAAGGCTTCAAGTCGAATCTGCCTTTCATGAAACCATTGGTATTCTTCGAAGTTCAATTGATGAAACCAAGCATCATTATGAGCCCAACCAAGCTATCCTTGCTAATCAATCATCGCCTCAATTTGTCCCCTCTCTCCCTAAACTTCCAGAAATTCGGCTTCCTCATTTCAGTGGCGACCCAGCAACCTGGATTGAGTTTAGGGACACTTTCAATTCACTAATCATAGAGCATAAACACATATCTAACATGGACAAATTTCAATATTTGAAGTCCTGTCTAGCACCAGAAGTTATGACAGTGATTCAAAACATTCCTGTCTCTGCTGCTACGTTTGATGTAGCATGGAGCACGCTGTCGGCTAGGTTTGATAATGACCGACTTATCGCTAATACCCACTTGGAGAAGCTATTTTCACCTCCTGTATTAGAAAGGAATTCCGCTGAATCTCTTCAGAAGTTCGTTGACCATTTTATAAGCACTGTTCATGCTTTGAACTCGCTTAATGTTGGTGTAGAACTGTCTGACTTGATTATAGCAAAGATTGTACTCGACAAGCTTCCCCCATTCTTGATAAAGGAATGGGAATCCTCTCTCGCTCCAGGTAAAATGCCTAGTCTCAAAGACTTATTCACATTTTTAGAATCCAGGATACGGGTTTTTCAGATGACTGACTCAGCTTTAAGGAGTCAGCCAGTAAAGCCTATTGTATCTAATACAACCATTCCTAAAGGCAAGGTTGCCTCCTCCAAGCCTAAATGCCTCTGTTGTAACAATGGATTCCATGAGCTGCAACATTGTGAAGTTTTCAAAGCCATGGATTTCTCTAATAGAGACAATTTTGTCAAAACACAACGATTATGTCAAGTGTGCTATTACTCTAAGGGTCACGCCCCCTATTGTAGCACTTATACTTGCAAGATTTGTAAGGGTAAACATGGCACTTACCTTCATAATCCAGCACATATTAACGGCAACCAATCTGCCAATACTGCTGGGGTAATGTCAGTCTTCCAACCTCAACCAAGCTGTTTGCTCCCTACCGCCACTGTTTTAGTCATGCACAGGGATGGCCATTCTGTTGAAGCCACCGCATTGCTTGACAGTGGTTCTGATTGTAACCTCATGTCTAATAGGTTATTCAACCACTTAAAATTATCGCCTCATCACCAGCGCACTACTTTAGCTGGTATATTGTCATCTAAGGCAGACAGTCTTAAGATGACGTCAATTTCAATTAAGTCTGTCACTACTTCATGGCATTGCAACACCAACGTCATAATCGTACCGGAAATTTCAACCTCGAAATTTCCACGCAAGCCTGTCAATACTACAAATTGGAATATTCCACCAAATCTTTCATTGGCTGACGCCAGTTTCAATACTCCTAAGTACGTAGACTTGTTATTAGGAGTTGAAATATATTCACAGATTGTCTGTGCAGGTCAGATATCTGCTCCTAATATGCCTGTAATTCAGAACTCGCATTTGGGTTGGTATTTTGCTGGTAAATTACCACAACCCGCCAGGTCTGAACATAACATGGTTCTGCAAAATATGCACAACCGCCAACCTAATTCAAAGCCTTCTAATAAGGTTTCTAAGGAACCCGACCATTCTAGCGGGTCTCCCACACATTATTCTGCCTTCCTCACTGCTGATCAAGACATTAGCAGGCAACTTTCTCAATTTTGGGAATTAGAAAAAATTTCTAATTCTGATTCCATT
Source organism: Ectobius pallidus (assembly GCA_964059195.1). NCBI lineage: Eukaryota > Metazoa > Arthropoda > Insecta > Blattodea > Ectobiidae > Ectobius > Ectobius pallidus. The sequence goes on along the minus strand of CAXKWD010000010.1, from coordinate 48,722,107 downwards.
CTCGACGACTCTATATGCGAAAAGCATTTCGTAGATAATACTCAACGGGACTCAGAAGGAAGATATGTGGTAAAACTTCCTTTCTTGTCTGATCCTCAGACCCTGGGCAGCACAAAACTCCAGGCTTATAAAAGATTCTCCTCATTGGAGAAACGCCTCAATTCTAATCCCACTCTCAGTGAAGATAATTGTAAGTTCAAGGATGAATATATCGCTCTAGATCATATGGAGCCCGACTTGCTTCCAGAAACTAGAGTATTGTCCCTAATGGAGGCCACTACCTCTAACTTAAACTCTTGTCTTTTCAAATTCGAATATTTGAAAACTATTCGTGTTATGTCTTACGTATTGAGATTCATACATAACTCTCGTAAGATTCATAACTCTATAAAAGGCCCCTTAATGCCTTCTGAACTCAACAAGGCACTTCAATGCTGTGTTAGGCTAATACAGCAAGAGGTTTATGCATCAGAAATCCGTGATTTATTGTCAAATCATGACGTCAATTCTTCAAGCAAATTGAAGCAACTAGACCCGTTTCTTGACAAAGATTCGGTAATTCGTGTAGGCGGACGTCTTGAACGATCCAGCATACCTTTCGAAGCCAAACATCAGATGTTGTTACCAGCTGATCATGCCTTCACTAAGCAGCTTATTCATTTCAATCATATCAAGTTGAATCATGCTGGATCCCAACTTGTTATTTCTCACTTAAGAGAAAGATTTTGGATACCATCTATTAGGAAGGTGGTACGTAGTGTTCTAAGAAAATGCACTACATGTTTTCGTTTCAATATTCAAACCTTTCAGCAAAAAATGGCTGATTTACCTGTTTATAGAGTAAATCCCATTTCTCCTTTCACCAACGTAAGCATAGATTATGCGGGTCCTTATCCAATCAAATTTGGAGGTCCTCGCTCCAAGATCACTGTCAAAGCTTACCTCGCCATATTCGTATGCATGTCCACTAAGGCCATTCATATTGAATTGGTCACCAACCTCACATCTCGTGCTTTCCTTGCCGCAGTCTCACGATTCACAGGACGTAGAGGCCTTCCAAGTTCAGTGACCTCAGACAATGGTACTAACTTCGTTGGCGCTCAGACTGACCTCAAGCAGTTAGCTTTGCTATTGCAGTCTCCTGAGCATCATTCTGTGGTTCAAGATGCCACATCCCATTTGAATATACATTGGCATTTCCTTCCTCCTAATGCCCCCCACATGGGAGGTCTTCACGAGGCCGCAGTTAAATCGGTCAAGTTTCATCTAAAAAGGATGCTGCCCTCTTTTAACTTTACCTTTGAAGAGATGCTTACTATGCTGATTCAAGTGGAAGCCATCTTAAATTCACGTCCCCTCATTCCATTGAATGAGGACGTTAACGACATTAGCTATCTTTCACCTGGTCATTTCCTGATTGGGAAAGCCATCATTTCCTTACCAAGCCCTGACTTGTCTGGTGGTTACACCACACGTTCTCGTTGGAATACTCTCCAACAAATTACAAATAATTTATGGAAGAAATGGTCTACTGACTATCTCCACACACTACAAAGACGTTCTAAGTGGACCAAAGTTCTTTCTGACATTCCTTTAGGTACCCCAGTCCTAATCATTGAGGACAATCTCCCTCCTCAAAGGTGGTCCCTAGGGATTGTTCATTGTACTCATCCTGGCCCTGACGGTCTTATTCGTGTTGTTACTGTGCGTACTGCCACAGGCTTATTTAAAAGACCCATTGTAAAACTGGCTCCTCTTCCCATTTCTGAGGCTAACGACTAACCCTATCATGTCTTTGGTGTTGTTGCCTTTTTTGGTTAGCAACCCTCAATTCATTTCTTAGTTTTAAGTTTGTTTTCTTATATTACTTACTCCCCTTTCTCATATCATAATTCTTTAGGTATCACATGACTTCACATCACTTTAGATTATTTCACAAGTGAAATAATCGCGGGCAATATGTTACGTCATGTAATACCTTCTTTCTTGCTTGCCATAAATTTACTTCAGATGGCTTTGATTTTCATTTGTCTGTATAGGCTTACAGTCAATCAATTCAATGTATGTCTTGGCAATTGTTATTTTAATCTCAACTCCAAAATTATTTATTTATTTTTTTAAATAACTACTAATTTATCAATTCTGTTTTTATTTTATTTATTATTATATTAGCATAGTGCGTTTTAATGTATTGATTAATTAATCTTATTTACAAGTGAAGCTATTATTATTGGGTTAGCGATTATTTATTGTTTCAACCTTCAATTGTCCTTATTATTCACTTCATCCTTCTTCTTCAAAATGGACAACGATTTGAGTGTTCCATTCTCTTTTTCTAGGGCAATGTGCTCTATTCAACAAATCATTTAGCACGTCATACAGTGCTAAATTTCGGGCGAAATGCCTTTTATCTTCATTTGTGTTGGATTAAGAATTCCAATGTTCTTACATAGTTCAACATAATTTCAACATCACAGGGATTCATCTAGACGTCGCTAAAGGTGCTTCGTTCTATCTCTGGACACTGAACCTTCATAAGGAGATATCAATCCTTTCAATTCTGTGAGTAATATAATTCACAAGACAAGGACTATGATTAGTCTTCAATTCGGTGAGATTTAGTAGTCATAAAGAGACTTCATGCAACTTCGAATTGTTAAATAAATACAGACATTTATGCTTGGCAATAAAGTGTTAACAGCTTATTTATGCAATCTTCTTTTTTCTGAACTAGTGCTGTGAATAGTCTTAAATTTCAGCATTCAATACAATCTTCTAGTTTCGAAATAACAATTTCGACAGGCTATATTTATTACATCAACAAATGGTCCTCCGAATTAATACAGTCTACCAGTGCATCTATATATGTGTACTTGGATACAACTAGAACTGCAGATTTCAAGAAGTGCATATATTCCAGACCATCAAGTTTGTGTTGATCAAGCAACGTCATCGTTCACATGTGCATATTTCTTGTATATCAATTTACCCATTTGAAGATTGGAAATGAAACCCAATTCTTCTCCTCAATTCTTCTCTCCCCCGCATGTTATCGCCGGGAATCGAACCCACAAATAGTTTTCAATACGGTCCACTACCAGAGGAAGGGTCGCCTTGCGGTAACACCCTATGAGCAACCAACTTCTTAAAATAGGCCTAGTATGTTTTTTTCTTAATCCACTGGCATCATACACATAAGAAAATCATATGGGGTAACTGGAGGAAACCCCTTCTTTATAAGGCCTACATTGAAATAGAGCGATTAAAATTATGTTCAACATCCCCTTTAGAACACACAATGAGAGACAAATCAACCATATCTTTTATCTCATAGAAATTCTACTACATACTCTGAGAAGAATATTATTACATGTTATAAAATTATACATGTTGCTTGAAAATGAATAAGATTCCTTTAGAACCATCAAGTCAAAAGCATTATATTTTTTAGATACTTCAAGCAGTAGATATAAGACTAACTTATTTCTGTCAATTCACTGAACAATGTGTAAGTATAGATTTTTTCCGTTATATATTTAAAGTTGATACATGTGATAAATTTTGTTTTATATTCAATAATTGCATTATGAGATATTATATGGCACCAACATCTGGCACCAATAATTGCATTATGAGATATTATGTTGCTTTTGCAAGAGCTTTGGTTTTTGGGGTTGTATAGATGAAAAAGATAATTTTAAAAATTAAATTTCAAGTAATTAAAAATATAATTAGGTAGTCGGATATTTTTGCAAAAATAAAACTTATCAATTATCACATACAATTTTCTTGGCATTACAATCAAATGAGCTTTGGTTTTGGGGGTTGTATAAGTTATACGAAAATAAGAAAATAGATGTAAAAGATAATTTTAAAAATTAAACTTAAATTAATTAAAAATATAATTAAGTAGTCGGAGATTTTTGCAACAATAAAACTTATCACATACAATTTTCTCGGCATTGCAAGCATATAGAAAATCGTAAGTCTAATTTTTCATGAGAAATGTTCATATGAGAACCTTACAAATCGTTGTTTTGTGAACACTGAATTTTTACATGGCACATAAAGAGAAATAAACTAAATTAAAACACCACAGTTGAATAGGATATTTAATTTCCTTTGAACCGTTTAGATACGATTCGCAATGAAAAAATATAAAAATAGAGTCTGTTATCGGTTTTAGCGTTTCCGCATTAAAATGAGTTTACTGTTCAGTTTCACGTGGAATACAAATTTCAAGACTGCGTGATGTGAATTCAGTTCAGCAACCACAAATACACAGACAGTTTGAGAAGATAATACTTGAGATCAAGCATTTCAAATAATTATGATTATTTTACTTACACTTTCGATAATTATGAAAAAGAAATATTTACCACTCAGCAATTATCTCAAGTTACTTATTTATAAAACATATACTCACATGAACACAATCAATTTCGTTTTCAATTGTAAATTTGTATGAAATTGTCTTAGCTGAAGTGATCAGGTTAAAATATCGGTTACTGATTTGAAATACTGACTGTTATTATGGGTGTTATTTTTTACTTTCATTACTTATAGGCTATTAATTTGTTTTATTCAAGAAATGCTCTTAACAAATAGAATTGTTTTCAACTTCTTTGGATAAATCCGATATTATTATTTTTATTATTATGACAATAATGTCACGATAATAAGAATAATAAATACATGGAAAATTACAATTCCTAAGCAAATTAAAGGAATATTATCTATTTTATGGAACTCGGAGGTTCAATTCACGCTTACCTGAGCCCGCCATTTTATATATGAGCTATTCTGTGCTGACTCCATCCAACCACCCCCCGAAAATCCTAATTCCCTTAAATCTATCCTAATTTTGTCCTCCCGCCTATGTCTAGGTCTTCCAAGTGGTCTCTTCCCTTCGGGTCTCCCATTCTATGTCTTTCCTCCCTCATAAGCGCAACATGTCCAGTCCATTAAATCCTCCATGATTATATTCACCAAGATTATATTCGGTGAACTCTGTTGAGGATCACACATCCTCGAAATATAGCCTACCAAAAGTGATATTAAAATTTAATTTTGATATGTTTCATTCTTAAGCTTCGAAAGTCACACAGACACGCACACACAACCTCATGATATTCTGAAAACTTGATTTTGGACATCACAGAACTCAAGACATGCAGGCTAGACTATAGGCCTATGTGGTGAAAATCCGATATTTAACTTTAGGTTACAGACAATATTTCTTCTACTTTATGGTACAGTTGATTGTGTTTTCTTTCAACTATAGATCTGGTGTTCCGTTTATACCCTCCAGTCTTCCCGTGTATTTTCAGATAAGGGACGTATGGAACGGAGTGTACTCAGTCTCGTGAGGGCTAACAAGGAGCTACTTAATAAAGGAGAAAATCCTAGAGAGTAGGACGTAGGCATTCTGGTCACGCATTTTCAAATCATAAAAACTACCTTGAAGTATACAGCAGTCGGATAGGCCTTATTCCTTCATGAAATTTAGTACCACGGGGTTTAGTTTATGACACCTGAGTATGTGTAGAGAAAATAAGAATAGTACAAAGAATGAATAAAGCGTGATGTGAAAGCTTATTCCTTCTCCCTCTTTGATGAAACGAGTTCAAAAGATACACCTATTAGTTTAAATTTTTAATGTAATCATAAAATTTTAAATGAATGCCAGTTACGAAATTGCAAGTTTCTGCTTACCAAGAAAGCATTCTACACATTTTGTTCGAACACTACTTCAGTAAATGAAGAGTGTCTATGGCAACTTCTTCATTCCTTTTTTGCAGGCTTTCTTACTGCTCTGGATCAGGATGTTCTGAGAGTGGTTCATTTTCAGCCACTTGTTACTTTTATACATTTTTTGCTTGACAAAAATTGTATATAGTCATGCGTAGTAATTGGGTTTTAGAACGTAGTCTCTCATTATAAGTCCAGAAGTCGATCCACCTTTGTTGATAAGGTGGTTCCGATCTTTTCTAACTTGCAGCTACTAATGATGCTCGCAAGGTTCTGACGATGTTATTCATGATTGCAATCATCATCCGGCGCCATTGTTACCAAGGAGAATTATAATGACGCTAGTCCCCTCCTTGCATTGTTTCTGTACACTACGTGATTAATACTGTGTTAATATGTTTTATCGATCAAAATATTACGTACCAGTGAAGTTAAGAGTGAATTTCGCTGTGAACTGGGGAAGGAAGATAATTATGTAATTAAGCGTAGGTCCATCGTGTATAGATAAAATATTACAAAATTCCTTTTTTCTGTGTTCTTGGCAATTAATTTTTTGTTGAATTAAATTAGAAACTAGCAACAATTCCCCATATAATTACCACCAGAAGAGAGTAAACAGAATATATTACCCTTCGTTCAAATTTAATAAAACTGTTTTCCCCAAGCATTTCAAGGCTTCGACTTTCCAGTTACCTTCAAGATATTCTAAAGTAACCTAATTGTATTTATGTTACTCTCTAGATCTCTGAGATAGTGTAGTTGGTAAACATATGCAGGATATAATGCTGTAATAATAAAAGAAAGTTTAGTCGAATCGACGAAATATTTAGATTTAAAAAACTTCACACGATATCTGTAGGAGCACAATTAAGCCTAAAATAAAGATGAAGGATTTCGTATTTTGATTTTTAATTTTAAATTACATGAAATACGTAACATTCATTTCAGAACTGCAAAAAGAGACAATTTCTTAACACATCTCCAATGCTAACTGTATTCTATTCTATTCTATTTTGTGCCCTTTAAGGCGGGGAGGCGGGGTGGGAACGCCCCTAAGCACCGCAGCCGTTACCGACTTATTGTACCTACCTCCGGGATGGGATGAGTTGCGTGCCCACAGGTCGCCCCGGACCCGCAAAGCCACCCGTGGGCCCCCACGGAACTCCCCTACATCCAACAAGCCTAGTACCATGCCACGTGTGCGCCACCCCCTGCGGTACCTCAAATCGGGAGCCCTGACAGGTTCGTGACACACACCACCAACAACCTCTTGACCACAAGCAGCGGGGAGAACGGGAGAGGTCCCTAAAGGGCTCTGACTGCCGAAGCAGACCAGATGCCAAAAGTGGAAACGGGATGAGGATGAAAAGGGGGAAAGGTGAGATGAAGTGAAGAGTGTTGTGGAATGAAAGGGGGAAACGGGAGAACCCCGAGAAAACCCCCCGAAAGCACGGCTTCGTCCACCACGAATGACACACCCGTTGGTCCCGAGATTTGAACTCAGGACCCCAAGCATGCCAGGCTCACGCGCTACAGCATGAGCCAATGCTAACTGTAAAAATGAAAAGTATTTAGTTAAGAGTTAAGAAAAATAAGTTTAGTATTAAAAATTGTACGATTTTTTTTTAAAGAAACAAAACATTTTTTGCCTATAAGGATTCTTCCTTTTTACGTTACACAGTATATTATAACTAGAGAAAAATAAAACAGTAAAATAAGGAAGCAAATAAGGAAGAAAAATGTAACAAATAAGCACCAAAATAAGTAAACGCAAATTACATGAAAATCAGATAAATTATTAGTTTCGTAGAAATCTTATCTAACTTATCTAAGGAAGGGCATCCCCAAACTGTCGATTATAAATGACAATATGTCATAGGCGCAAGTGAAAAGCAACAGAGTTCTTCTTCGGTGAATTCCTCTTTTTTCACGGAAAATCTTTTTTAGAAATCTGAGTGTGTTTTTTGTAACCCGGATTATCTATTCTATTATCTGACAAAAAGAAGAAAATAATGATGCCTAGGAATCATATAAGCACATTTAATGCGACAGTTGAGAGCAAAATATGCTGCTTTAATTTAAAATTATGTAAGCAAGCAGAATGGTTTTCTCTCAAAATATGCCTAAGGAAAATAAGCACTACCAAGTAAAGTTAAAATTGTTTATCAAGGAGTGTCTTACGAAATACGACTTTTCTGCTTATGTTGAGTCTGAAAATAAATATGAATTTTGCTTACAATTCCGGACAATAATTATAAACAACGCACCCTGAAAAAGAGACATTTACAATTTCTTCCACTCTGTATGATAAGTTTTAAAGTGTTTTCGTTTTACAACAAAAAAGCATGTGGCTTTTTAGGGGTTAAACATAACTTATTGATACAAATATAGACTATACATTGTTTTCCTTGGACGAAGAAATCACCACGTGTCAGGAGTAAAAAGATATAAAAAACGGAGCAACCACAAAACAGCTAGAAAGACGTTGTACATAAGGCGTGAACTATTTTAACTCTGATAAGTAATAGCCTACTTTAACGAAGGATGAACACAGGTCATTTTATTTTTGTTAGATATCAATTTTAAATATGTTACAGTGGTTTACACAGAAAGATCTCGGTGACGACTAAAAAGTAGAAAAGTCTTTTTCTCAAGTTGCGAAAGAAACAATAACTGGGCTATCAGCATTTTATTCTGTTTATAAGTTCAAGATAATACAGTGTGTCTCATGTAAAGAGTTGGCTAATCATGAGGTTGTGGTGGCCGCCGCGGCGGCAGAAACCCGCATGATTGGTCAACTCTTACGTGAGACACACTGTAGCTCAGTGGATTAATGATGCTCACGATACCTCAAAATACCATATGAATGGGTAACAAAAAACAAATAAGGGATTCAAAGAATTCTTATGACTACGTGGTTGTCAAAAGGTGACTACTAAGTCTTAAAGAAGATCATGTTTACCTTTAAACAGCCGAGTAGGCCTATAAGTTACAATAGTAGCCTAATATTGTAGTCTTAGGTGGCTACATGGTAGGAAAAGATAAAAGTTGAATAAATGCATATTTTCTGGAAGGGAGATAAGAACGGTTTTAACTGTTTGCTTCTAATGAACACTTAATAAAATTAATTTCTTCTGAAAAGCTAAAGTGTTTTCTACAAAAAAAGTTAGAGAATGTCGTATTAGAAAAACTACATTTCTACAGTGGAAGCGTCCTTGTGATTATAACTGTTATTGTACAGTTCTAAAAATGATTTTCATACATAGACTTATAAAATAGTCAGTAGCCTATGTCAGTGGTAATTCTGAAAGAAACCTCTCCTGTATTGTAAAATATACTAAACATGAATAAATGAAAACCACGTTCACTAAATAAAATTCCAGACTACCTTCATAAACTTCATGAATTTAAAATTGCTGTCTTCAATAAATAAACACTTCCAGCCACGGATATACATATGATATAATATGCACGGAGTAAATAATTCAGCATCAAAAGCTGAATTTGCGCCAATACACAAATACAGCCCGTATTTATTTCCGGCATCAAAATTACACCCCAGGCACACTGAATTATATATGCTCTTCCCCTGTAACCTAGTTTATATCATATTGGATAAGGGCTATTCTATTTCCAATCATGATCCGGGTTAAGGGAAGAGGGGATGAAATCCTTCGCCTCAAGGCAACCCTTCCAGTCTGGAGTCTGGTTTACGACGGGCTTAAGGAATATCTCTAACCTTCAAAATGAAACACAAGAAAAACAAACAACCTTCATTTCTTCAACCCCATTTTCACAAAAATATATAGCTATTGTTTTCCATGGTGGACCTTCTTACCCCTTGCTGTGAATATATAGCCAGCATACAACTTGACCCAACGAGACGATATATCTATTAAAGAAGGAAATACATCTTGCTCTACTGGCATCTTTATTGGTATCGAACGCTGTAGGGAGCCCCCTATAAACGAACACGCCCTTGCTAGGAATACAGCGCTAGTACTAAGAATTACCTTAACATATGGTAATAGAATTATTAAACGTTATGGCTTCTGAAAATGTTAAGTGAATTCTATATCCATTTATTAATAAAATTACCATACGAGAAACATCAGAACGTTAAAGAGGTCCTTGATATAGTTACAGTTTAAGTTTTAATTTTTCCACATTATTTTGCCATCAAGGCAGGTCGGGGTGGTCCAGATTGGATAAAAATACACCGAACGAAAATAATGCACCATCTATTGTAAATTAAAGTGCAATTTCACCCATTTACAAGACAACAAATTGGTCGTTGGAGAACCCGGTTGTTAAAAAGATACAATAAATAAATTTAAAAAACAAGATAAATAAATACTTACATAATAAACATAATAATTTCTCAATTTTTTTATTGTTAGATTAATTAAATAAGGATTATTTTCAACAACAGAATTGCATAATCTGGGACCAAAATTAGAGCTGCGTTCTAGAACTGCTGATTTGAAACGTTTGGGTTCAACTAAAGGATTTAATTGGTTTCGTCTTGTATCGTATGCTTGAGGATGTGAATATGACCTAAAGCTTGAATTTCTATGCATTTAATTAGATAAAATATGTTTACAGATTTGAAATATACAGATTAATTCGTAAAATATTTAGTCGGATAGTTAAGATATTTAAACAAATTTTGATAGTACTTTTTAACACGTTCAAGAAGCCGTGCTTAAAACTGGTAAATTTAACTATAATTTTCTTACGAACTCAAAACTTTGAAATAATTATTTTCCAAGAACATGTTTTCATGAGTTCATTTACAAATAGGCCTATTGAAAGGACACAGTGTCATTCAGTTGGCTAATGTTGACAACTTTCATTAATGTTTTAAAAATATGAGTACAATACCAATACTAATACACATCATCAGTACATACAAGGTGCGAATCAAGCTTCATCATGAGTAGACGAAACATTTTAGTTAAATTTAAATGGCAAGAGAGTGGTAAATAATTTTCCCTGGCAGGAAAATAGTTTTACGAGCCGGGGAATCCCCCTTCCCCCGTTAATTCGTAGATTGGAATATAATTCAAGAACATTAAAAAAACTAAACAATTCCTTATCAAGGGGGTAAGAGTGATGTGGGTGGTGAAATACCTAAAAACCCTGCCGTAAAGGTTATGATAAAAATAATACGGGCTAAAACAATAATACAAGCAGTAACGAAACGTACTACATAAAACATAAATGCTTAGGAATACGAAGTGAGTCAGAATATCTACTGCCGGGAGAACATTTTGATTGAATAATCTGGTTGAACTTGAAATGCTGATAAGTAAACTCTCGCACACAAAATTCTTAGGCCGACATGGTAATAATACAATGAATAATAATAATAATAATAATAATAATAATAATAATAATAATAATAATAATAATAATAATAATAATAGTAATAATAATAATAGTAATAATATAATGCACACGTAAACAAAATTAGTTCATTATAAACCTATATGAATTAGAAAAGCGAGCTAGGGCTTTTATTGATAGCGCTTTTGACGTGAAATAGAAAAAATAATATATAGACTATTATGAAATAAACAAAACATGTTTATATATTAAAAACAGTTTAACTTTCATCATGCTCTTAGGTTACAAAAAAATTAAGTATTTTACGTATAAGATGATATAAAAGTTTTATTAATTGCGTTGAATAAAGAACTCCTTCCTACCAATGTGTAATAACGCTACTGGGGTCTTTTTCCTCCCAAAAGTTAATTTAATTTAGCCGAGCGCTCTACGCCATGAAAACTTGATTGGAGGGATTAAATGTTAGGGAAAGAAGCCTAACCTATGCAACATTACAGAGGTACTTTTTGATGAGAGCGGCGAATTCCAATTGTGATTGTAGAACTCTGTTACGGCCAGCATTTGAAGTACAGATTACATCTAACTGCACAGATTGGCAATTTTAGGGATGTAAAAAAAATGTGGTTTAAATTATTCAATCCTCGTGATGCTCTATTCTAAATTTAATATGGAAATAAGAATTTGAGTCTATATTCTGAGAAGAAACCATAGAATATAATAGTAGGTTTATCATCCAATCAGATCAACGTAAATATGAGGTTTTAAGGAAAACATGTTTGTACAGTTTATTTACCTTTCAATAGGCCTACTAGTGTGTGCTATACCGATAAAATAAAGCGACAAAAAAACGATGTTTTACTTGTTGAGTTATATTTTAAGAATCTAGTAAATTATTATTATTCAAGATGATAGTAAATTATTAACACAGGAAACATAGAACAAAACTCCTTACAGACTTCCGGATGTTTTAACCAAAAATGCTTTTTTAAGCATTATTCTCGCTATAGAACTCCATGGCATTACGAACAAACGGACTAACATCTGACTGATGTGCCTTCTTCCCCTATCTTTCGACTTCACTCATAGGTAGCAGGATCAGGGAATGTGGACAGCTCGCAGAAACTTGCGGCTGTTATTAATGGGTTTTATCACCGGACGCTTAAACCTGTATCAAGTAGCTTCTCATTTGTTCTCACGAGGCTGAGTCCATCTCCATCCAGACTACCATCTTCAGACAAATTTTATGTGGTAACGGGGATAGAACTCTGGCTTAGGATAGATCTGTAGTCAACAACGCTAAACACTGGACTATGGACGTTAAAACATAATCGTAACGAATCCAATAAGCAATCAAATTTCTGAACAGTTTAAATCTGTCGATCCTTAAGTTCAATTTATTTAACACGTGTGTTACGATTTTTGCGAGTCCAAAACTTTAGACGCCATAAAGGTCTGTTGGTATTTTCAAGAATCAACAATAATTAGAACAGTGAATTATTCGCGTTAGAATATTCTTTCAAGCAGAAATACAATACCAGTGCCAAATGAAGCCTAAAACTGCTATTTTAAAATCAGAAATAATTTTTTTGATCTAAAAAGAAAACTATTTCGACTGTTTCAAAATTAGACAAAATGAAGTCCGGACTAATGCAGTTTAGCTTGATAATACGCAAGGCATGTAATCTGAGAAATTAATTAAATTTACATTTGGGAATTAGGCCTACAGTTCGTATTTTATAAACTTAATTTTAATTGAATAGAATAATTATGGGGCTACTTGAATTTTAATAAGCTCAAATTGGTGGTAGGTGAGATATGTAAATTCAAAATACGAAATAAAAATGAACAATAAAATCAGGTAAACTGATATAACAAAGTGTCAGTATGTTTTGTTCAATCAGTTATGAATGCAGTTATGATATGCAGAATACAAAAAAAAGTCAAATTGGCCGGTTTCGGGATTTAAGCCATGGAACTCCAGAATGTGACGCCAAGACGTTACCATCTCAGCCACCTGGGTCAGTTATGGGATAAGCGCATTTAAAGCAATAGTGTTGTCATAGCTAACTGTATTTTAATTGCCAAAGCCTTAGAAATCACAGTAAAACAAAAGGTTATGTTGTCAAGATAACTGATTTTCATTTTTTTAAATAAATTCTTTCGAATACGTATATTACCATAAAATAGGCACTAAATTGAGCATAACTCCGAAATAGGTCAACCGATTTTATCCAGTATCAATAGACGTCTTCCCATGGACATTATAAATGTGTATACCAAGTTTCATAAAAATCCGGTAAAGCGTATTTGAGTTACCTCGTCTTTAAAATAGACACTAAATTGGGTTTTACTACGGTACCGGTCTACCGATTTGGTCCAATATCAGTAGACGTCTCCCCATGTACATTATAAATGGGTGTACAAAGTTTCAAGAAAATCCAATAAAGCATAGACTATCTGAGTTATCGCGACTTCTTATATATTAACATAAAATGCACTAAATTGGGCATTATTCTGGTACTGGCCAACCGATTTGGTCGAATATCAATAGACGTCTTTCCATGGATATTATAAATGCGTGACGAAGTTTCATAAAAATCCGAAAAAGCGTATTCGAATTATTGCGCCTTCAAAATATACACTAAATTGGGTTTTACTCCGGTACCGGTCAACAGATTAGGTTCAAATTCAATAGGGCACTTTTCATGGGCGTCATAAATGGGTATACCAAGTTTCGTGGTAATCGGATACAGCGTATTTGAGCTATGGCGCCTTTCTAATATAATCTATTAAAATAGGCACTAAATTGGGCATTACTCCGGTACCGGTGACCCGATTTGGTTCAATATCAATAGGGTTCTTCCCATGGACATTATAAATGTGTTTTCCAAGTTTCATGAAAATCCAAAAAAGCATATTTGAGTTATGGTGCGTACAGACACACGGACAGACAGACAGACGGACAGACGGAGACAGACAGACAGACGGACAGACATTTTTTCGTCCACCACACAATCTCATAAAGTACCATACTGGCACTTAATAAACCGGACTGTAATGTACAAACGGTGGTACATTTTGTCTTTTTTTTATAGTCAACTTACTTTAAAATAAAATGCCACTCGTAAGCACTTGAGGTAACAAAATAAAAGACAAAATTGTATCCAACATCTTAACTTCTGGTCTGGTCCTGGTCTATGATCATCTTGGAGGGAGGGGGGAAGAAGTTATAATAAATGCAAACGTCGCTTCCATAATCATTCTCATAAACCACAAACATTACAATTTGCATGTAAATTATGCACAGGCTCTCTGTTCCATAAACACAGCCCTACATAAAGCTGTCAGATAGAAACTGTGCCGTTAGGATCGTCTGCAGTAGCAGCCACCATTTAATATTGATGTCCTGGCGTATCCTCTTTTAATTAAAACAATTCTAACAATCAATCTATGAACCAGAGCGTTGAGCGCTACACGAATGTATCGCGTGGAGGGTACGAGATGGAAAGGGAAGCCCAAACAATCCACCCCCATCTCTACTTCTCCTGAAATGGAGTAGAGAATACCGACCGCAAAATGATTGGGGTTGACCAACAGCTACGTTGGTTAAGACGATGAAATTAGGACAAAGGCTCCGCTTATAAGCAATAGACGAACACCCCTATCTGTTGAATGAAGAGCTTTTCATTTTCCTTGACAACAAAGGGAGGGTTAAAGAGGGACAGAGTACTAGGAGGCAATTCTTTTTCAATTACAGGAGATTGAAAAACGACCAATTAAGCATGAGCATCAAGTTCCTAGTAAGAGGCTTGAAACATTTATAAGCACTTTAGGAGAGTGGATGCCCTGAGTTTATCTTTTATTGATAAGAAAGCGACGTCGTAAGTTTAAGCTTTGCTTAAATGCTTGCCCACTGTGTGTCGGCAAAATAAAAATTACTCCTAGCGCGCCTGAAGAAGTTTCACTTCAATAAATAAATAAACATTCCTACACATATCTTATTTGTTATTTCTATATTATATCCCAAGTAAGAATGATCCTGTTCAAAACAAAGAGGCTTGGCTGTAATAGTCCGCACGTGAGAACGCATGTCATCACCGTGATAATGGTAGTTTGTTTATTCTCAGTACAACTCACCCGCAGGGTCGTCGTGAACAATGAATCCTTTATGTTTTTTTGCTAATTGATATAATATAATGACGATGCCAGTGAGAGTTTGTTATTTCACGTGTAAATGTTGGCATTATTGTTGCATGAACTTACGAACACTACTTCTCCACTAGCAAGCCACACCCTGGTAACGGCGCATGCTAATGACATTAACCAATCACGTTTTGTCACATGATGCGAATTTTCCGCGAAGTCTCTGTGAGTTCTCCTCCCCTTTGTTTTGAACAGGATCAAACTTACTTGGGATATACTCTAGTTTTGAAGTCCTGTACAATGTATTCTGCAAGCAGGAAAACCTGGAACGGGGTGCACTCAGCCCGATTCCGGCCATGGAAACCATCATGACCGTGGGTGTCGGCACGTTGACCACATGGCCCAAATCTTGCCATCTACCTACGATAGATGACGCGGCGGTCATCGAGTATTAGTGTAAATGACTCCACTATTTTCATAAATCAGATGACGTTCATTTCGAACACTTAGTGTTGTTAAAAGCTCAAAATATACATGAACTCATTTTTGTGAAGTTGAGTTAGCGCTTTCCAATATTCGGCTGACGGTTTGTTTTATTCTGTTTTCACTCCCGCATGTCAGGGAATTTCCTGCAACCAGGCATATCAAATTATAACATTAAAATACTGCTGCCTCTAACTTGTGCGGGATAATTATTCTGTTAATTAACTGAAACTGTTTGTGTGAGTTTAATCCTGTGTGAAATTTTAAGCTTTTTGTTGGTTACTGGCACCATGTAACGGTTTAGCAGCTAATTCATTTCAATTTTCGCAGTTGAATCATTTGAGCTGAATTAAACAACAGTGCTACATAATATGTATGTTTACACTTACACAAAAATGCAATCCTAAATTATTTACCTGCTCGCTCTATCTGTAGCATTAATACATAAAAATGGCATCCGTGAAGGACTGCCAAGATCCCGATCATTGCCGAGAAATTAGTTGATCTTTTCGTGAGTCTTTCGGGTAGGAATTAAAGTAAGCCTTACTTCTGTTTTGACAAATACGACAAATATTGTTCAAGACCTATCACGTAAACTTGAGGTAGGCCTAAGTAACTTGATCGGGTTTGAAATGTCAAAGTGGAATCCACGAACTTGATGTCCTTCGTTTGGGCGAGGTATAATATACACGTCATTTGGGCGAATACCCCTGTATCAATTGAGTGATATTTTCATATCATATGGGCGATCTTTTAAAACTTTCCTGGGCCGGTTTACATGAACTGCAGGGCTATTCACTAAATAGCCACAAAAATAACCATACATAACCAAGTTAGCCAATAGTACATCAAATCTCAATCCACTCCTAGAACTTGTCATGTAAACAGCGAACGTATTGAGTTGGGATCGGATTCAGATAGATTTCAATCCTGCATGTAAACGTGGTAAATGTATACTAGTCAGAGTGTGCTAAAATTAAATTGCTTTGAGGTCGCCGTGAAATGATTCTGCTTCATGTGTCATGCGTTATATAAGTATCCAAAATGTAATCTAAAAATTCATGCATCTCTATTGATGTAATGGTCTACTTAAGTTAAGCCATGTAGCAATCGAGAATGGGGTAAACTTAGCTAGGCAAAGACTTAGCCAAAGACTGCTTGTTTCCTACTATTCGCCCAAAAGCTGTATTTTCCCCTGAAATTATAGGATTCGCCCATTATTTTCCCTCAAGATTTTTCCTGTAAGGACATACGGATCTTCAACTGGTCAAGCTCCAATTCATTTAAGAACAAAAATTCTGACCATACCAGCATTGACCAAGACTTGATTCATTTTAAAAAATCCTACTCTGGAAAACTGAAGATTTTCTTCCCAAAAATGTTATTTTCTAAATATAAATACCATGCTCTAAATTATTTTAAGAAACTAAATGCTCTAATGTGTAAAAACGTCAATTTATTATTTCAATAGAACTTAAAATGTAAGTCAATGAAGCAATGGCTTGTTGAATCTGAAAATATAGCTTAATTTTTATACAAAATATTGTAAAACAATGAGCATTTATTAACTATACAGTGACCTGCAGCCAGCTGTTACGAACAACCATTGAAAACAATGAAACCACGTAGCACAACTCTGTCTGTATAAGAAATTAAGAAGTAAATCATTATAGACGTAACTTACTATGTGATGGAGAACACCATGGTTTGGAACTTACCTAAAACAAAAGAAAATACAATTATGAGTCCCTGGGAACGTTAAATCCCCTTCAATATTATTTTTATACTGTACAATACAAAACCTGGGGAAATCTATTTCGTTCCGTGATGAGTTTTTAGCTTCTGACTGAATGAGTGGCTTTCAAAAATTTATATTTCTTAGTACAAGTTATCCATTTGTATGTAACTTATACTGTATCGTGAATATATCAGAAACCTGTCCATTCGCTAAAGAGACAATGATGCTAAAGCTAGCAGTTAAATTAATAGAACTGATACCGTAGCTCAATCTTATTACAAAATGTTTTAATTTCATGACAAATCAAAATTTAGTCAAAAGTGAAATTTAATATATTTTACAAATTTCAAATAAGGAATTTCTTAGAAAAGAATGAGTTACAGGCATAAATTCATCATACTTTTTTTTCAATCAAGGACATTTACGAACTCCCAAAATGTGAAATTTTTTAGTATTAGGTAGAAAAAATGTGTTGTGTCCCTCAAGAAAGAAAGGTGCTGGCATTAATTTATGGTCAATCAGTTTAGGACCCTCCCAGAAACTAATTGCTAAATAAGTTCTAGCTGTCGATACTCCAGAAAAGAAGCTAAATATCTTTATCTTTATAAGTTAGTCTGTTATAGCCAAACCAGCACGGGATTTAGTCCACGCTTACGAAATCAGGTCATGAACGAAGGGAAGTATAGATTTAAGGATCGTCTCTTTGCATTACAGGCTGAGACATTGGAGTACAGAGACAATGTAAGTCTTACAGAATGATAAACTAAGACAGTGTGCAATGGTGAGGGTGGTTCAGAGCCATCAAGAGGAGATGTGGAGGAAGGAGGGGGAGGAATCAATGTGACAGGACAATAGATATGTGCGTGCGTAGAGGGGAAGGAGGGTGGGATTGCAAAGAATTCGTACGAGAAGAAGGAAAGGGAAAAAAGTGTCTCCCTTGGTTTTGTCATGGCAAGAGGGAGCCGGTGCATCTTCAACAGAGCAATACAGCTTCTTCCTCCATGCTTTATAGATCGCTGGGCAGCTGGAAGAGATAGCTAGATTATAAGGCAATCCATACTTCCCGGACAAGATGTCTAATGATGGCTTTCAGAGAGGTTATTCATGTACAAATCTGTTCCAGACCTCTTGCAAAGAGTGAGATGCAGTATAATAATAATAATAATAATAATAATAATAATAATAATAATAATAATAATAATAATAATAATAATAATAATAATAATAATAATAATAATAATAATAATAATGATAATAATAATAATAATAATAACAACAACAACAACAACAATAATAGATATTACAGAAAACACATTATAACTTACTAGATCCATAATACCAAGAACACCTTAAATTTACTGTTCACCATTGTTTTTCTGAACTCACATGACTTTTAAGTTTAATGGGCTATTTAAAAAAAATAGATGGGACCGGACCCTATCCAGGTTACCGAAAGTTCGGCTTAAACATAATTTGCCTTAAAATGCTCGTACTGTTCTGTAATGCACGTTTTAGATGGCTAACTACAAAAATCTTATGTTTTTCTTCATAAACAAAACTCTTCATGCAATTTAATTTTTGTTTTTATACTACTGTATACATAGACCTATGAACTGATGTAGGATTAAGCAACCAAAACACCTTTGTCATTAAAATTAAAAACTTATTGATTGTTCAGTACAAAACATCCGTCCGGAGTTTCCTAGCCTGAGTTAGAGTAAATTCTTATCGACATTTAACAACCCGTTTAATTTAACAAAAAAAAAGTATAGTCAATATCACTAATAAATCACAAAATGGGAGAATCTGTGGATTTTACCATATCAAAACCAGCTTTTAACCTTACCGAGTACTTGGGAAAATAGCAATAGGCCTAATAACCATCACGGTTAATATTACTGAATAAATAATTGCGATAAATGTCCATCAAGCAGTTCTTTGCAGGCGATGAATTAGGCCTATGTGCAAAGAATCTTTACATCATTATGTAGCATGCGAGAACGAACAAAAATAAAGAAGAAACGCACACATATTATTGTGTTCAACAATAATTTACTCTAAAATTTGAACAATATTCAATAAAGTCATAGTTTGTGTTACACCAATCGCTCGGACATTAAACTGTAATTTCAATCAACTTTCACATGTTCTTGACAAAAGAGTTAAACAAGAGTTAACAACAAACATGAATTTTCATGACCATTATGTTTTGAATTGTAACAAATTTATGTGAATAACAATTCTCATGAATATAGTACCGAACAATAATAGCAACAGTCCATTCTTCAAATTGAAATGTTTTAAACTGGCAACATAAAATATGACAATAATAATAATAATAATAATAATAATAATAATAATAATAATAATAATAATAATAATAAATAATAATAATTTTTATTTTATTTTTATTTTGTCTTGTTTTTTAATAGTTACATATGGAATTACTACTCTATATAAAAGATATCTTTCCCAGTCCAGGATAGGCCTATAAGCAATGCAATAGGGAGAGAACAAATTATGACTGTTCGTAATAATATCGTTCTAATTAGAACACGATACCGTCATCGACAAAAGAATCCATAAACATACATAGTCGTACAAAAGTGATCAAAAGAGAAGTTTCAATATCTCCCAGCAGCCACATACTGGCAACCTGTCAATCTGTCCTCCGCCTTACATCAGTTGGGTATGTTCAAAAAGTTCACGTACTGCAATATAACAAAACCATTTCGAGAAAAGCAGAAGAATGTCTATAAGAAGTATCTCGGCATCTCTATACAGCTTGTATCAGGAAAAACATGAATTTCCATACACATAATATCATGAATTGTAACGGATTTGCCAACCACGTCTTTAAAATATATTTTTTTAAAAGTTAATCAAAAGGAAATTGTACAAGCCAAGTATTTAATGTGTTAATAACTACAGGTACTTATATTTGGCGAGTATGCTTACTTTCTTAATATATTCACTAATTTTGCCGATGTTATATATTTCTACTTTTATTAGTTCAATCTCACATTTTTCAGCTAAATATTTCAGAAGCGTCTACTAAAGCAGCCTCCAAGGAAAAGATATAGTATCTTACCATATAAACGCATAAGAGTTCACGAGAGATAGAATACTGCTATTGGGTACAGGATGTGACATAGACCTAGAAAAAATAAATATGCAAGATAACAAATTACAAAGACATAAAAATATGTTGCGTGCTCATGTAGGTTTCAGTACAGCAAGTGCTACACTTGTTTTATTAACCTCCTATATGAAATAAAACCGCGAATGTATAAAAACAGTCAGCTATTATTGTTCAAAAGGTACTAAAAAGTTGGAATGTTGTAAAACTACAAGTGAAAATACGAGTATGTTCAATATCAAAACACGTATAGGCCTACAGTAACTTACGTCACGAGGATAGGTGTATTCCTAAAAGATTGTAATAATTTTAGTTTTATTAATTCACTGATGGAATAAACAAAAAGCCTTAGATCCTCTTCAAGGGAAGCAGATGTCCTGGGCACTATTTCTGGTCGAATTTTCCCTCTAATATAATTTTTAACATTATATTCATTGTCAAAACTGTCATTCGTTTTCTGGAATAGAAGTCAAGAATAAGATGTAAAGATTGAAAAGCCATTACCTAAGTTAACATGTTCTTCAGCATGTAGCCGAAAAGTTCATTCAGTAGTT
The DNA here is from genome assembly GCA_964059195.1 of Ectobius pallidus. Classification (NCBI taxonomy): domain Eukaryota; kingdom Metazoa; phylum Arthropoda; class Insecta; order Blattodea; family Ectobiidae; genus Ectobius; species Ectobius pallidus. Next base: position 48,700,950 of record CAXKWD010000010.1, on the reverse strand, counting down.
AGCTAGTGCTGACGAAAAGTTCATTCAGTAGGTAGCTCGTACTGAACTTCCAAAACACCCTTCTCGAGATCCAAGAACTTTCCTAACACACATTGTACTTTTCTTCCCCTCTTACATCACACAAAAGTACAAAAGGACAATAGACAATGCTGCGGAATAGACAGATCTGTACAAAACGCAAGTTCGCCCTTACTTACTCACCCTTACAAGAAGGAAGTGAGGATCTCGTCTCCAAGATGAGTCTTTGCGAGCTATCGATTCTTCCTTATCGCATATCTCCCATGCTGCGTTACGATTTATTACTTGCGATTCATAATTTCTGTTATCACATGCGAGTTATCGCAGAGAGCAATATATCCGATCTATCATATGCACAGATCTCTAATAGCGTGCACGCATGTTTCAAGGGTCTATAGTTCGTACCCCCGTCAGGCTGTTCTGTCATTTTATGAAGGAAGGGCGGGGTCAGCGTATACGTTCGGATTCACCCCATGCAGTGTTCAGAGTCAAAAACATTCCCGCCATAAAACAATATTCTTCGCTTGTATTCCGTTTAATTAGCCTTGGATTTTATTACGGGCACACAACGCAGAACAAGGACTTCATAAATTGTAGGACTTCATACTTGAAGATGTAAGAGTAATGGAAAAGTTTATAATCTATTATTAAAAAGCATGTTAGCTTACGAACCCTTTACAAGAATATCGTAGGCCTATACCTTCTCCCAAATTAATTTCACAGTTTTAATGCAATTTGGCTACTAGTTGGCCACACAAAGAACCATAATATTGACGTAGGTATTTTATCCAAAAAAGCTATAGCTAAGTATTTTAAAATTAGTTTAACTATTAAGCCTATATTTTTCATGAGACAAGACTTAAAGGCTGAGGTCTTGTATGGGTAGGTTATAATGGTCTTGAGGTTAGCGTCGCTGATCCGTAGGCCCGGGTACGATCCCCGGTACCTCCTCGGATTTTTCTGAAGTAGGGCGTGCACTCAGCCTCGTGATTCAAATCGAGGAGCTGCTTGATAGATAAGTAGCGACTCCGGTCACGGAAACCGCCATTAATGGTCGTGGGGGTCGGCATGCTGATCACACCCCCCATTCCTGTCATCTGACTATGGAAGATGACGCAGCGGTCGGGTGGTAGACTTAGTCCCTTCAGGGATGTAGCGCCACGGAGTTTAGTTTAGTTAGGTTATAGTTTATAAATGTTCTTAAGTTATTTTATCAGAAACAAGTGTTTAAAATATAAACTTCAGTTCTCAATAGCCAATATGCAGATTGTTTACAAAATTTAAATAAAATCAAGAGAACAGTTTTCGAAGAAAACGGCAAAAAGGAAATTTTCTTTGTTTAAAATGGTAATAAAAGAGAAAGCAACCACTATGATTTACATTATGATTTACCTCACATCCCAGAAGATATCGAATACGAATATAAAATTTCGTTTATATACAACTTTTAGCTTTTTAGTTACGCTTAGGCCTACTTGTGTTCATACACACACAGATACCCACAAAGACATGTTTATGAAAACTTTATTTTTGGAATCAAGAAACGTGTATCAATACTGAAAACTAGGTTTTTTTAGCTCGAAAACATTACCTCCTCTATCTATAGTAAGCTTAAATAGCCTAAGATATGGCTGGAGAAAGCTAAAACCGTAGGCCTATATGGACGGATAATATAGGAATTTTCGATGAGATTACGTGAACTAAACTGAGTATATAATTATGTGCTTTCTTATGATTGCAACAAAGAGCGGTGCGTCGATTCTGCTCATTCTGCTCACAAACTGATGAGATTTTGTCACAATTAAAACTTTAGTACTTTAAGTGAGAGTCCATGTAGACAGTAAATTTTGAAAATGTATGACTATCTTCAGAAACCCAATTGGGATCATAGCATTCGAAATAAGCGAAGTTAAGAATAGGATACATTAGATCGACGACTATAACGAGAATGACTAATGAGTGACGAATTCAAAATGACCTGGTAAGGGCGAAGAGGGTGAAAATTGTCAAGGCTTCATTAGTTCTGTCATTTGGCTGGAGTCGGTAAGATAAAAGCAGCCGAAGAGTTGAAATATGAGACATGCAGATGTTACGAGATAATAGCAAATTATTGTATATGTTCTAAGGGGTCCATAGTTCATATCCCTGTCAGGCCGTTCTGTCGTTACATGATGAAAGGGACTGTGATTAGATCGCCCCCATGTGGAGTGCTGAATGAAAGGCTGGTCCGCCCCCACACAACAATCCTTCATTGTAGTTCTTTCGACATTTCATAATGTTCAAAGTAACTGGAACACTAACAGTAAGATAGAATAGATCCTTTGATTTTCCGAAAATGAGCGATAAATACATGGTAATAATATAAATTTAAAAACCTTATCGAATTCGTTAGCCTTCTTTCAATGTGTTTTACCTTCCCCGTTTTTAGGGACGTGGAAGATATGACGGCCAGATGACATCCGCGAGCCACGAGGGCCTAAAGTTTCCCGACATCAGTCTCACAGGGGAGGGAAAACTCAGGAAAAATCCCAACTAGGAGACTTGACCAGACCAAGAATCGAATTCGGGCTCGCTGCGTGAGGAGGGCGGTGGCCAACGAATTGCTTAAAAAAGGCTGTAGTAGGTAAATGTATTTATAAGATGTAATAGTTCTAGTTTATAAGGGAAAATTCTAACCTCCCGCACATTTATTAGGACATTAAACGCTAATTACAACTATACTATTAGAAGGACAATAAGACCAAGTACACCAAAAGATAGCTGACATTAAGGACGATAGTTTGACATATAACACGACATAATTAATTGAAGGACGATTACGCTATTAATAAATAATCAATCAAAACGACTAATTATTACAGGACCTAATAGAAATTTATATCATTTGAACCGGACGACTAATCCCTTCAGGATGACATACTTTTTATTAACGTTACATCCATAGAATTAGAGTAGTTAGACAATTCATATTATATAATAGAAAAGGGGCCGGCTTAAACCACAAACTCAGAATCCTGGCGCCTAGCTACTTTGACGGATTTGATGAATCGCTAAACGGACACCACGCTTAAACTCAACGGAAAGAATTTTGAAGACTTAGCAGAAGAGATTGTTAATGAGCCAATAAGGAAAGACTAAAGGCAGAGTCAGACCAATGACATAACTGCAGAAAAAACTAAACCCATGAGATATTAGCAAAATCCCAGGACGGGAGCGACACTATCTAGGACATTACTTCACGACTCGGACTGAAACTTCAGACATCGACATAGATTAGAGACTACGACATTTTAGCTAGCATTAGGCAAGTTTTTATTAACCCGCGCAGAGAAATAGGTTATATACCATACAGACATGGGAACGCGCGAGAGTAATTTATTATATAGTAATCAAAGTAAATATTATTATTATTAAGGTGGAGCTATTAATTGTCACCTAAGTTATCAACGAATTCCGCGCTATAGAAATTGAGGATAGAAAGTAAACATTAAATTACCAGCGCGTGTGTAACACTTTATACGGAAGTGAACAACATTATATTATAATTAAAAGATACAGCCTAAGTACGACGACGTAAAACATTATTGACAAACTAAAAGACGACCTTACATCATCTGTGATTTCTGATAAAATTATAAAACAAATCTGCAAACTTTTAGGAACAACTTAAGAAATAAACTAAATTTATCTTCACTATTTTAATTTATGGACTTATAAATATTTCAACCTTCAATAAAATCCCTTTCTAGCTTCCGATTCATTGCTCACCTAGCCACGGAGATAAGATCTCGCTCTACCGAACTGAGAAACTAGCCGGACAGCCGACACAAAGCTTGCGTTGCGGTAAATTGCGGCTGCACTTACGAAATCCACCGTAGTACAGCCAGCTTATAAACCGAGCCAAGCGGCGTGCGGGCGCAAAGAACAGTCGCTAATGAAAGTCTCGTGAGAACAGTCGTCTTTCTTATCCCTAAGCATGGATTTTAGGATATTGCCAATTCACTTTCTGATAATAGTAAGGGGCCGAAGTACGCATTCCGCTGTCTCCACATAATGAGGCCGATTTGTTCCAGAAATAAATTATTTCAGGGTTACGTACGAGATGACTAACTCAAAACTACCCTTCTGACAATTCACATACAAAAGTATTTCAACGAAAGTTATGAGTCTCAAATACAAGAACGTAGTGATAAAACGAAAAAAAAAAGTTAACGTTAATAAGTTAAAGTTAAAGTTATTATTATTATTATTATTATTATTGAATTATTATTTCTTATATTTTAAACACATATAGGCCTATAAAATAAAACACTGAACTGGAGTAAAATTTGAAAACTCAATAATTGTCGACAGTGAAATTCAACTTTCAGCTTATAATGTTCTTATTTGCCGTTATTTTATTGAACCATTAAGAAGAAAAAAGGAGTCAAACGGATGATAAATATATATATTTTTTTTAATTGCTTTGTTATATAAGTTATACTAGCTAGACCATGAATACAAAATGTAAATTTGCAATCAGTTAAAACATAAGAACACAGGAAGGAACGAAGAATTAATAAAGTAGACGATAAAGAGGGATAGAAATAAAGTAAGGGATTCTAAGGAAACAAACTTAATAATAGGAGGTAAACGAGAGGAAATTGGGATTTTTTAATCTAGGAAATGTGAAATCTGCTCAGAATACAACGAGACTTGTCGATAATAACAAATTGAGAAGCTCGTTTCCTTTTTGAAGTAGACTATTTTAGTTATAAAACATTGATCTCGCTAGCATCATTGTGTAAATCTCCAGCAACCCTCCAGTTGTCATGCTTCAATACAGAATTCAGATTTCCTTCCATTTACATCCCTCCCCACAACAAATAATGAAAATATACGTACTACAACCCTCCTCCAGGAGACAAAGCTCAAGAATAAGAAACCGTTTCTTGTTGTGATTTTTAAAGTGACATTTAGATTAATATCGAAAAATCTACCCCTCCTTTTTATCCTAGAAGGAACTTGGCAAAGCCCTTCATTGCTTCGTCCCTTGTCCTGTTACAACGTACCCCGTCTAACATCGTTGAATATCTTACACCGTTATACACAAGTTATGACAAATATTTCCATTTCAAATGGGGATCTTCGCATATTTTGTGATGCTCCTACATAAGAATATCTTGTAATGCACAAAATCTAACTGTTATATTGAATTTCTGATCTCGCTCCATGAGTTTGGTATTTAATGTGTGCCGCAAGGGGGAACTAAAAGAGCCGAAACAAAATTCCGAATGCATTGTGATCCTTGCCTTCATTGTGGAAAAATTCTGAGAAATTTCTCTGTAAGCAATGACGAAATTGAAAAGCTCAAGAACTGTAAACAAACCTAAAGTCCGTGGCAATGCATCCCTGAAGGGACTAGGCCAACCACGCGACCGCTGCATCATCTAGCATAGGCAGATGGTAGGATTGGGGCATGCCGACACCCATGGCTGTTAATTATGGTTTCCATGACCGCAGCCGCTACTTCTCTATCAAGTAGCTCCTCACTTCGAATCATGAGGCTGAGTACCCCCCGTTCCACACCTCTCTACCTCAGAAAAATCCGAGGTACCGGAGAACGAACCCGGCCCGATGGATCTGTAGTTAGCGACGCTAACCACAAGACCACGGCGGCGGTCGCTCAAAAACTATAAAATATATTAAGTTATTATAGGCTAAATATTACGAAAATTGCATTATTATAAACTGCTGTGTTTTATATTAAAAGGGTATGAATATAAGAACTATTGTTATTAATCTTTTTCGTTGCAATAATTAATTATCTCAATGATCAACACCAAGAAAAATGTATTGCATTAACCTGTACCAAGTCTGGATTTTTGGTAAATTTCAGGTCTCTTACAATTTAGAACTATCATTGCATAGAAGTACTAGGCCTAAGTCAGTAATATAATGGAGAGCTGCGCTATGCTTTGAAGTAATTATGTGGATAAAGAAGATTGGGAATCCCCAGGTTCAGTTGATTTTATGACAATCTACATTTATCCATTACCATACAAAATGTCATTATAACACTGCTTTGGTATCGATTAACATCGAACACGGGACAATCTTCAAGCCTTGAGAGCTGCAAGTCAGACTGCACAATGGACAACCTGTATTTAAAATAATTCCAATTCTATTCGTGTTAATTTTAGTATCAAACTAAATTGAGTTCAATTCATGGGTTTTAATGTGCGTTGCTTTGAGGTTAAAAAGACAAGAGAGGTCGTGAACTGCCTTGCACGCCGTAACGTGCCATCTAAAGCAAAATACGAGAACTAACTAACAGCTGATCACCGAGGACTACTCGTTTGATGAATTACAAGATATGATAAATACTCAAAACTTAGAATTTAATTATAGTAGAACAAAAACAATCGTATGCAACTTGCCTATGGTGGTAATTAAAACACTCGTATGATAAATGAAAGGAACGCAGCACAACTATTCGTGTCTTAATAAAATGTCACTGTAGGCTCGTTGCATAATGTACGATTCATCACGTGTTGGTATTTGCAAAGAATTGTATAGAATTCTTGGCGCAAGTTTAGATAAATAACCTGGGACATAAGTGTGAAATCGACCAATAATAGGATTCAAACAAGTCTCATTAATATTACACTATCTTATTATTTACGAATTTGATATTAATTTTTCTACTATAATACTGGTGTTCGTTACTTTTATACGAGAACATTTATTATTATTATTTACATTACGATAAATAGGAAATTATAATATTCGTATTTTAAAATTTGCTAGAAAAATTGTCTACTGAAAATTTGTCTTAGACGGCATAATATTTTAATCAAGTAGTCAAGTAGTCTGCCGGTAGATATAATGATAAACAATTCTACACAGACAAAATTTTAACTATGAATACTGAACTGTGGTCTTATGGGCTAAGCTAAATTTCAAACTTGTAAAAACATAGTTCAATTTATACGATTCCACGAATAACGTGTAGGCCTACTGTGGCGAAGAGAGATAGCTTTTTGGAAACACACGTCTCAGTCCTTTTTCGGCTGGTAGGCTATGCACAAATCGCAGCATTTATTAAAGGACATAAAAACTGTAGTTGGGCGTAAGAGTAATGAGTATATTAAGTACAAAATTTGGCTTCAGATGGAAAATTAAGTTAAGGAACAGCTAATGAATTCCAATGATTTTATTTTTTCAATAGTCAGTAAATGCCTACAGTGTGATTGCAATCACCAGAATACGTAGCCCGTAAGGCAGAACTGGTTACTAGGTCTATTCTTTATATCGGAAATCCATTTTCTTCGTATTTTGATAGGTTTTTACGTTAAATCTACCATACACAGAATTGAGACCAATGCTTTCATCAAGCAGAAGTAACATTTAATTCCGTAAATTAAAAAAAAAAAAAAGCATCAACCTACTGTACCTCAATGCATCATCTTGGTTTCGTTTCCCAATTCTCTTTTTTACAATGTGCTCAATCTGCTGGAGGAAGACGTTAACAATGGGTTCTCAGAATTAATCATCTTCTGATATTCTAGAACTAAACTCCTGTTTTTTTAATATAAATCCCGTTTTTAATTTTCAGAGAGCTTCTTAGGTATGATATCTATAGATTAGAAACGTACTAGATTATATTTTCTGGCAGAGGGAAAAACAGATATGATTTTAAGGTACTTGTTTATTTTTAAAAATTAATTTAAAAAATGAATAATATCAATAGTAACAATACTAATACTAATAGCAACCAGAATAAAATCAGGTAAACTGATGTAACAAAGTGCCAGTATGTTTTTGTTTAAACAGTTATGACTGCAATTATGATATACAGAATATGTTTTTTTAAAAATTGATTTCCAAGTTAAGCTCCAGATTTATTCATTAAGCAGGGCTTACGGAAGAACAGAGGTCTAGTTTTTTTTAATGAGATTAAAATCTTCCAGCATCACCTGAACTGTACAGATATGTGATATCATGACAATCGCACACTCACATAAAAATGTCAAAAAAAAAATTCAAATTGGCCGGTTTCGGGTTTTGAACCATGGGCTCCAGAATGTGAGGCCAAAGCGTTACCATCTCGGCCACCGGGGTCATTTTAACGGTCTAGTTGGATAAGCGCTTGTAAATCGATAGTGTTTTTTGTCATAGCTACCTGTATTTTAATTTCCAAGGCCTTATAAGATAACAGTAAAACAATAGGCAGTGTTGTCAAGATAATTGATTTTCATTTTTTTTATAAATTCTTTCGAATACGTATATTACCATAAAATAGGCACTAAATTGAGCATTACTCCGAAACAGGTCAACCGATTTTATCTATTATAAATAGACGTCTTCCCATGGACATTATAAATGCGTATACGAAGTTTCATAAATATACGATAAAGCGTATTTGAGTTATTGCGCCTTTAAAGTAGACATTAAATTGGGGTTTACTCCGGTACCGGTCAACAGATTAGGTTCAAATTCAATAGGGCACTTCTCATGAACGTCATAAATGAGTATACCTCTTTCTATTAGAAAGGCGCCATAATCTATTAAAATAGGCACTAAATTGGGCATTACACCGGTACCGGTGAACCGATTTGGTTCAATATCAATAGGGTTCTTCCCATGGACATTATAAACGTGTATACCAAGTTTCATTAAAATTCGACAAAACGTATTTGAGTTATCGCGCGTACAGACACACGGACGGACGGACAGACAGACAGACGGACAGACATTTTTCGTCCCCACACACAATCTCATAAAGTACCATACTGGCACTTAATAAAAGCTTATCCAACATTTTGCATTACTTGCACGCTAGCGCATGAGCATTAGTGACACATTCTATCAAGTTTGATTCATAAGAAAACACTATTGGGTTGTCATCACGTCCTAGGAGAGGTGTCTGCCGCTAGGAAAACATAAGCAAGCGTTTTACGGTTAAGTAAATGTTACGTTTTGAAATTCCTTGGAGGGTGTGAGTCTTTCCTCTATGGTAGTTCTATAGTTGAATTATGTTACATTAGCGATTTTTAAATTCAGTTTGGATACATAAGTCTCAAATGAAACGACAGAGTTCACCAACAACACGAATCTGGGTCATTCTGACCTTAATTTGTAGTTCATATAACATTATTTATGCGTTTAACAAAATCGATAAAATTGAGAACTGCAGAAAAGATGTGGGATTGTTTCTTAAGGCCGAAATTTGAACTAGTGGTCGAGATGATACTGTTTACTGCAAGAGCTAAAAAATAAACGGACATATGTTGCTGAGCTTCATCTGTGAAATATTCGTGTTAATATTTGCTGTATTGTATGTGACACCCTAATAAATATTTACAGAGTGACAAATTAAGAATGATGTAGTGGAAACAACAGGATTCTTTTATAAATAGATATCTAAAAGGTTCTGGAAAGAACATATCTACTTTGTATTATGAGCCATTTTTCTCTACACAATCTAGTCATATACATATTTTAGTGCAATCACTCTTCTAGACTACAAAGAAAACTACAAAAAAAAATAACCTACAACGAAAAGTTCATTTGCAACAAAAGTAGAAGCAATAAAGTAAGATGTCTTCATCTGTGGTTTCCATTTGTAAAGAAACAAAGAAAAATCATAGTAAGCACATCCCACAACAAGCTTCAATCTGTAAAATTAAAACAGAAGTTACTTCGAATCGCTGGCGTTGCATCTGATAAAGGTTTCATAAAGGGGATAAAGACGAAACAGGGTTGGGAACGATCTCAAAGGAACAGCCTGCCTGATCATATAGCAAGACTAGACAAAAGAGCGAGGAAAATGACAAAAGCTATTCATCAAAATGGAAAGAATGAGATAAAAAAAATACGGACAAACAAATGAACATCAAAATAAGCGTGCACTAAAGAACGGCAGATATAATATCTGCAGTCATCCACAATCACAGCAACCCCTTTTTCTTATTAACGTAGCCTACATAAATATACGTACTACGCTCCGCGGCACTAGATCCCTTATAGGGGCTAGACCTACCATCCGACAGCTACGTCAGCTACCATAAGTAGATGGTAGGCCTATGTGCTCAACATGCCAACTCCTATGGCCGTTATTGATGGTTTTCTTGATAGGAGTCGCTACTTCTTTATCAAGTAGCTGCTTAGTTGGTTTCACGAAGCTGAGATCAAATCCTGACCTGCGTTAATCACAAGACCATGAAGGAAACCTAACTTTTTTGTCCTGGGACCCCCCTTCACCTAGAAATTTTTTTCGTAACCCACGATAACCAATATAGGCTATATACATTTTTTTCTCGCGACCCACTACTACATAACGATAACAAATATTAGTCTATAGGCTATATAAAATACAGCACATGATAGCATATGTCTATCAATAGTTTTGTGTTCAAATGCCCTGCTGAAAAAAAACACAATTGAAATAAAAATGGTAAAGGTTATTTCAATAAAGAACATTTAATTTTCCCGCCCTTTTCGCGACCCACCGAAATTGCTCCCCTAGTTTGGGAACCACTGTAGTAGAGGGAAATAAGGATGATGGTGAGGGGTTTAGGAGCAAAAATAGTGAAAGATGTGTTTGACTCAGTTCAATGCAAAAACAATGGAAATATCCTATGGCTACATTATAAGCATTACATTACCGTAATCCTTAAGGGGCTATGTGAAGTTATTCACACATAGGCCTAAGTGGTTTGATGAGGCCATTGTGAAAATGATTGATATTTATTATTTTATTGCCATTTCTTAAGGTGCAAATTTAAAAGTTTTCTAAAATTAATTTAAAGACCGACGGTGAGTTATTTCAAGACACCCCCCCCCCCCCCCAATTACAATGAGAATGAATTTTGTCTTGTGTGCTCCTTCAAACGGATAAAAAAGTATTTTTCAAGTTACCCAAGAAACACCATGAAGAAGTGACCTAATTCTGTTCTTAGTGGGGTTGACGGTCTTCCAGAGATTCAGAACGACGTGCGTAACGCTCTTCCCACACCTCGCTGTATCGCTGGGCAACATATTTGCAGCATCTAATTCTAATTTATGTTGCTGCGCTTGATCCTACCAATTTCTCGCACAGATGACTTTGCTTTGGCTTTTGAAGATTATGGCTATTTGTTTTGCTGGCTAAAAAAAAATATCGGCAAGATAGATAACTCTATTGTTCAACTTCTTTTTGTAGAACGTTTAATTTTAAATACCGCACGTGGTCTCCGGATTAGATTTTGACCAAGATTTGGCCACAATAAACAATCAAGTTGAATATCGGCAAGCTAATCCGATCGTTATTGCAAGCCATTAATATGGTAACCATCCAGAAAGGGTAATACTTCGAAAAGTCCTGTGTTTCTTTCAGGTATAAAAAATTATGTTCATGAAGGATTTCAACTCTGTTGTTTATGTAGTTTTTACGTGAAAGTGAAGCACAGTGAGTCATAACAAGAGCTAGATTTTGTATTAATATAAATAGATTGCAATCCTCATTACCTGGGAGGGACATTTTACTTTTCGTATTTAAGTCATAATAGTTATTTATGGTACCAATGGTAAAAGAGGTGTTTTTTTTTATCTGGGTTGTTTGCGAATCAAGCCCGTTGGGTGAATATAGCAAATGCGCTAATATACCTACATGCAAAATAAAACTATGTTACTATGTCTATCATAGTCTAATCTTTAGACAGTCGTTAATAATTTTGAAACAATAACAATGGAGCCATGTTCGAGCCTACAGCTACCATGCCATCTACTGCCGCATACACACATGCTCATGAAGTCTGTAAAAAGTTATATGCACTGATACGTTATTCGTCTCTGTAGACTTTGTATAAGTTGAGAAATAGGGATGTTTATTGTAAGCCCTAAGCATGTAAAAGGAGAGAAAATAGGATGGAACATTTCTAAACCTATGTGCGCGCAGTAAATTATTGTTTCCCAAAATTTTAGCCAAGAATGTGTGAACGTGATATTGGTTTCCTCAATTTTACTCTCAAAAGTTTAATGGCAACATGAAAGTGGGAAATAAAATATTCCGTCAAGTTAGTATTTTTTTTTTTTTAATTCAGCTGTGTTTATACTCCTTTTAGCTGCAAGGCCATATCAGGAGCTCGAGATGTGTGTCTATAGGCTACAGTAGGATAAGTCATGGACCTATTGACTGTCAATTGTTTCTATTATTGGTGTATTTTTATGGCGTAAATTTCAACTGATATTAATTTAAATTGATATGATACAAAGTGAAATGGTGAGGATGATTCATGGTATGTAAATATCCAATTCGGCAGTTGCCTTTACGACTGGGGAAACCATGTTAAAATGACCGGGCACGGGATTTGAAGCCTGGGACCTCCCGAATTCGAGTCAAAGACGTTACCATCTCGGCCACCTCGCTCGATAGTAAAATGTTAGGTTACCGGAACTTCTGTTTCTTCTTATTTCAAACCCTACCAGGCATGGTGTGTGAAAGCAATGTGTTGCAAAATTATAAGTCCTGTAAGAGCGATAAAAGCCATCTAGCGTTTTCTGATGGAATCATTTGAATTTGATAAGTCGTTCTTCTTCGCTTCAAACTTTAGATCCCTATAGACTATAAGGATTTTCTGCTTGGAAATTAAAAGTCTTCCATAATTTAATCTTGAATTACACGCAAAATACAAAACCCGTGCGATGCCGGGTCTTTTAAGCTAGTTTCATAAATAGATTGAAATATTTTTTTTACTAGTTCGCTTTTACCTATAGGTCATAAACTGCGATTTTGATCAACTTTTTAATATCTAGGAAATCAGATTCACTTAATATAAAGAAAAGCTGGCCTTGTTTTCTTCAGACCAGTGGAATATCACTGATATTTTCTTGTACGACTGTAGGACGGTGTTAACTGAGTAACCTTTGGGCTTTTAGGCATAACGTTTTGCGACTACATGCAGCAAGTTATAAGTAGGGACCGGATTTTTAGGTTTTTAAAACACTGTTTTAGGTTTTCCATTAGGTGAAATAGGTTTTTTTTAGGTTTTTTGTCTCCAAAATATCGTTTTCGAGTAGAATAATTGGTTTAATGGATTTAATTGTGCTACATAGGATTCAATACATAATACTTGTAAAGTTTAACTTAACAAAACTGACGTAATTAGTGTATACTCGCTTTAGGACAATATTATACAATTGAAAGAAAGCATAAACAATCGAAAGAAAGCATAAACAATCAAAAGAAGCAGTGAAAATAAGATTGCCTCACATTTCCTGGTTACAGTATATCACTAAATATCTTTCAAGATTCTCAACTGTGAAGTTCTTCCTGTTATCTCTTAGTTAATAGTTAATACTGTATCTAGACACTACCCTTCTCAGGATTCGAATCCGATGCTTCTAGTTTAGTGAGTAAAATACTTTATGGTTGGATGTGGTTAATGTGAAACTGATTATTTTCCTTTCTTCGGTTGTTACGCATGCTAACAGATCAACTAGGGACGAAAACTTCCCCCTTTTCTAGAAAGGTAAATAATACTTACGTGTTTCTGGCAGCCTTGACAAAATATTACTTTGTCATCTGTAGTGAAATTCAGGTCGTCGCCAATCCACTGCCGTAATAAACTCGATTTCATTTGTTTCGGCATAATTGACATGTCTTCTTAAAACTCACAGAGTGACCACTATGTATGAATAACAGGGAAGTAATAAAGGCAAACAAGGGCTTTAAAACACAGAAATCTATATCCTTGTTCATACACGGCAACAATGGTTGTTCGTACGAATATTTTAAAAGGAATACGCCGGTACTCTTACACTTCCTCTCCAGATACTGTCCATCCTAGACGACAATGGGTTGAACGAAACGCTGGTGGTATTAATGTCAACCCGACAAAAATTATTGTCTCTCCGCAAAATATCGATTTCTCAACTGACAAACAAAAAAGACAAAAAAAGTAGCCTAAATTAGATATTTTAGGTTTTATATCCCGTTTAGGTGTATTTAGGTTTTTATAACCCATTTAGGTATTTTTAGGTGCCATAGAATTAATGTGGGTGAATCCTATGGACATGATTCGAAAAAGTGTATGAGCGCTTTTTGTTTTGGTAGTAAGAAAAAAATAGGTAAAAACCTAAGAATCCGGTCCCTAGTTATAAGTTATAATATTCAACAAGAATATACGAATTAAAACTTCCCGCCAATACATAATCCAATTAAAAGGCACTGTCAAACAAAATTGAACATCTGGTTATATCGGTCAGTTTAAATTTAAAAAAATGGAGCTGGATATGAGTTAGGGAAGACATCCGCCATCCCCTCCCCTACTAGGATTACATGACAGACTGAAGTGTCGCCTGAATGCAATGCATATCTGATTTGGTTAAAACCTGCGGAGAGTGGGCTAGCGAGCCTTTTTTTTAACGCGATAGGCTACAGTAATTGATCGCACGAGGCTGACACACTACGGTCTACGGTAACATAAAAGCAGAATCCGAGTGACGGGACGAGAGGTATCATTTGTCAAAATTTGTATTGCAAATGCGAGTTTATTTAAGTTATCCTTCCGCATTCCTTTTTTCTTTCAAAATTTTACCACAGTACTGTCAGGTATTATAAAAAAAGATTCATTTGTAAGGACACTCAAGGTTTGATATTACATTGAGTTTAGTGAAGTATAAACTGATGGAGCAAAACTTAAATTAGTGAGAGAGTGGGAGCTGAGTAAAAATGGTAGCATGCGAGTAAAGGAAGAAGTGAGATTTCTGTCGTAGTGCTCGTGGTTTGCTGCGAGCGGCGCAGCGGTCGAAACTAGACCATGTTTTACAGAAATACAACGAAATATATGTTAGTAGCAGTGAAAAGTTAAATATAACATAAAAAACTAGCGCAATTTAAAATGTTGCTAGTAAAATCGTTGGTCCTAACCTAACAACCACTAACCTAACATGTCAATGATACCACTATTCATGACCTAACTGCCACTAACTTAGAATCTGTTACCAAACGCGGGCAATTCGACAAACTGCCACTAAACTAACATCACTGCTCCTAACCTAAATACCACTAATCTAGCTCTACATATCACTAACACTAATATCACTATGCGTAACCCATCATCACAGTTACGTATGAAATAGTGTACGTAAGAGTGCACCTGTTGCATACAGCAGCGGCCATAGTAATGCTACAATGAGCATAGTTAATCACCCTGTTTCGTTTGAAAACCAAGACCATGGGAACCAGGCATATCGCGACGATGGGGCACTTGTTCTAAGCCTTCATTTTCCAACATTCCCTTTGCCCGTGTAGAGCATGCGCGAATTTGTTGAGTGGGTCAAATTCCTTCTAAATAGCTGCAACCAAACCTAATAGTGCACTGCAATAGAAATTAGACCAGCTAATAGACTAATAATAAATATGTAAATAGAATACTTGTATAAACTTACTTGCAAAAATGTAATTTGATCAGAAGCAACAGAGGTTATGTATCAGCTTAGCTTGTCCCATTACAAACCATATCACGGTTAAACAGCAAGTACAGAACACTACACAAGTTCATATAATTAACTTGACTCATTAGACACGCACACAATAACTCAAATTCACGTTCGATACCCGAATTTATATTATAAAATATCCGAGACTTCGATATAAAACACGTTACGCGCCAACACAGGTACAGACCACCACTACAGATAGCGCGACACACAAACTAGGGATCACATCCGTGAGCTCTGATTGGCTGAAAGCGAAACAGCTGAGATATGTGCTCCTCCACCTCCAACTAGATAGCAGGCTTTCTTCCCAGCGGAGACACCTAATGGAAACTTAAAAACGGAGCACATATTATACCCTGTTCCATGGGCTATAGTACGGTATATGAAAAGTAAAGGAATAACATTTCTTTCGTAGTAAAATAATGTTTTTTTTTTTTTTTTTTTTTTTTTTTTTTTTTAAACCGTTTCAATAGTAACAAGAAAATGTGCAGTCAGCTAGAGCAAAAAATGAAATGAAGGTGTGTTTGAGTTACTTGGACCCATCCTCGACGAATCCAACATTTCTTCACTGTTTCAAGTTTAATTCTTTGAAAAATTCAATTGACATAAATTTTATATTTAAAAAAAACTCCCTCAAACATTTGACCGCCCTTCCTATGTTTGCCGCCCTGGGATTATAGAAAAGAACAAAAACTTAATATTGCATTCATATGGGTCGACAACACACACTGATTGAATGCTGGGCACGAGGAAGTAATACGAGATGAGAGGAAGATATCGGGTGTGATAAAATAAATCTATGTGACATGTTTTTTAATTATTGAGAAAATCAGTGTTCAGTTACATGTTCAGAGTGGCCATAATGAACCTCATTCCTGACCCGATAGCAATGCATTTTAAAGAGACTCAATGCGAAATTCTGAACTATTTTTTGGGGGGGGGGGTCTCCTAGCCATTGGACTTTTTTCAATCTACTGTATATACATTTATAGCGAAGAAAATGTCCTTGTTCCCCAAAAAAGAAGAAGATGAACATAATTAAGAAAACATTAGCACTGAAATATACTTTTACGAATGCTTAAAATGTGACATATCTTTAAATTGCAGAATAGTATATCCATATTCTGAAAATCTGCTCTCTAGGGAGAAGCACTTAGCATACTGTATTCCTTGAATACTTAGCGCATACGGTCACCACTCATTAGAGTCGCGGTTTTCAAACCTTAGGTCATCTGACATTATTATTTGTCACTTAGTGGTAGATGATTTTCAATTGTACTTTTGATGGGATTTTATAATGTTACGGTGTAGTAACCCGCGACGTCGAGCTACAAAACCGAGTAAACAGGATCAACCGTTTGAACTGCCCGACAACTGGCATTGTAACTGGCCATGAAAATTAAGAAGAACCAAGCACTAGAGCAGAGCAAAAAAGCAAACAAGATGATACACAGTGAAGGATTAAGTGCATTGAAGATGGCGATAACTTACATGGAACAACAGTCGGAGGAGTGAGCTAAGGAGTTTTAATATTCTAACGTTATATTACATAACTCTTCGTTTTTCTGCACTATCCGACATTTTTCCTTATCCGATCCCTTCCAGGTCCAGTTTAGGTCGGATAATCGAGGCTCTACTGTAATATAATAAATTACTGTATTAGAATTTGCTTGAGGAATGGGCAATATATATCAAAACAGATTCTGCATTCGTGAATCACAGATAATTGTCTCTGTTGGGCACTTCATCAGAATATTACAGGAGACAAATTCCTCCGACAATAGGACTTCCAGGACCTTCGGCGCCAGCAGGAACCTCTCTCTCCTATTCTGGCGCTGTGAATCGAATTCCGGCTAGCTTAGTTGGTAGAGGGGCGGCCCGGATAGCCAAAGGTCCTGGGTTTAAGTCACAATGTCGGAGGAATTTTTCTCCTATAATATTCTGAAAACTGATTTTGTTGAAAATGGTAGATGTAAGTTTGTTTTACTCTAAAAATACGCCATTTCCATCAGTCCTTTCAATAAACTGACAGGTAATTTTGTCTAAATTGTCTGCGTTAATTTAACCGTTACTGAGAACTCTTATTAATTAAATCACATAAGCCACTCTTTCACTTCGGTATCGATGTATCGCTTTGTATAACCCGACACTGAAGTGGATACTTCATTTCGTGCGAGTTCGTAGTTGAAACACTTGACTAACGAAATCAAATATGTCTCTTTCACCATTTGTTTTACAATTATTCTTCGAAACACGTGTTTCCCTTTTTAGTGGCGGAGAGGTTTTTTTTTTTTTAGGAGAGAGCATCAGGCAGGGAGTGTTTCTAACTCTATTAGGATAGCCGATTCATCATATTTCTGCCTTACCCCTTCTACCCCTCATTTGTATCCTGCAACCCTCACAAACACGCAAAGTTAAAACCTCCACCCACCCCTCCTATCTATATAGATATAGAATATGACAGCAAGCTGACCTGGCTAAAAATCAGTAAAGCATAAATTTTAACCAGTAATCAAGCGTGCACATGTACAAAGCACGGCAGAAATAAATATGGGAACAGAATTAATCTCAAAGGGAGGCAATGAGAGAGAAAGAGACTAGTCAAAAGAGAAAACGGCAAACAAAGACGAGGTTTTATTCTAATGTGTTTCCATTACCTACTTCATGTCAAACGTTTCTGGCAGAAAAACCACGTGATGAGAGATGGAACTGCGGTTTTCGACCTTTCTGAACCAGTGTGTTTGCTTGTTTAAGTTCAAGTACGTTAAGCACTGAATGCTGTACAAAAGAGCATCATTGAACTTTGAAGTAGGTCGGTATGTCCATAAATCGGAGATTCATGTTTTCTCAAATATTGCAAGCACTCTTTATCTTCTTCTTACATGAAGTTCAGAAGGATTATATTTTGCTTAACTCACAAATGAATTGGCTTAATTTACAATAAACGCATAAATTACAGTCTGAACACGTTTCTTTAATTTTTTTAAAACTGTACAGAACATAGCATTACTATAACTTCTTATAACTGCCTATAACTTCATTTTACAAACTCAAAGTTTCATTATAACTTAATTGGACATTTTTCTTGTTTCGCTTGTAACATATTTTTAATTTTTATTTTTGATGAAACCTTAACTCTGCCAGGCAAAATGATTCATTTACCGGTACTACTACAGAAATAGCCAAATTTAATTACGAGGGGTATTCCGAAAGTAAGTTTCGTCAATGTATGGCAGGAGCGGCGTGTTCACCAGGGGAACCAAACAAACGCCAGACGAATCCCCACCCGTGGCTGGTTCCACGACGGAAGTGGCGTCAGCGGAGGAGGCATGACGCAGGCGCACTGCGCCGTAGAAGAGCGAGTCGCAGCAGACTGGCGTGCCCGCGGGTATTAGTGTACCGCTCACGATGGCACGAGAGATTTGGCGCCACTGCCATGTACCGCTATCTCCCCTCTTTCAAACGAGCCATTGCTGTAGCCGCTGAACCTTTTATTGTCCGAGATAGAGCTGTTTGAAATTGATCTCCCGATTTCCGTCCCCGCACAGTGCGGCCTCCACGAAACCATCTCGCACAAACCTTATGGAACATCAATTTGTCACTCAAAATGGTCTGTATGGAACCTTTAGTAATGTCAGGAAGCTGAGGTGGAGCAGGCTGTGCGCCAATTCCTTGCATCGCAGGGCACCGAGTTTTACCACAGTGGGTTCTTCAAACTGATCGCACGCTACGACAAATGTCTCAATGTCGCTGGCGACTATGTCGAAAAATAGTGCACGGTGTATAGTTCATGCTGCCATGCTGTATTGCTTTTGGGTCAATAAAGTGTCCGTGTGACAAACTGACGAAACTTACTTTCGGAATACCCCTCGTAACAGCGAGGAGAAAAGTAAAATAATATACTCAGTGAAATTATACTATATTATGTGAAACGTGTTTAGTTTGGACGATCATCATAATTATATTCTAGCAATGTTTTTGTCAGTACCAGTGCTTATATTATATGCATGAGTCAGTGCAATAATACAAGAAAATAAGCTTTAAAAAAGTTGAAAGGTACACATATATTTCACATATACCGGTAATCACATTAAAACATTTATACTGTAGAATATAGCTATTATTAGTAAACTAGAATAAAATATTAAGTTTATTTTATTCTAGTTTAC
Organism: Ectobius pallidus; assembly: GCA_964059195.1. Lineage (NCBI taxonomy): Eukaryota > Metazoa > Arthropoda > Insecta > Blattodea > Ectobiidae > Ectobius > Ectobius pallidus. The sequence continues at coordinate 48,681,298 of CAXKWD010000010.1, read as the reverse complement.
TAATACTTTGTATACAATCACTCGTTTTCAGCCACTTATTCTTTGCCCATCTTTTGAAGGTGGTTTTTGAGGCGGTTTTAGTTATATCATATATTATAGAGGGAACCATCCTTACAAATACATCCTCATAACTTCTTGACAACAGTATTATGCGATCTTACCATCTGCGTCGAGAGATGTTTAATGTTAGAATTACGTGACTAAAACTGACGATATTCGAGGACATTGTAGCGAGTAGTGTGAAAACTGGAGTATCTCAACTCCTCCCCCTCCTTTCGTGCTGCTAAGGGGCGAAAACGGCGACAGCGATATTTCCTGCTCGTCCTGCTTCACCTGAAAGAATGCTTCTCGCGCCACTTAGCTGCTTGTATTTTAAAACTTTGGACAAGAACTTTTCTAATTAAAAATACTTTAGATTACAAGGAAAAGAATAGAAGAGTACGGCGAAAATTAATATGACATCCTGTTTTCAGGACATAAATGATAACTCAAACCTAAGTTCTCGCTCCCGTTTTAGAAATAAAGAAACATGATCCGTGTAAATTATCATAGGTCAAATACAGAGGTTCCTTAGAGGTTCCTCAGAGAATCTGATCGAGTTCAATTTATTGGACTATTTAAGGAATAACTACATCAGGCCTAAAAAGTATTATTTTGTTGTTCGATTATACTACAACAAGCTTATTACTTGTGATGTAACGATATCAGAATGATACTTAATGATGATACCCATTTCGAAACTGATTTTCATTATGACATCGATGTGGTATCAATTATTATCAAATGTGGAATGATCTTGAGTCCTTACGAGTAGCAGCTAAAAACTGCGTAATAAACAATTTATATTTGAAATAAAATCAATTCTGTTCGTTTTAATCTTAATATAATACTAAAATGAATTCATTTCGTGTTGTCAAAATTCTTTGGTTTCAAGAAAACGGTCAAAAAGAAGCTTCTATCTGACAGACGCCATGAGGTCTCATCTGTAGCAGTAAACAAGAACTACGACAACCAGCTGATCAGAAGGCAGCGTGACCGTTTGACATTTAGACTAATTGGTCGAACAAACTCTTATGAAAAGTGTGAAAACATGGTCGTATCTTTAATAACTGCCATTATAGGCTTGTTGCATAATGTACTATTTTAGCAATTAAAATCATAGGCCTACTCTTTAATAAATTCATGTTTAACAAATGGAATTTAATACATAAATTATTTAAAACGAACCAAATATCTATAGGTCAGACTTCCATCAGTCACTACAAGTGGATTTATTTTGCCTGTAACCCATATAACGCCGCCGTGGGTGAGTCGGTAGCGCTCCTGCCTTCCACTCCGGCGGCCCGGGTTCGATTCCCGGCCGGGTTGGGGATTTTTCAGTAGTGAAAAATTTCTTTTCCAGGACTGGGTGTGTGTATGTGTCCTTAGGTTTAAGTAAGTAGGGGACTGGCGCACCCCGGTAACAAATCCGCTGTGAATATCCCCTTACGGGATCGCTCGCGACCCAGAGGAGTAACACACAACCAATATAAAGAAAAAATGCGAGAAAATATAGGCTACGCCTACTGGATTCCTGCCCTTTTATTAAAAATACAAGATATATCTTACACGAGTATAAAAGTACATATTTCATGCTTTAAAGTTCTGAAAATTTGTATAGACTATATTATCCCTTTGTCGACCTCAGTGGCGCAGAAGTAGCGTGCCTGCCTCTCGATCCAAGGTTCGCGGGTTCAAACTCGGCCGAGGTCGGCGGATTCTTTCAAAACGGATTTCTAGGTACGAAGTTCTCCCGGAAGGGAGTATAAATCTGAGGCCGTGGCGTAGATTTACTATACGTTAAACTCCATGCCTAAATAGAGGTATCTAGCTAAATTTTCAGACCCTTGACGTCCTAGTAATACTTTAGTTTCTTCCAAGAGGATTGTGTAGAGGGTTGTGGATAGTAGGCTTATCATCCCTACAGAAAAAAGCGTAACTACAGTCATCTTTGGTCATTCTTCCCTGAGAGAAAGAAGACAACCGACAGATTGCCCCATAACTCTCAAGGACAGTAAGCGTTTTATCAATGCACTTTTTATTAAATCCTTCGCATAGGCCTATTAGGTTAGTAGAATGAGTTTATCTTCAGGAAGCGAAAACCGGCGACAGCAGTAAGAAATTCGCATGATGATGAACTTTTTAAGATTGTTAAATGATATTTAAGGCAAAAGCTATTAAGATGTTTCGTTCACACAAAAACAATTGGACGGACATGCGATAAAACAATAGAGGTAAAAAGGATAAGAGTGTATCATACAGCTTTTACTTATATGGCATTCCTGGCTCCGGCCGGCCACGAGTCAAAAATAAGGCACCAATAATAGGCCTACCACATTGAAGTCATAGAGTGTAACAAATATTTTAGAAATTACCGATGAATGTATAAGCAACGCAAAATACAGTTATCCATTTATAATGACTACTTCACGAATATAGTCGAATAAAACTATAGAAGTAATTTATTAGATAGGAATTTTTATTTCGTATTTCTTTATTTCAAAACTATAGTAGGCCTCTACTGTATTCTTCGTACACGATCAAATGAAAATATTTAGGGCTGCATATCGAAATGCAATTGATGTAATAGTTAAATATATGTAATATTTAAAATAAAATAAATATATTACTATATTCTGAAACGCAATTAATGTATCTGAAATGTAATTAAGAAATCTAAAAACAGTTAGAAAAATCGAAACACAATTGATAGGCCTATATCCTTAGTTACGGTAGACAAATCTGATATACACTGGGTGCTTCCCGAAATATAAATGGGAAAATTATAGGGTGAAAAGTTTAGTTGGCAAGAAGAAAGAAGAAATCGATTTATTCATTGGGAGAGTATCCAAATTCCTTCTACAAACGCTCTGGCAGGAATCAGCAAACAGAGAATGGTTTGTGCCCTTGTGACCCTGGACATATGTCCACATTCCGGTAGTGGAACACAATTGGGCCATATAGACAATGCTCTTCAGTATTACCTGCTCAATTACTGATGCGCTACTGAATTGACCTGTGTTCGATCCCAATCTAGGTCACCGGCAATGAAACGTTATATTACATATATCAGCACAGGATTTATAGGTTAATATTAATCATTCAAGTTTAATTACCTATAATTTGCACAAAATGGATTAATTATGTGCAGGATACGGAATTCAGACTCATTAAACAGACAAAAGAACAGAACCCATCAATGTTCCGATCACATTTCACAAGGGTTTACATACACATGAAAATCACTAAACATGTAAGTATTAAGTCAATAAATGTAAAAATAAATGACTTTCAATTAACTTTCTGCAGCTAATTTGTTTTTTACATCAATAATATTTACCGTATTAATATAAAGTATTGGAAACTGATTTTCAAACCCAACTTACTCAGTAAAATATAGCTTCATACATATTCGCTAAATGTTATTCTATAGGGTAAGATTTCAAATCTTCTATCCAAAACAGTTTATAAACCTTTTGAAGTGAAACAACATATTTGTCAGAGCACAATAATATGGAACTCTGAGGGCATATTGTGATAAAATTATAGATCGAACGGCTAAAGGATATCATTATCATGTTTGAACCTTTCAGAGCTGTATTTATATTTATATTGGTAATTGTTGCAATTAACTTAATCAAAAAGTGGTGCTTTTATACATTTTAAGATGAATTTATACGTCAGAAGCAGTGGAAATGTTAAAGTCAGCAATCAGCATGATTATATTATTATGAGTATGAATCCGTTACAGAGGTATACTAGGGTATATAGGGCCTAGTATAATGTTGAAACTCTAAATCAAACTGCAACAAACGCAGAAAAGCAGGGTAGACAGTACTGTACTTCTGATAATGTGCTTATCCTACAGAAAAATTTGTTAAGTCTTGTGACGTTGTAAAGTAGAAGTTTTATTCGGATATCCTCGAAATGGAGACACGATAATTATAATTAATTGGTACCGTAAGAACGGAGAATGTTTAGTATACATTTCAGTTTGGGGTCAATTATTCCGAGTATTTAATTAAGGCATTCGTAATAAATACAACATAATATAAATCTAGATACGGAATTTTCTCATCTTAATTCACTCAGCGGAAAGCAAATCTGAAAAAAGAAAACGAAGGAAAAAATTCCATGCGCGTCCAGGAGAAGCTTCAGATGCGAAAAAATTCAAATTGAGTGAAATGAGTTCACTGGTTAATTAATGCGCGGGCACGTTCCAATATAGACATTTTTATATTACACCCTGCACCACAAACACTTCCAGTTTACAACTTGAGTTTAATGGAACTTTAAGTTTCAGAAAAAGTAAATGCGCTTTTAATACTTTCTCTAACTGTATCATAAGTACTACAGATTGTTGCTCAATTAAAAGTGCACAAGACATAAATACATCGTAAGTGCTTCTGATTATGAACAACGCCCGCATATTTTCCTTCTCGTTTAGTTTAAACTTAGGCCTAATGAGGACGCTACTGTTACTAAAATCACAATCATGAAGTTATCATTAGTAAGACGCATAGGCGTAACCAGGCCGACCATATGGGGGGGGGTTATACATCCGCGGGGTCTGGGGGGTATAAAAATTATGATGCAAAATAATGAGTTTTAAGCTTCCGGGGGTCCCCCCCCCCGGAAAATTTTAAAAATCAAGACGCAAAATAACGAGTTTTAAGCTTCCGGGGGTGTCCCCCGGAAAATTTTAAAAATTAAGACGCAAAATAACGAGTTTTAAGCTTTCCACGCTTTATACTTGTAGTAATTTATGGGCAGACTTAAAAAAATTATACAATTTTCCTTTTTTTAATCAATGGGGGGGGGGGGTTCAAACCCCCCCCCCCTCGGTACGCCTATGGTAAGACGAATAGTTGTTTTTATTTGTTTAGTTACATTACAACCCGTGTTTCACCAACTGGTATATCACGGGATATTTACAGAATTATACATAATTACTATAACATATTATAACATGAAAACAGTTTATGTGATGGAGCGGAAGACGTGATTGATAAAGGTGGTTATCTGTATCGTATTGATATGATACTTGAGCACAATTGGCAACGGTAGTGACGTATAGTTAAAAATGACACGAATCATAACCTGCGCAAGACAGCCGCTTCGAAGCTGCTCCACAAACTCACATTGCTACAGCCCATCTTCAAACCATGATTCTTGTTTCGACTCTCCGGTTACACCGTCGCATTTTCGTAACGTAATATTTACCGTCATTAAGTGCCCACTTGTCATACGGCTCATAACTGGAATTATAGAAGTCAAATTACTTCGGGCAGACATAACTATACACAGAGATAAGATGTGTAGGCTATGTTGAAGAAGAGAATATTATAGGAGAAAAATTCCTCCGACACTGGGACTTGAACCCAGGACCTTTGGCTATTCGCGCCAATGCTCTACCAACTGAGCTAGGCCGGAGTTCAATTCACAGCGCCGGATGGAACCTCTCTCCTATGACTGATTGCCCTAATGGTCTTCCTCACAGACAGACAAGTTATGTCATTTGCAGTACTGTGAGGCACACTAATTAGTGATTTTTGTGCCCGGGCTCCCACTGTTATTGTACAGTCGACATTCAAGATAGATATATAAGCTTTCATGAACCACAGATTATTGTCTCTGTTGGACATTACATGAGAATATTATAGGGCAATCAGTCATAGGAGAGAGGCTCCATCCGGCGCTGTGAATTGAACTCCGGCCTAGCTCAGTTGGTAGAGCATTGGCGCGAATAGCCAAAGGTCCTGGGTTCAAGTCCCAGTGTCGGAGGAATTTTTCTCCTATAATATTCTCATGTAATGTCCAACCGAGACAATAATCTGTGGTTCATGAAAGTTTATATATCTATGTTGAAGAAGTTATTAAACATGCTGTAATAATATTTCTACACCCACAATGTTAGTAAATGAGGTATTTTTTAACTCATTTCATACTGTTACATGCGCCTCCCGGCAGAGTATTACAACTCTACCTCAGTGAATAGTTGCATGAAAAATGTTTCTGCTAATATAAACTACCAACTACCAGCTGATCTTGCAATCAATGTAATCTCAACGCCTATACGTTAATGGTTAAGCTGAACACAGAAAATATACACCAAAAATATGAAATCGAACAAACAGGTGAATGTAGAAAAAATAACTGAAAAAATCCAGAAATAGAAAGAAATTTGGAACCCCAACCTCGAGCGTAAGAAGTTATCACGAAAGGGTAGAAAGAATAAATCTTTAAATAAAACCCAGCAAAGAAACAGTAGAAAATAAAGAAACAAAGAAGATATGAAACTATACTGTAGGCCTACTCAATGTTAGAAAATGTCAACGTGCGACATGAAGACCGAAGAAGACTGCTCTATTAACAGCAAGTTACAAAGTGTTCCAGTGAAAACTCTTTAAAACAACACCGTTTTTTTAAGTAGCCCATATCGTTTATAACATTTGAATAAATGTTCGATTTAAAATAAGTATAACAGTTAAAAATATACAAGTTAGGTCATACTGAATATGATATAATGAGCACTAAATAATAAAAGGCCGAAGGACAACATAATTATTTTATTAAAACAAAACTGAACTGAAGTAAACTGTAGGGTTACAAACTTTAACATGACTGCATTTTTAATAGAGGTCTTGCTTGACGTCATCAGTTTTTTTCCCCTCTACAAACTGATGGAAGGTCATTTCTCTCTACTTCTCATCCTAAAATTCTCCTTGAAACAAACTCATCAGATCATTAAACTTTGAGATAAAAATCTTAGAAACTCTAATTCCATGGTTAACACAACGTTGCTAATTTGTGACTGAGGCCCTTTCTGCAGGAAGACGACTCAATTAGAGCAAGTGAATAACAAGAAAGGATGATAAATGCTGGCTGCAGACAGAGAAGGCTTATTCACTGACTAGGGATAGCCCGAAGGATAAGGAAGACGTTTAAAAAGCACTGTTTTAGCACTTTTTATACGTCACTTAGTCTGACAAGTGAAAATGAACGCTGAACCTACAGCGATTGGACTCATTGCTAAAAGGCTTATGATGACACTATAGTCGTGAAATTAAAAACCTTTGTAAAAATCTTTCTGAAAGGAAAAGTTAGGACACTTCCGGAGGCTTTTTCACAATGAAAATGAGGAAGAGGAAATTGCGAACATAATACTCCCATTTAATGCTCATAGCTCAATGGCATATAGTAGATAAAGATAGATCTTTTTATGAGTGAAATGTGCATTTCTTTTCAAGGATGAATACAGTTTTATGTGTGCATAAGACAGTAATGACGACTGTAACCTAATCGGCAGGCCATCGTCCTATATATGACTTTCTGTAACAACGTTGTTGGTATAAATATTAGTAGGCCTACGAGAAGAATGATCTCTTGATTTTATATCGCATTAATTGCATTCCAAGAAAAAGAATGCCGCTATTTTAATTCCACGCAGAATTAGGTGACAAATAAAAAAATGTGAATCAATGACGCTCGGGCTTCCAACGGGGCGAAACAATTTATTATCAGAACCTGTGGCAGCTAGCTCTCATCTTCGACCTTAGGCTAGCACTAGGTGAGCCAAGAAGTGATTCATATTGATGGAAAGATCTAATGGTCAGAAAAAAATTATATATTTATCTTTAATAGTGTTTTAACGTGCATTATCAGGATCAAATATGGAAATTACTCATGTTTATTCATTTAGACCTAATCGGTCCTTATCGGTAATCAAGATTTTATTTGGGGAGAGTGAAAATGGCCAATACTGCATTTCAGGGCTGGTTAAGTTATAGAACGCCGACTAATTGAAGTTCGGCTTTGGATCTGTATCCACGGACTCCCATAAAAGCAATAAAAGAAAACTGAAGTAAACAAATATAAATCAATAGAACGGAGAAAATGGCACTGAAAAAGAATTGAATGTGAAGATAATTATAGAACAGACAAGATGATAAAAGAAAGAGAAAAGAAAACAAAGAAGAAGAAAGTCATAGAATTTTAAATAAAGTTAAAAGAAATCAAAGGAGAGGGAAATTAAAGAATATGAAATAAATATGAAATAGATTATTACGCTAAAACAGACAGGGGAAGAATAGCAGAGGAGACAGAAATAAAAGATAAAGAGAATAGCCAACCTGAATATCATACCACATACAGTTGAAAAGAACCAGAACGCGACAAAATCACAAATAGAAATCCAACGACCGATTTTTTTTCAGGTCTGGATTTAAAAGAAGTGTAACTCTAATTTGTTTTGGAGACGTTAAATTTGAAGGTTTATAGGCTATATGCAATATTAAAAATCTTACATGCCATCTATGTGAAACAATTTTAATAGACGATATTTGTAAGCGTAGGCTTGCCGGAGTGATATTGATTAATGACTACAGTAGCCTACATGTGTAATATAAATCTATTTAGATAATCAGTTTTTTTGCTTTTATTTAAGAAATATTTACTGTTAATGCAATGTTACTTTTAACTTCTCAGTACACTACTTGAGAAAACAGAAGTTGTAGAACATATTAGGAAAGTAGAAAAATCAATTAAGGGAAGCGATAGACATTTCTGGAGACCTGACTGTACGGAAAACAAGTGGGAAGAAATTACTGAGATAACACTGTTTAAAATGTGTAGTGCACCACAATCGAGTAATCAATATGGAATTCCAACCCTTTTCTCCCTAACATACCCTCTAAGCTCTTTTAGAAAAGGCAAAAAATTCAGCCACGAAGCACGCCTAGGCGGCAAATACTATAAAACATGCTCGGAATTTTTACTGTTCTAGAGGACCTTCCTCATAAATCTAAATAAAGTAAGGTTAACCTTTACGAGAAAAAGAGATCGTTTGCTTTTTACTCGGGATTCCTACTTTCCCCCTTTTACCCAGTCTCGCCCTTTCGCAGATCACTATGAGAGAAGAAATTCCACTTTGAGAGTCCGTAATTACTGAGCTTTAGTACATAGTAAATTGTCGTGAGGGAAGGCTTTTTGGGGGTGCCTACGAGTGAGCTCTTAAAAAAAGCAAGGTGCATACGTCACCCTATGTCATTGTAATTCTAGCATCGTTACATCTGGGGTTCCCTACAAGCCATGTAGGCCTAATCCCAGCAAGCAAAATTCCCTTCAGTTTAAATATGCGGTAAACACCAAAATGTTCCACAGAGGGGGCATAGAATAATGCAATCATACTTAATAAGTCGTATATTTAACTAGTAATAGGCTAAACCAAGCAAAATTTAAATGTACGAGTAGTCCTAATTGGGAAAAAGGTTGTTGGTTTCTGGAACAAGGCTGGAGATCTAATCCAACAGAATTAACAGCAAATTCAGCTATACACTGGCTATCTTATTTCTTAAATATAGAAACTGCATAAAGGATATAAAAATAAGTACAATAGTAGTCAATAATAATAATAATAATAATAATAATAATAATAATAATAATTGTTAATTAGTTTTAAAACCTTGTGCAAGAATGGACCATGTTCTGATTACGCCATATAGGCCTACTTTATTTTCTGGAGTTATGCTCTATTACGGTTTCAAAATCTACATTTCCAGGCTTATGGTAGTCCACAATAAATTTAAGGGTACTCAACGACAGGTCTAACATGACAATACGCTCTTTACGTTTTTATGCTTTACGGTTCATAGAATACGTAATACTTTAATACCTTTTGAACATTTCCAATTTTAAGGGGTTTGCTTAATAAATAAGTAATAGCTTACTACAAATAAGCGACTGCATATTCTTTTCATTTCCCTATATTTCGAGGCATTGGGGTAAATTACATACGTAAGTTTCCTTATTAAAAGAATATATATACTAAACCCAATGTATTTGTTGAAAGAACTTTTGTTTTACATAATACAACCCTTCAGCTTACTTTCCAAATAATATTTTATGCAAACATTTCTGATAGCTTGACACCAGATTCTCCAAACCACTGTTGTCCCATGTGTCCTGTAGTCATAGCCAACTGTTCACTTCTGATTTTTTCTTCATCATCGGTGTGAAAGTACATACATCCAGAATGCAACTTTAATTGGGGAAACAAGTGAAAATCACTGGAAGCAAGATCTAGAGAATGTTGAAGATGTGAGAAAATTTCCCAATTGAATCACCTGAGCTCCTCCTGGATCCGTCAATGAACGTAGAGAGACATTGTGGGGTGTCTTGAAGCATCTCCGAGCTGCCATGAAAAGAAAATGCTCTTGATTTTTGTCTCGCAAATTCCTCTTGCTTCATGGTGCAACACGGCATGGTACAACAGTGGTTTGGAAAAACTGGTGTCACGCTACCAAAAATGTTTGCAAAAGAAAAAGGTGATTAAGTGAAAGATTAAGCTGAAGACGATGTGTAAAATACAAGTTCATTCAACAAATTGTGTTCAATACTTGTTTTAACAATAGGGTTTTTCTTTTATTTATTGGAGAACCCTCTTAAGTTATTTATTATCCTCAAATGATACAAGTAATATAAAGGAAAGCAAAGCAAATTAAAAGAGTAAAGCAGAGCAAATCAAAGTAATGTAAAGTGTTCCATATACAGGCCATGGAGGCCTTTACGGTTCCAGGAGGATGAATTTCTATATTGTATTTTTAAATATGCGGTAGCCTAAATGAAGTTACTTAGGCCTTTTGCATCGACAGCCTTCCTTCCCAGAATTGATCGCGGTACTCATCTCTGTCCTGCTAATAATTTCTTATTACTCCCACGGCTATAATGTCACAATGGGAAACAAACTGCAAATCTCAAGGGGAACCAACCCGCGTCCTTCAGATTTACAGAGCAGCGTCACATTCAACAGCACCTCAGCTTATCCCTGGTAACACAATTACACACCATAAATTAGCCTGAGCTGGTTTGAAAGCTTAAGGCTTGAAACATATTTTAACATATCGCTGAAAATTTCCAATAATTATAAATATAACAGAATAGGCCTAATATACACTATAAACGGACAAAGTAGGTCTTACGACGGTGGACTCAGTTTCCCCGGCCCCTGAGGAGAAATAAAAGGTACAAAAGTATTTTCACGGTAGGAAGACCTGACTCAACTGGTTGGCTCTCTTGGGTACACTCTCAGTGCAAATAAATAGGCTACACACGGCTCAGCATTATAAATAATGCTTTAAATGTACAGGTAATTATAGGCCGGGCTGCTACGCGTTTGTTTAGAACGTGTTGTCTGTCTTCCGCTTATCCGCTACAAGCTTGGGGGGACATAAAGGATTAGTATGGATTATGAGTTGTATAGCTCACGGATTGGGGAGCCGGCAAGGCAATTACAACGACTAATTGCTATACCTTTTAAAAATGTACACCAATGATGGTAAGAATAATAGTAATAGTAACTAATAACTTTAGATCTAATACAATGCAGGCCATGCTATAACAGCCCACTTTTCTAGAAGAGTTAGGGCCTACTCCAGCAAATCCCTTATCTCCGTAGACCCGTCAACAAAATGAACAGCAACAAAATTAGCTTTAAGATGACATATCTTAACCTTCTCTCCCACTGTAGCATCATAGCCACCTGAAATTTTGAGTTCTTGCGGAAAGGTTTAACTTAGACAATGATGCTGTTTTAGACGCAAAGGCCTATTATGTCCGAAAACGGAACAGAAATTTGTACTAAAATAGGGGAATTGCTAAGTACTGCAGCGTTGAGTTGGGCAGGCCTGACTACTGTACGAGCGGAAGGAATCTACTGAACTCCTTTTCAATGTCTTGCTTCCGGATGACTGCACTCAGAGTGATGATCCTGGACACACTTTTCTAAGGAGTGAACTGAATAAACCTTACCACACTGACAATACTTTTGAGCCTATAACACCAGAGGAAGTAGAGACGACCATAAAATCACTAAAAAGACAAAAAGCACCAGGTCCTGATGGAATAAAATCAGAAATTCTTCACAATATTTGTCAACAGGTTTCACCTTTTGCGGCTGAACTGATGAGTGAATGCTTACGACAAGGAAAATTTCCGAACATATGGAAACAAAGTGAGGTAATTATTCTACATAAAGGGGAGGATAAAGATCCACTATTACCAAAATCTTACAGACCTATTTGTTTGCTTAATGTCCTGGGTAAGGTGTTTGAAAAAATACTTTGCCATAGGTTACAGAGACATAGACAGCAAATTGGAATGCATCCTCATCAGTATGGCTTCAGAACAGGCAAATCTACTGTAGACGCTATTGATCGGGCAATTAGGTTGATAGAATCTGCAAGGGGGAAATATGTTGTAGGAGTTTTTGTAGATATCTCAGGGGCATTTGACAACCTTTGGTGGCCGGCTTTGTTTGGACGCCTGAGGGAACTTAAATGCCCGGCAGAATTATACAACACTTTCAAGGACTACTGCCAAGAAAGATTCGCCATGATTGAGTGCCACGGCAACAGAACCATGAAACAACTCAGCAAAGGGTGCCCACAAGGATCTGTTTGTGGCCCTATTTTCTGGGATGTGGGAATGGAACCTGGACTCTTAAGATTGGAAGAATCAAACGACTTACTTGGACTGGTAGCTTTCGCTGACGACTTACTCTTGGTGTTTGAGGCAGACACAAGACGAGAATTGGAATGTAGAACAAATAGGACTCTAGAAATATTAGGTAACTGGTGTGTAGAAGTAAAACTAAAACTGGCACCAGCAAAGACAACTTATCTTTTGCTTAAAGGGAAGCTTCTACGTAACCCAACACTCAAGATAAATGGACAAAGCATACGGAGAAGCAGAACGGTGAGATATCTAGGGATTGACCTGGACGAAAAGCTTAACTTCATGCCCCATATTGAACGAGTAAGCGCAAAAGCCAATAGACTAATGAACAAATTCATCAATCTTGGAATGACCAAGTTTCGTCTTCCCCCAAGGGTGATGAAATTGTATCATGAGACAATACTGGTATCAATAGTGGGGTATGGTGCAGGAATTTGGGCCCACCGATTAAAGAACATCAAGCCAGCTGCGAAGCTCCGTAGTCTTCAAAGGGGAATCCTGCTACGACTAACAGGAGCTTACAGAACAACGGCGACTGATGCCTTAACCACAGTCCTCGGGGTCATACCACTGGATCTTCTTATAAGGCAAAAAGGAGCTACATTCTGGGTTAAAAAGGGATTACAGGCTCGTGCAGAATTAATACTTGACACTCGAGTTGAAACAATAAGGGATATCAAGAATATGATACTGGATATGTGGCAAACCAGATGGGAAGAAAGCAACACAGGACGTAGGACCTACGATATTTTTATGGACGTACACGAAAGACTAGAACTGCGACATTTACAACCATCCCAAGGTTTAATCCACTATCTGACGGGCCATGGACCCTACATGGTCTACTTAAATGAAAAGGGCATTTCGGATTCCAACGCTTGCTCGTGTGGGGGAATAGGTACTCCTGAGCATGTGGTTTGGGAATGCCAAAACACTGCTCAGTTGAGGGAGCCCTTTCAGAGACTACTACAAGGTAGGCAAATAGGGAACATAATAAGAGACCCCTACTCGTGGAAGTTGTTGGATGAAGCAGCAAATAGAGTTTCCCAGAAAGCAAAAGAAGACTATATAAATAGCAGACACGGACAAAGGCAATAAGAAGACTATGCCATAAGACACATAAGGACACAGGACATAAGACAAATTACAAATAAAGGATAACAAACACCCGGACATGACTTCGTGGTGCCAGGATGGCCTACCGGTTGACGCCGATGCCTGAAGTCTGGCTTCCAGACTAAGGATTCCGGTGACGACTAGTATTCACCTGGTTGATGATGAGATGGTAGTGAGGATGCGGGAGTGTACTGCATCTGTGAAGATTGGTATGCTTAGGCGCGACCTCCCATTCATCATCACAAATCCACAAAAATCCCGGACTCGACACTTACTTTAGTTAATGTAGTTAGTTTTATTATTAAGTTATTAATGTTTTTGTTATTTTTTATTTCTTCTTAAATAGTTAACCCTTCTCTCTGTTTCGTTATATACTTATATTCTTTAGATTAAATTATAAATAATGTAGATAACCTATGTAATTATAAATTAATAAGTACAAATTGTATAGTGCATAAAGAGGCCTCTGATAGGAATCCAGGACAGGGGCCAATAAGTATTAATGTATTAAATAATAAAAAAAATAATAAAATAATACTGTACGAGCGAGCAAAGGGATGTCCAAATGCTACTGGCTACTAGGAGCTATATCCGGCGATATTCCAGCCTCGAATTGGGAACCTTCTAATTTAAAAAGCAAGCTAGCTCGACAAGAGCTCATGCCTTGTGAGAGGCATACACATTACTTAGTCCGTTGACTGTACAACAATCTTCCAGTCAAGCTAGCTGAAAGGTACCGGTAAATATCGGGAGGTAGTGGTACGTGCCCTTACCCCCCCTCTCAACACATGTCAATTATATGTCAAAAGAATAAAATAATATAAGAATTTTTCCCAGTCATGTGCATCAAATTAGTCTACTCAACATATCCACTCAAGCAAGTTCGTAGCATTTAATCTTCTTTTCAACGTTCGAGCAACCAATTAAACAGAAGTCTGAAGGAAAAGTCTTGTAATTTTGAGAAAAGTACAATAGACCTTAAAAATCCTCGCTTCTGAAATCGGACATAAGGGAGCAATAACAGCACTATGAAGATTCTACCCGCTGCTCACAACTAGCCACTTGGGAGCTCTGAAATCTGAAAATACACGGAGTATGGTTTAATTGAGTATTACCAGACCCCATTAACATGTAATTATAAATGGAAAAATAAGAGAGCTAGTGGATTTTTTAATTGACCGCAAAACAGAGAAAAATAAAATAAAATGACAGTAAACGGAGCAAATATAAAATTTTAGTGCGCTAATTGGCTGCATTGCCATCGGTTAACCTCATTTTATTTTATTCCTTTTTATTTCATTCATGTAGTATAGCAAATTAAATATAGGCTATTTCTGCGACATCTATGAGCTGGTAGACTAATTTCAATTACGAATGCACATTATTCAGAAGATAATAATGTTTCTATAGATAACACAGAATGAAACTAGTAGTCATACAGAATATCCACGAAATGAGTGCAGATTTTTGTGTGGTGGTATGGAACATCCAATAGGCTACAAGCATTTTAATATAATGAACTTTAGGACGGAAATGCGCCGTTATAAGGTGTAAACAGAAAAACATGTTGCACATTGTTGGACACAAAATGTTTATTATATCAACTGTAAGAAAAAGGAAACCTGTTACATGTTGTTTTAGAGCAAAATTGTTGACAAAACACTTGTAAATCAGTACATGGCGAGACGCGAGGAGCTGTGCAACTAGGTCAAAGGCAGACATTTCCTATAAATCATGCAATAATAGTAAATTTAAAATAAGTGTTCAACTTATTCCCTCATATTCCTTAACATTGCTTTAATAAATATAGCGCATAGCTTTAAAAGAGAACCAACGTGATAGATTTTATTTACAGTGTTTTATTTCAGTATTGTAGAGTATTCATGTAGGCCTATGTCCAGTATTTTGTGCATAAAATGTCTATATAAAATTACATAAGATCTTCAGTAATAAAAAAAACAGTAAATAGGCCTATATACTGGTATTGCATAACATTTTTTATTACTGAAGATCTTATGTGATTTTATTAAGACATTTTATGCACAAAATACTGGACATAGGTCTACATGAATACTCTTTTCAAGCCATGCGCTATATTTATTAAAGCAATTTTAAGGAATGTGATGAAATAAGGTGAACACCTATTTTAAATTTACTATAAGTTATATTAATTACCCTCATAGGTCAATCATGAAATTTATCACCTATGTAATAATAGTTTTGCTTTGTCTTACAATGAACATGCTAAACAACATTTTGTATTATCACATCTCTAGAAGATATCTAACCCAAATAGAAAATTGTATTTTCATAAGATTCTTCGTCACGATATACATACACAGATATATTTTGGATTTTTGGGACCACAAAACCTACACTGAAAGCTCGATGTGGAACACATTAATTTCTTTACTTTAAAAATGATTGCAGAAATCAAGTGATAAAATCTAATCTCCCATCTTACAGTAGACACTACGACAGAAATTACAACATACAAACATAATTTTATTGACAATCTTGAGGAAGAGTGATGTCAAATCAACTTTTCTTAACGTGATTTATTTTTAAATTCACATTATTAAAATATTTACTATTGTAAATTATTATTATTATTATTATTATCATCATCATCACCACCATCATCATCACGATATAACCTTTAACTATCATATTGGCGAAACGTACCGATAAAAATATTTTTCTGTTCATGTCAATACTGCTTGGATCTCAATGGTACGAGGCTGACGTACTGTCTCTAATGTTCTACAGTTCAGGACAATTCTTTATTTTCGACCTATGCTGCTCACAGGATCGACAGACGCGAAGCTTAAAATACGTATTAAAGATGAAAACTTTATATCAAATTCCACAGTCCCTCATAGTACTTATTGTACCTGTAATTATAGCTTAGCTCAAATAGTGCACGTAGAGAAAGGAAAAAAGAAATCTTTACAATTATTAAATTCATAATCCTGTAGCCTATATGTGACACAATTTCCGGACAGTAGCCTATAATAAAAGTCGAAAGACTGAAGACAGCTTTAGTTATCTGATTAATGCATGCTGTACATACCACAGACGTCGCCATGCCAACGACATTTTGCTCTTCTCTTGTCTATTTAACCTGTTCCTTAGCAAAGCAATTTAGGTTTCACTTAGATAAACACATAAATAACACATTTTCACTTGTTTCCACACGACAATAACACGTACGTCTAATTGCAGTGCGTTTTTATATACCCGAACTTACAATTTACTCTTCACAACCGCCATATTAAAGAAAACACTACAGATAATAGCGCGTTTAATTCGAGTTCCATATCGATATAGATACTATAATCGCTGGATTCGATCTTGTATCATTCATTGTGATTCATTGCTCCTGTAAGTTTTTAGACTTAAAATGTCCGCTGCCCTATTTGGAAATCGTAAGTGGAGATGGCAGCACATGTAAAGTTAAAAATAGACATTCATTGTTTTCCTCCATATTATGTAAAGGCATAAAACAATTGCACTTTGAAACGTTAATTAAGAAAAAGAAGCTTGCGAAAAAAAAAAAAAATCAACGGAAGTCGCGGGTTATAATTCGACGACCATAGTCTTAATAAATCCAACTCTCGTGGGATTACCTTAGATAAAATTTTACGTATAAGTGTAAATATTTTAGTGTGCCGGCACTTCTCAATAAATCTATGATTCAAAGCGTCACTAATCGAAACGTTCAACTGAATACTTACTCCAGTTCTTTTACAGCAAAAGAGGTTAGGCCTATTCATAACGAGGCCCTGAAGTTAGACAAAATGCCCTTACTATTTTGGTGGATATATTAAAGGGTTAAATAGAGGTAAACATGTTTCCGCAAATTTAAGGACGGTAGGGCTCGTTTTTATTTTGCCTTTTTTGACTTCTGTTGCCTATATTGATGTTTAAAGTCTTTTTTTGATCATTATGTCTATGTTCTGTAGGCATAATTGTTTACACATTTAAAAAATACAGCACATAAAGAATTTCTATGTATGAAAGTGAAAAAATGTTGCACAAATAATGAAATGACACATTCACGTCACAAAAATGTAGAGATCCTGTTCTCTACAAACGCATTTATTTGTTTTCAATCATAAAAAAACTTACCTTCTCAAACGAGAACAATTATACTCTTTAAATAGCGGACTAAGACAGTTAACACCTTGAAATAACATCTAGTTGCTGCTTGTAGTCAAGAAAAGTAAGAGTAAGTACTGTATGTGACTGATAAATAAATTTATTAAGTATCTTAGGTATAGTAATTAATAAAGATTGGATTACTGTTTTAAAAATAAATGCCTATTTTAATTATATTTCTGCATAATTATTTTCGGTACTTTAAGTGCCTTTTTGCCTACCTAGTGTAACCAAAATAAATGCCTGAACGTTTGGGCTCTATTCATAACTATATGAATTATAAGCACTGTATGAATAGAAGCAGTGATCGTAGCCTCAGAGGTTCATATCTCTTGTGCAGTCTGGAAAACATCGTGAAACTACATCTGCTGACAAAAGTAATGACCAAAGAAAATCGTTACAGGCTGTCAGTGGAGGAAAATCTAAGACCTCGGCATGGTAATTACAATGAAAAGATACGAGTGAGGAAGCAAAGATATGTGTACACGAGAAACATTAGTCGGAAATGTAAATTAAATTTGGCTTCCTGACAAATGTTTACTACCTCACAAGCCGACATTCATTCACCATTTCCTGGGCCTCCGTATTAATGGCATTTCAAATGAGAATGAAACAAATTCTCAGAAGAACTGTTGCTAAGGAACAGGCTTTTAATGTTTCTAAACAGAAGAGAGTCGGGCAGTATTCTAGCACGCAATGTCAAACGATGGACGCAATCTCTCAGTTTCTACCACGTGCATGAATGCTTCACAAAATATCTAAAAATAAAAGCTACCTTTTTTCTGTACCGCCACCTACTTCTTTTTATGCATTATCTAAAATCTTATGGATGGCGTTATCCGACACGTTAGTAGGTTTATTTAAACTACTTTGATGTTGTTGGTTTTATTTACATAAGTTGTCAGTTTTAAGAAATGTCACCTTTAATCAACTAACGGTATACAGTACTATGGAAACCAAAGGAATATTTTGGATAGTGTGAGTGTTGAAGTGAAAAAAAGTTGTGACAGAATCTTTCAATTAGCTTTCCAACTAAATCTATTCAGAATTAGTTTACAGCGTTCTTAAATTACTTGCAAAGTGTGTGGTATCATATCGTTTTAGGATACATGTTCGATGATGACACTGACAGAGCGTCTCGCTGATGTGTTGAAATGCTGCCTATTTCTTATGTCTCACTTAATAATAATATACCAATGACATATTTACTTATCTCCAACTACTAGTATGAAATTATTATGGAAAATGCGCATGTGTGATTAAAATTGTGAATTTGTCAATACCAGCAAGTGAGAAACGAATTAAACTATATCGTTGCAGATTCGTTTCAAATAAATCTTAGTGAAGTATAATATTAAGTATTTTTTATCAATTCTAATTATCCTAATTTCTTCTAACCTTAATAGGCTATATTTTGGTATAGAGTACACGATTGTATTGTATTCAGTTGTCTCAGCCTGAACGTATATAGGCCTATTAGGTTCTAATACTAAATATTTAGTTTAGTTTCTATATAATAGAAAACATCTTACGACTACTTACATATTCCTTACTTCAGAGTTTAAAATAAAAAGATCACAAGAGCTCAAATAAACTGTGTACTTTTTTGTTCAAATCGCTACAATGTAGTAATTCATAAGTTTTAACCGTGATATACAATGATTGTCATATACATTCTAATGTAAAGATAAGAAAGAATCTTTAGATAAAACAAGGAATGCGAATAACAATAAATAATTAAATAATTCTCCTTGATTAT
Source organism: Ectobius pallidus (assembly GCA_964059195.1). Lineage (NCBI taxonomy): Eukaryota > Metazoa > Arthropoda > Insecta > Blattodea > Ectobiidae > Ectobius > Ectobius pallidus. Next base: position 48,661,710 of record CAXKWD010000010.1, on the reverse strand, counting down.
TAAGAATGCCAAATTTAACTTTTCACGTATATAATAAAATACTATCCCTATGCAATAGCTTATTATTTTATAGATTCAGTCTTCCATTTAAATTTATTGAAATACCGGGTTTCAAGTAACTTATTTTCATATCATTAATACGAAATTAGCTATTAATGAGGAAATGGATAATTTCCATTCATATGCCCTTACTCTCCTTTCCTCTAACTAGAAAACACTAGCGTTTCAAGTATTTGCATGCCATTAATACGAATCAACTACAAATAAGGAAGTGGATAATTTCCATTCATAAACCCTTAATCTCATTTCCTCTATCTAAATTTAATATAATTAAAGCTGTCAAAGGCAGAAGGAAAGCCACCCATGAAAGCAGTTGAGGATTACAGACAATACCTATGTTATCCAAAACCAAAATACGCAACAGGATCTGTATAGGCCTATATTATATTGAACTATATCCTAGACAAATTAGGCTTAACATGCGTTAGCCTTGAAACCTTAGGCCTTTAAGTTATCAATAGTCATACAAATGGTTATAGCCATAAACTAATAGAAACATTTCCTATATAATTTCTATTTTTATGTATTAAGTAATTTATTTGGAACATGTCCCTCAGTGTAGGTTTGCAAACAGTAATTTATTTCATAACTACGGGCAAACCAGAATAAACGCAATTTCGAATTTGCATACTGAACTAAAACAGTTATATCTGTTGACTTTATTGCTTCAAAAATTACAAATGAAAATTAAATCACTCGATTGATAATGAGATTTACTTTATTGTCAGGAAAGCTCAGCTGCTATTCATTACATTGATTCCCATTTTTTTTACATCAATACAATTACCAGTACTTCACGTACTGTGGAGCGTGTTTTTTAAAATAACAAATTGCACTTAATTCTATCAGTTGTCAATGGAATATTTTCACATCTACCATTACTGATAGCCAGTCGTATGGATAAATAAATATTTTTAAAGAGCACAGCCTGCAACCGAATACAGAAAATCCAAAGATTATTAACACATATCACTACGGATGTACAGATCCAGTGACATCATATCACAAAACTATGTGCAATACATAACTGTTTGTTACTGAAAAGAGAATATTATAAAGTAGTGTACTCCGACAAACGGACTAATGACACTTTAAACAAAGGCTGTGAAAAATATAATGTAAACTACACATATAAAAATAGATTACTCAGACTCATTTAAATTGTGAACATTAACACAATGCTGTTTCTAACCTCTAGAAACATGCGATAAACGAGTCTTAAATCCAAGTTTCGTTCTATCGAAACGGACTCCTTAATAAATTAAGAACTTGTTTATTGGAAGTAAAGACCGCAAATCACGAAAATCGAGATTCTCCACTGCAGTCGCATCATGTTGTTTAAATGATCCTTAAGATAAAATTTTGAATTCCTTTCAGGCTTACTTTTAGCCATTTACTTCAAAATTCCGAATTAACATTTAGCTTCAAATTGTTATAAGGCCATGTGTAAAAAAAGTAATAAATCCGAGAAAAACAGCGTAGGAGAATCCTGTGAGAAGCAAATTGTTCAAAATATGTTACACGTACATCCTCATGCAGGCCTATACGTGGTTATTGCCTCTTTAAGTAGACCTACCTTCCTAAAAATATTAAATCTTTAGATTTAAATAGATTTAGGAATCTTCCCTATAGAGACTATTTTAATTTTCCTTCAGCATCACATATTTTCACTGACTAAATAGTTGGTCAGGCCAGCCGTTTAAATTTCCGAACTAAAAAAAAATCAAGGTCGCCCCAATAGCTCGCCTTTCTCCGGTGGACCTGGGATCGAATTTCGGTGGACCATGGTTTTCTCGGAGTGCTTCCGTTGCTCTATTCATCATTCTGATTTTGTTGCAATAAAGGAATTATTATAAAAAAAAAGTCAATTTAATAAATTACTAATGCCCCAAAATTGTGTTTTAAATTAACTTTTATGGACTTAAGCATTAGTTCTGAACACTTTTTCCTTTCTTTGCTTCAGATTTGGTCCATAAAATATCGTAGTCTACAGTCTTTGTAGGCCAACTAATTCTCATTATTACATAAAATAACGCTTTTATATGAAGTAACGCTTAACCGCATAGCCTACAGATCATATAGGCCTAGCATGTGTACGATATTCGAATATACCAATAGGCCCTGTTGCCATTGTGTATGTTTCTACTGTCCTTGTGGCATGTCCTCTATTCACTAATTAATATTCCATTTCAATTGATACCATAATTATGAAATACGATGATGAGTCACGGTTGCGAAAACCACGGGGTCTGAGCTCGGGATTTCTCGAATGCGAGACCGGGACTTAACATTTTGTTTAATAGTAAATCGTGTTGAACGTAGTAACAGTGATACGTCGATGCTTCTTCTGTGCTTTTAATTAGTAGAAAGAAATGAAAGGGATGCCATATAGAACAGAGAGGTTCTGGAGAAAAGGGGTAAAACTGTGAAAGTGATGTAACTTGTGTAATGTAAGAATTATATAGACCTAAGTTAAAAGTGGGAACGAAAAAATATCATGACATGATATTTGGACAAGATATTTCTGCTACAAGTCGGAAATGGAATTTTGTGTGGATTTCTTTACAATTTCTTCTTACTCTCTGAGGGACACAGATCTTGGCTCATCTCTTGGAGCTCGTTTTCTTTCTGCGCTTGTTTGCTGAAGCTGCAATATCAGTACAAAAATTTCCCTGGAGGTATGGAGAATAGAAAGTCTGACGGAGAAGGCAGTGGTAGAAGGTAATACTGATGAAGATTTCGTATTAATAATTCATTTTCCTCTTTCTCTGAAAAAGAAGAAGTGTCTGTCTCTGGGAAAGGAACATAAATGTCGGTTAATAGCTTGGAGTTTACACAACTTCAAAGTCTCAGAGGATAAATTAAGCGAACAATAGATGACTTTGTGGTTACGTAATTCTTCATTTATATTCACAGGAATCTGAACTAACGAAAGAGAATTATTTTTTATTATTTGCTAAAAGAAGTTTCCCCATTATTATGTTAGATCTATAACTTTCAGTTCTTTTGAAATAGATGAATAATAATTTTAGGTTAAAGGGGAGAAATACGGAGTCTGAAATAGGAATAGAACTAGGGAAGTGGAATTAACTTAATATAGATATATTTGGAATGAATCTTAAACAATTTAATTCTACTGCAAGTCAATTGATAAACCTAGTTCAAAATGGTAATTCATAGGAATCTGTCAAACATGTTTACTTGATATTGTCAACTAAAATATCTTCATTGCTTTATATTTTTTACTTTTACTCTAATTTTTTTCTTCTTTCATTACATTTTTCTTGCTTGCTTTCTTCTCAATCTCTCTCGTTCTCTTTACTGTCTTCTATTCTCTTACTCCATACTTTTACATACGTAATTATTCTAACTCTCTTATTTTTATTCACCTATTTCATATTTGTGTATTATAAGTACATGATTTATTGATAGCATAGTCATTAGCATTGTCATTAGGTGTATACCTGTAATGTTCATTCTTGATTAAATAAATAAATTCATACGTTTGCAATTTATGAAACAGCCGGCATTCTAATTAACTACAAGTTGTATTTTGGGATTTTATTATGCATATCACTCCCAAATGAACTGGTAAATAACATTTTTTTATTGGTTCGATGGTGTTTAGACTTACCACGTTAAACGCTATACTCCAATGTGGCAGAATTTAATCTAAATAACAGACGATTTCGAACTTAATCATATCTTTCTTAAGGCGGTCGTTAACTATCTATCGACAGAACTTAAAACGCAGGTGAAGCAATTGCTACAACTAAAGTACCTTGCAACAACAAAGCTCCTGTCCTACCAATAGGACCTCTATTTCGGTCTTTCGACTTCAACAGCAGATGACAGAGTTGAAGAACGTGTATTCAGCATGCCTACTCTCATGGCCTTTAAGGACGGATTTTATGAGGTGCTACTTTTTTCTAGTAATTCCTCATTTGTTCTCATGAGATTGAGTGCAACTGTTACAGACACCTCAGAAAAACCCGAAGATCGAATATGGGCCTACAAATTCGTTCTCAGCAAAACCACGAGACCACGTCTTACAACAAGAGCGACAACAATAATGTGATAATGATGTTGATATAATTATTATTAGGCCTAATATAGAGAAAACAACTATCATAATATTAACATTAATAGAAAGGAGTACAAAAATATTAATTATAGCAAACATGCCTAATTTCGCAGTACCCCTAATTTCGCAGTATCTTTTTATTTTATTTATTGCAAAATTGGGAATAGTAGTGGAAATATTTCATCTTATTCATCAAAGAGGGCATCTTCTCTTCTATTTTATACATTTTTTTTATTTTTCCATTACTGTTCCTGATTTTGCAGTAAATAAAATAAAAAGATACTGCGAAATTAGGCCCGTTTGCCCTATATGTTATATTGGATAAACTACGAATACTGATGTCAAAACCTAAATACATTAGGAAAATGCCAATATGAACCAAAGATTTATGATAATGAAGTCTCTTATGAGTACTGAAAATGTACAAACAATAAGATCTTAAATGGTTTGCTATTAATGCTTTTGTAATATGCCCTTAGCCAACTTTCTTAAATTTTATTTCATTAAGAGAATAAGCAGTAATAAAAAAGTGTCCATGTTTTAATGTTAGGAAACAATGACCGTCCCAGCCCATTTAATGTCAAAATCTACATGTTACAGCGCTGAATACCCAGGGATATGAGTGTAAGGTAATCTTTATGAGTGACTTCAGAGACAATATTTTGGTAGTGCCTTGATGTGGATGGACACACGCTTTCAATTAACTGGGTCATCGTGATTTGCTAATGGTTATTACCACTAATTAGTCCCATCAGCCACATCCGCTGCATAGTTTTATTTTGATACTGATGGCCAGTATTAATGAACGCGCTCCCGATATCCAATACTTAGCGATAAGCCGCCATTCATGATTAACGTCCTGAACCATATGGCAGCTCAGAATAAAAAATATTCCAATATTATTTCATTAAATTCATTCTTTCTAGCGGTAATAATTACAACAGTGGAGAGCTATTAAAATAAAAACCTCACAGTCGATCCTATTAAGGCCAATTTTCACCAGGAGGTCTCGTATAAATTCGTACCAAGGGTAGGGAAAGTGCGACTCGCGACCTACATAGGCTGGTATTTCTAAAAATTGAGAAGAAAACAAATTTCGACAGTGAGTTATTTCACAGTATTAAAATAATATAGCACCGTTGACTCGGTCAGTAAATTAGAATAATATTTATGACTGAAACCATCAGCCCACACTATTTTATGCTGCAAACCTTTTAAATATTTCAACCATTTTATTAGTATGACAAAACAAGAAAATTCTATTTAATTTTTAATAGCTATGCATCTACGTCAGCACAGCAAGGTGCCCTGATGATGACATACGAATGACGAAAGGCTTAGGCAGCATAAAGTAAAGGTTGTTGAGCTGATGACATTAATCATACGTATTATTTTATTTTATTCTATTCACAGATTATGTTAATGGTTTTGAGATAAGAATTATTATAAGAGATTATAGGGAACTCTATTTTTTGGAGCAATCTATGAATACATATCTTCATCCTTTATTTCCTTGTATAATTGTGGTATATTTATTTATCCACATTTATATGACCGACTACAGTGTTTTGCAGATGACAAGCCGTTTGTCTTTCTTCTTGCTTAGGTACGCGGTCCAATCAGAGACGGCGAGACGGAGGGAAGACTCTTACTGCTAGCGGCACTTCGTTAGCTCGTACACGTGACTGGCGGTGAAGGAATTGGCTTCTCATTTGAAAAATACTTTAAGAGCAATTTCACAAATCATTGTGTGGTTGGTCGCTAGCCGGAATTCTAGAGAATAAAGAAAATCCTATTAGTCTGCTGCCTAATGGAGCTTTTTGTTAGCCGGAAAATCCAGCTTAACGTGGACTCCGAACCACGATGGGACTCCCGTATGCTTCATTAACAAGAACTGTCAGCGGTCAACCATCCAAGTTTTCACCCGAGCTAGCATTGCTTTACCTGGTGAGTAGTAGGGAGGTGGTATGACCGTAAAAGCTTAAATGTCAACAATAGGTCTACTGCATTTCCACTGTATGCATATCTTAATATTATTAAATCTCAGCACTTAGATGGTTTAAATGACCAATAATTTAAATAATGTTATTAGAACTAGTCTCCTACCAGATCAGATTTCGAGCATCTGACAGCTAAAATGGACAACAGACATAATGTTATCTGTAAAAGATAAAATTATACCTTTGAACGGTGAGTGAACTTATCAATTGCAACATAAAAAAATTGCAATATAAAATATGTTTACGACTAAAATACTACTGGTTGAGAAATTATGTCTCTCCTCCAAGTTTTGACTTCTAGATCGCAGAGATAGATTCTTACTTCGTTATACTCTTTCCAGATAAAGCATGGCACATACACTATCAATCATGTGTTATACAAACAAGTTTGCTTAAGACAGATGTTGCTTATCTGTAGGAAAATAGGGTTCCCGATTGGGATGACGATGTGCTCATATAGGTGGGATAACTGGTTAGAATTACGAAGATTCTATTGCAAATACTATTGAGAACACATTTTCAGATGAATGACGAACAACATTAATTTTCTTAAGACATATTTCTCATAATGAAAGGGGAGTTTACAAGTTTTCAAGAGGAACTGAATAAACAGACATCTTATTCGTTTTTCGAATAGCTGAATTATATTGCAACTTATATAAAAATATAAATAAAAAAACATGTTCAGACTTATTTTAAAATATATTTCGTAGGCTATCCAATCCATGGACATTTGTCAACATTAGGGTATTTTTGTAAGTTTATTTTTGTAAGTTTTCTTCTATAATCTATACAGCCAAGAAAATACAAATAATAATCTAATGGTTGTAGAAATAGCCATAAGTCTGGATACAAAATAAAGAAAAAAGTATCGAGACAATAATCTCCTTTTTTGTATACGTTACTTATTTCTAGTAGTTCAAATGTTAGCTTCTATAGCCTACTGTTGCCCATGCTAAATCTAGTTTTCAAACACAGACAAGCACTGAACGGTCTAGTAAATAATAGGCCTAAATCAGAGCATTTATGCTTTACTTACTTATCTCGTAAGACAACTTACAGCGATCAGCCATAAAAAGTAGCAACACTTACCTGAAACAGAGAAAAATGTGCATTAGGCTAATTTATATACAAATGTATATTGAAAATTTTGTCAAATATACCGTACTATGAACCCCAGTATGTTCCACAGCAAGAGCGTTTTCACGAATGGCTTGGTACTTCAACCTATGTTAAAACTAGGGATGGGTCGATACCAGATTTTCTCGATACTCGATACCGTCAACATTTCCAGTTCCAATAAATAGGTACATTAAAAATTAAAAGTTGAGAGAACTGTGTAATACCAATTAAATGAATTGACTGCATATTTAATTAGACAACATTTAATATCATCAGTAGCCTATAATCATTTTTAAACTCTACATTAAAACGAAACGTTTGACAGGAAACGAAACAATTAAGAATCTCTTCTGCTTGGATTTTAAATGTTGGAAAGTCTTTATTTATGACTAGACGAAAGTCACAGAGTGGTTTTCTCCAATTCAAGGAGAAATAGAAGTATTTACTATATTTAATAGACTACTAAAAGAAGAAAGAGTTACCGCATTTCCTTAAATTGCAGAATTACCAAAGTATCGAAAAAGTACCGAGCGAGTTTTCTGAAGTATTGCTCGATGCCGATACCATGCAGGTATCGAGAGTATCGAGGTATCGAAAGTATCGAGGACCAATCCCTAGTTAAAACTTATCAGTCAATTATGACTACCTAATACGGATTCCTAGGGATTCTTACAATTCAACACACATTGAAGAATTAAGCTACATCAGATTGGTATGTTATCTATGAAAACAAGAGTCAATAACGCTATGTTAAATCTCGAAAGACCCATTTTGAAGAATATCCTGAATTATCTGCTTCTTTGCATGCAGAAGAATGCAGACCACAAATACTTTACAAACTTGCAAGTTACCTTCAAATGGAATAATTCAGTAAATTTACTAATAAGCCTAACAATTAAGAAGTATTAATAATCTGTGCACTTGACAGATAATTCAGTCAGAAAATTATGTATATTTTAGGAGAAAATGTTGTCGAATAGGCCTATACAATTAGATAACAAGAATAATGTGGATCATAAATTATAAGTTACCGACTAACACCTTTGAGATATAAAAAGGACAATTTTGGCAGTCATTTCATTTAGTGTAATCAATAGAGTTTGGTTGGTTCATGGTTATTTAACGATGGGATTTCCTACAACTGAAATATGTGATTGTCACCGGTGTGCCGGACTTTTGTCCAACAGATTTTATTTTATTTTTTCGCCTGCAACTCTACAGACCAATTAAATTTACGCACACATCACCTAAAGGAGAACGGCCTGAAGTGGGGTCGAACCAGCTACGTAAAGAAAGTAACGCTATCCATCCGACAATGAGACAGAAAAGACCATGTTTGAAATATCCGGATGTTCATTTCAACTTTCTTATCTAATTAGATATGTAATACGTATTTAAAAAAAACCGTATGACTAGATTTCGACTTAATCGTAATTAATTTAAGCTGAGTTAGCAATATTATTAGTACATTAAAATTGACAAATTGCGACATGGCTACGATAAAATATATGACAATTTATAGTGAAAATATAGGTGTCAACTTTTAATTTGCTGCGTAAAAAGTTTTTCTCCTCTGGTAGATATTTGACACATGACTTTAGCTTTAAATAACAGTTCTGAAAGTTAAACTCTTTAAATTACTAATTTATGATATACAGTAAATGAAGAGTCAGCCGTTATCTAAATGAAGAAAAACTCTCGGTTTAAACTTTTTAAATATCCTAGCTTCGCATTAATTATACGCATTATTATTATGCAGCTCTCTTAGCTTATCACCTTCCTCTTCCGTTCACTGAACTTCTTTCATTTTTTTCCGTGCCTACACATTGAATATTTCATTTTTAATTTTCTCAGAAAGGCATTTTATATTTGTTACTACGGTATTTTTTATTTTCAATTTAAGTAACCATTCATATCTTATAATTATTATATCTTAATTTTGTGCTTAGTCAATTCAATTGGAGAGCCGTAAAAAAAAAAAGAGATCGTAATATTGTTGGCTTTATTACCTAAGGAGATTCTTACAATTACTTTTTGAATGAATATGCAGCATGTAAATTTATAATATGAGCGTAGATCCTACAAATGAACAATAACTGGTGCGGTCATCCTGTGAGCTTCTTTTATGTCGCTTTCATTAGCTGACACACATTTCCCCTCGCTCGCCTATGTTTGCCGGAGTGGAATTCCTGACTAGTAACCGCATTTAATTCGCTGACGCCACCATCTCAAATTTCAAACTTTAGGTAAATACGTTCTAGAGTAGCTGATATCAAACACCCATCGAGAGCAGTCATGATGAACATGTTTGTGACACTTGCTTTGAGGCTTGTATCTCCATGCCCTACTTAGTGCTCTCTCTCTATCTCTCTATCCCTCCCTCCCCCTCCCCCCTCTCTCTCTCTCATATACATGTCCATACACAGACATAAGCTTACTACTGCAAAGTGAATATTCAATATAGGCAAAGCAATACGTTGGTGGTTGTATGATTCAACGACAAATTTAATTAAATCTGTCAGCATATAATAAAAGTAAAGTGTTCCCTATCCAGGCCATGGAGGCCCAGAGGGTTCCAAGAGGTTGAGGCTCCCAGATTTTGGACATTCGGCACGTGAAGGTGGTATGGTTGTCAGCCTTACGCACCGGCCGCCTTTACCCTCCAGGTTTGCTCATGGTACTCATTTTCGTTACAGGCTGAGTCGACCCCAGGGATGTAGTGCCAACAGAAGGACTAGGCCAATTGAAAAACTCGAACGACCTCATCGGGAATCGAACCCGCGACCCTCCGGTTTGTAGCGCAGCGCCTCAACCACTACAGTACGGCGTACCCCGTCAGCACATAATTAAGTTTTAGCTATAAAAATAAAATGTATCAGTTCTGAGAATCAACCTTCAGCGGTAAGAAATATTATGTTCGAAATTCCAGGTTTTGTATTAAAATAAATAAATATACATAAATAAATAAATAAATTAAAAAAAAAATCGATATAATAACACTGCCCACTTTTATACTTGCTTCATAATACATGAACTGCATACAAGTAAAATTAATAATTAAATGAACTGGTTCAAATGCAGAAAAAGTATCTAGGATGTAGATTATGAATCCGAGATGGTCATGAATAAAACAAATTACTTTACGCTTTTCAAGGCCCTTTGTTAGAGATCTAATTGTAAGCCCATCTTCTGCTCTAAAGAAATTCACTATACTTTAATGCATTGTTTTTCTTATATTAGGTTTTTCAGAAATCGAAAATGCCTTTATTAGAATCCCTATCCAGGAATAATATGTAGCGCATAGCCTATGCTGAATATGTTACTTTGGGTTGAGAGCGATGATGATCTGTCATCAAAACAAATAGGTCTATATTGCCTAACTTTGGAAGGAGCAAAGTACTTTTAAGATTTGTTAAAATAGTCCTTGTACAAATTTACCGACCATTCATTTCCAACCTGTTATTTTTTCCCTCTTTCACAAACCTTCTAGAAAGTGAAGAAAACATTATAAAAATACTAACAAAGAGACCAAAGGGAAACTTTGCTAAGCTAAGTATCCGGTCAAAGAGATAGAAAATGGATGGATTTGAATTGCGTTTGAAATAGAGCTTATATGAACTAAAAATCAACTATGTGAAGAAAATAACTATGGAAACATTAAGACTCCATAAACTGCTCTTTTTTCATTTTACAGTTGACACAGATTCGAAAACTTGACATTCTAACCAGTAAATAAAAATGTTGTTATGAAAGATTCTCATTCAGCATTTATTTAACGAAGTGGAGTACATTTTTAATTCTCGCACCTGCAATGTTTACACTCATAAAATATGAACTGGTTTTCACTCTACTTTTTTGTTTTCGTCGGCTATAAAAGAAAATCGACTCTTTATTTCATTCTTTCACCTTGCGTTTGATTAATGTTTCGTATAAAACTGAAAGAAGGAGATACTCTTTTATACTCACGTTCTTCGCCTTAGCTCCAAAAATAATAACAGCACTTGCGGAAATGCATATAAAAACATTTGACATGAAAGTTGTTTCGGTCCAGACAAGTTAAGCCTGGGCGTAAATCAACAGCAAAAACAACAAACGTTTTGTGGTTCCTCATAAAATATTTAAGTGTTTTATAACATGGCAAGCATGAGATAATGAGCTAAGAAGTTTTCCTTTAACAAAGACGTAGAATTTATTTTATGGTAAAATTTATATGACTACATGCTCGCTTGAGAGAGCAACAAACATATCTTCGGTGTAACAATAATGATGGCGGTAATAAATATCGTTAATATGTTAAATATCAAACAATCTGACACACTCGTTTATCTTTTCATAATGCTCTTTTTATATTATTATTATTATCTCAGTTGTGCCTCTTTCTGAACGGTATCAAGTACTGGCCAAAGACGGCTTCTTATATGGTCTAAGGCTCTAAGCAATGCTGTGTACTTGAAAGAAACTTCGGTTATTACATTTCCTTTTTACAATAAACTGGAACCCCTCGGCGCACTTCATACGTGCTGTCCATGTAATAGAAGCTATTACAATATATTTTCATACCTGGAATATTTTACGCATGGTTTCTTTTTGGTTTAGTTTTCATGCGCAGGCAGGGAATTTCTGTTCTCATTTATGTATTGAAATTATGCTCGTGAGGAATACTAACATAGGGACGATATGTATAAACATTTAAAAAAGATACGTATAACAAGAATTTCTACAATGGTTACAGCCGGAAATCTTATTTTAATTTTAGTCTATTTTGTGAAATTCAGGAGAGATTTAACACCGCATGAAAGCTAGATAATAGAAGACAAATAGTTAAAAACTAAACACAGTGTTTACTGTCACACAACAAAAAAGTCACGCCTATTACAATGCGCTAAATTCATAACTGAGTCTATAAGAAAGCACAGGCCTCCTAACTTCTCAAAATGTTGGTCACACTTCGCAGCTAGAGAACATTTAGGCTGTATTATGACAATTGCGTAAATTGGGCAAATTTAAGCAACTGTTGAATGAAGAATGTATTAATAATTAGTAAATTAAAAACATTCTATGAAAGATATTTATATCAAAACATCAAATTATGTGGATACGTCAATATAAATGTATATAAAATAATTATTAGTTATGCATTGTCACGTAGCGAATGGCTGCGTGCATAATAGACGATAAGAAACCATTTCTAAACAAAGGAAGGGTTGGGGAGACTTCGATTAATCGATATTGAACCCTGTTATGACTATCGATACTGCCCTGAATTTATTTTGAATTACAGAAAAAAGAGAAGTGCGCATGCGCCGACGGTGAGTCGACGGGAGAAGAGCTGATCCGAAAAAGACAGTAGGAAGTACGTGCCTGACTACGAGTGAGAGAAGTTGAAAAGGCAGAAGGGAGAAGACGAGATTGGGATGTGTGACAGCGGTAGAGGCGGTCTGGCATAATGGTGTGTCAGACTTTCATCTAAAGGAAATTCTGGTTGTGAACTTCCTTGACCCGACTATATGGAGATAGTCATTAATCAGAAGAACACACCAAGTCGGCCAGTACGAGACACCGCTACAGCGAACATCAGCTGTGAGAGTGAGTCGTGACTGCTCGCTCTGAATAAGAGCAGATATGGACATCAGGAAGTAATGGGAGACAACTCAGGATCGGAGGATAAGTTGGACATCACTGGTTGAGTATAATAGTCTAGACTTTTTCTTATTGTTTGAGGAGTGAGAAAACTGAGATATTCCTTTTTTAAGGATGGTTTCTAAGTCATGTATGGCAATCAGACGCCGTAGGGTATGATAGAAGAATAGAATAGAAATATAGAAGTGAGAATTCTAGAAGTAAAGTGATGAAATCCAGTAATCCAACTACTTTCTATTTCTGGTCTAAGTTAATTATAAAAGAGCAGTCAAGAGCCCAACCGCTGAAGGATAAAGATAGATCTCTTCACTTTAGGGTTTCATGGGTGATTGTTCCACGAATGAATACATAGCTAGGGGCAATTGGTGATGCTCATAGAAACTTTGTTATTTTTGAGACAGGACGCGAGGGGAGTAAGGAAGAAAAGTAATTAAGGGGCATGCTTAGTACTTCTTACGAGGGCCCCTCCCACTTGGGTTTCTTTCAGGTGACGGGTGACTATCTATAAATAGATTTCATGCTGGCCTGTAATGTTAAGTTATGTTTTTTTATAGAGATTTATCTACAAGCGAAGGTGTATGGAACATGGTAGAGGGGGATAAGAAGTGGAAAGATTGAAGGGCAAAAGAAGGCCTACGAGTGGTAGTGCATTAGGTGTGTACCATTGGAAAATTTACATGTTAGGGTAGAAGTAGAAGTCACTAAAGGGGTTATAGAGAAGCTTACTAATCTGGGCGTGAATTAGTTTCAGTTAGAATTCTAGGGAATTTAGAGACAAAAGAAGATTGGGTGCCCATGCTAAAGAGTAGTAACGTAAGAAGTAGGAAAACTAGAATAACCACCGAGTGAATTAAATCAATGGTATAAGCTGAAGGGAACTCTACTTAAAGAAAGAAAGGGGTTAAAAGATAATAGCTGATGACTGGTCAGGTTAGAAAGAGGAGAGTGAGTTGAAAGATAACAACAAATGATTGGTTAGGTTAGAAAGAGGAGAATAGGAAATTGCGAGTAGTGTACTGATGATAAGTAGTTTATTAGCAAGTACCAGAGATTGTAAGGGGGAGGTGAGGGAACGCCGGAAGTATCCCGAATCAAACAAATAAAATCTGGTAGTAGACAAGGCCTATACCAGTAACATATAAAGAAAAGAAATTTATGAGAGATTGTGAAAGCCATCGATGTTGGAGGCGAACAACGGCCCCACGTGCCTCTAGGAGAGAGTGTCAGGGACCTCTGACATCGATTTACAAAATTTTATTTTTGTTTGCGGCCCATTAATATTTTCCCGGTTGCAGGAGAGGAGTCAGATTGTTTGTAACTCAAGATCTAGACGTCGCTCCTGTATCGGTGGTCTATCGCCACAGTCACTCTGTGGGTATAGGCCTAAACTTCTATTTCTTTCTTCGTGAGACTGTCTTTTCTATCTATCTTTAAATGCAATTCTTCATGGACTAAGCTGACAAATAGACTAATATAGGAGACATAGGTGGGATTATTGAGTGTAATCTGTAGAGTAAGGACTGGATTATGAATTGAAAACCTTTATTTATTCAAGAAAAAAAAACCCAGTATAATATATATATTGAACTATCCTGAAGTTGCAAATGTAAATGACTACACAAGTCAGTAGTAAATTAGAAGAATAATACAAGACGTTCTAGTAGATACCTGAAAAACAAAGAAAGAAAATTAAAGTAATTAATTAAGGATTTGTTATTGTTGAACAGAGAACGTACTTATATAGTTAAAATTGGGTATACTAACCTTGAATAATCAAATATTATCCTACCAATAAAAGTGTTGAATGGTTAATGTAGTGTAAATGTAATTTATTGTATATAAGATTGTTATTGTTGAAAAAAGAAAAAAAAATAATATATTAAATAAAATACGGTCGTTGTTACTTAAAGCAAAGTTAACGTGAAGTCCACGTAAAAAGTTTGGCGCCCATATCGTGGGGCTGAGTAGTGTTAAAACAAAACAGTATTGCTAATTGTTGCAACTTAATTTAGTTAAAATTGTTAAAAAAAAAAAAAAAAAAAAAAAACCTTTATTCAGTTGAAGTTCCATATTATGATAGCCCATAGCGTGAGGCAGTGATAGTTTGATATCCTAACGTGAGGCGAGATAGGGTTAAAAGAATTTTGGGAGTTAGGTTAGTATAACTGAAATTTATTCTCAAAAACAAATAATAATAATAATAATAATAACATATTTTTGGGAAAAGAATAATGACTATTGACAAGTAAGGACTTCTATAGATGACTAAGACAGACGACTGAACTATTGTGTGTTCTAATCTTTTTTTCCAGTGGTATTGTTAATATATAAATATGGCTACTTATGTTGATCCGTATGCACAAATAAGAGCAGCTGAGCTAACCCAAGCTATTAGGAAGTTGAGGAAGGCGGATTTAGAGGCAGAATGTGATAGAGTAAAGTTACCGACCACAGGTACAAGGGATGAGTTAAGACAACGCTTGTTAGATTATGCCCGTAAGAACCCTCAGTCATTTCAAGTGTTAATTACGGCTTTTGCTCTGAGTCAGGAAGTTTTGGAAGAAGATTTGGTTGAACATAATATAACGATTCCACAAGATTCATATGGAGATGTAGTGTATACATGGGTTAAGTTAATGCGTAGGAAGGCCATGGCGGTAGCTGATTCAGAAGAAGTTGTACCAGTAGTACCATCGTTTACAATTCAGTTAGAGCCACATAAACCAAATACTTTGGATCTGGTTCGTAAATGGAACATTAAATTCAAACCTGGGGATAGTATTTACTTATTTTTGGAGAGATTGGAAGATTTAAAACAAAGTTCTAAGTTACAGGGTGTAGAGTTATTGTCAGTATTACCCGAAATTTTACAAGATTCAGCTTTACTTTGGTACAGGAACAGATTAACAGATTGGCCTACATGGGAAGCTTTTTTGAAAGAATTTAGAGAATATTATTTGCCTATTGATGAGGAAGACTCGCTTTTGGATGAGATTAGACAGAGAACGCAAGGTCCCAAAGAATCGATTTTTGATTATGTTAATGCTATTCAAACGTTAATGAGGAGGCTGAGTACTCCAATGAGTCCTCAACAAATGATGAAGACTGTTATCAAAAATTTGCGTCCTGATGTAAAATTGTACCTTAGACCTGCAGAGATTCAAACTATAACAGATTTAATACGTGTAGGTAGACAGTATGAACAAATATTGTTAGATTCTGAGAGATATATTCCTCCTCTAACGCAGGTTAGAGCTACAATTAAAGAAACGGCTTATAAACCTCAGAGACAAGTTGTTATACCTTCAGTTCATACAGCGCTAGGAATTCAGGGAAAACAGGAACTTCCATCGTCCGAGTTACAAAAGAAACCCAATGTTAGTTTTTCTGCAAAGACGTGGGATAAGGAACGGAATTCAAGTCCTGTAAATGATTCTAGAATGGTTAAAGTAATAGAAAATAAAGAGAGACAGGATGAGTCGAGGGATAATGGTAAAAACACCACTTTGCGTTTTTCAAATAATCAGCGATGTTGGAATTGTGATAAAACAGGACATAGGCAGTTCGAGTGTAAGGCACCTCGTAGAGTTACTCCACGCACTACGATTAAATGTTATAATTGTAATAAGCTTGGACATAGGTCTATTGATTGTAGGATGCCCCAAGAAAGAAAAGTTAGGCCTACAAATTCTTTACGACAATTAACTAAAAATCAGGCTTGCGTGATGTTAAATATAAATCCTACAGATTTAGTTAATGGAGATAGATGTTTTGTTGAAATTTTGCTGGAGGATATTACATTTATTGCTTTAATAGATTCCGGTTCAGATAAAACTTATGTGGGAGAGAAGGGTGATTTTTTGTGTAAAATGTTAGATTTAGCAGTAGAAGAATCTGAAGTTAGGGTGGTGCAACTAGCAGATAAAACTTATAGTTCTATAACAGGAGAGAGAACTTTTGAGATGAAATTGCAGGACAGGATCTTTCAGATAAAATGTAAAATTATGCCAAATTTAGCAGTAGATATGATTCTGGGCATGGACGTTTTGAAACAAATTGGGTTAGTAGTAGATTTGCAAGATGGGACTTGGTATTTCAAAGATGAACCAGCAAAAATTTTTCAATTTGTTAAGGCTATAGATTTAAAAGAAGAAGATCAACTACATAATATTCTTACTTTACCTACACCTCAGGAAAGGGACAGATTGAATATGTTTTTGGAAAATCAGTTACAGAAATTTGATCAGTGTACTGGACTTACCGATCTGATTTCTCATGTTATTGATACAGGCGATGCAAAACCTATAAAACAAAGATATTATCCAGTATCACCCATTTTGGAAAAAGTTATACACGCGGAAATAGATAAAATGTTATTGGAAAAAGTTATAGAGCCTTCAAATTCACCTTGGTCGTCTCCGGTAGTTATGGTAAAGAAACCAGATAGAACATGGAGGTTCTGCGTAGATTTCAGAAAAGTAAACAATTGTACTAAAAGAGATAGTTATCCTTTGCCATACATTGAACATGTTTTGAGTAAATTACGACATGCTAGGTATATCAGTACAATAGATTTGAAAAATGGGTATTGGCAAGTTCCATTAGATGAAGCAAGTAAAGAAAAAACAGCATTTACCGTACCTGGTAGAGGATTGTATCAGTTTCGAGTTATGCCTTTTGGAATCCATAACGCACCAGCCTCGTTTCAAAGATTAGTTGATACTATATTAAGAGAAGAGATAGGAGAGAAATGCTTTTGTTATTTGGATGATATAGTACTTATTAGCGAGACATTTGAAGAACATTTGTCCTTGTTAGAAAAAGTCTTAGAGAAATTAAGAAAAGCTAACCTGAAAATTAATAGGGAAAAATCAAAATTTTGTAGAAGTGAATTAAAATATTTGGGTCATATCATTACTCCATTAGGAATTGCTGTAGATTCAGATAAAATCTCGTGTATCCTTGAGTATCCAGCCCCTACAAAAGTCAAGGAAGTACGAGCATTTTTAGGATTGGCTTCTTGGTACCGACGATTCATTCCATTTTTTTCTGAAGTTGTAAAGCCCCTCACTGCACTTCTGAAAAAGAATCAGAAATGGCGTTGGACTAAGGAATGTCAGGAATCTTTTGATGAATTAAAATCGAAATTATCTAGTAGTCCTATATTAACTTGTCCAGATTATACTAAACCCCTAGTGCTACAGACCGATGCTAGTTTTTCAGGACTAGGAGCAGCATTAATTCAGACAGGAGAGGAAGGAGAGGAAAAAGTAATAGCTTATGCTAGTAGAACTTTAACGGTAGGTGAGCAAAAGTGGGCAATAGTTGAGAAGGAATTGTTAGCTATATTGTGGGCAGTTCAAAAGTTTCGTCCTTATTTGGAAGGTTATCATTTTAAAGTATATACTGATCACTTTGCTCTGAAATGGTTAAATACATTACAGAATCCGACTGGACGATTAGCTAGGTGGAGTTTATTGCTCCAGGAGTATGATTTTGAAGTAATACATAGGCCTGGTAGATTACAAAAAGTTCCGGATGCTTTATCTAGAATACACGAAGGGAAAGTTCAAGAGAAAACGGTAGAGGAAGAATTTTGCCTCTTGTTGACTGATAACTCTGAAGTAGTGGAATGGGAAAATATACAAGATGCTTGGTATATTAAGCGGAAGGAGCAAGTACAAAGTAAACCTAAATTTTGGCCAGATTGGAAGGTCGTAGATGAGAAGTTGTACCATCTTAGATTAGATCAGTTAGAACAAACTTTAGAGGGAACAGTAAATAGGTGGAAATTAGTTATTCCGCAAGATTTTAGGATTAAAGTATTGCAGGAATGTCATGATGCACCGACTGCAGGGCATATGGGGATAGCTAAAACTTTCTTTAGAATAGCAAACAAGTATTATTGGCCGGGAATGTTTAGAGATGTTGCTAAGTATGTTACTGCTTGTGAAATATGTCAGAGACAGAAAGTGTTACAAACGGCTCAAGCAGGACCAATGCATTTTTACCAGAAAGAGAAACCTTGGATGACTGTAGCTACAGATTTGTTGGGACCTTACCCACGTTCCAAAAAAGGGAACCGATATGTGATTGTATTTCAGGACACCTTTACCAAGTATGTAGAATGTAAAGCGTTAAGGAAAGCAACCAGTAGAGCAGTTACGGAAGCATTTTATGAATTGATTATCCTTAAATGGGGAATTCCGGGATATTTGCTGATGGATAATGGACCGCAATATACTAGTAAATTAATGCGAGAGATAGCTAAAGCTTTTAATATAACTCCTTGTTATTTACCTGTATATTCGCCACAAGGAAATCCAGTAGAAAGAGTCAATAGAGTATTGAAAACAATGATTTCTAGTTACATTCAAAAGGATCAAACAGTTTGGGACGTGTATTTGAGAGAATTTAATTTTGCTATAAATACGGCTAAGCATAGTTCCACTGGATGCACTCCTTATATGCTAAATTATGGGAAGGAGCCTGAAATTATCAGTAGGATTGAAAGGGTGGAAAACCAACCGATTCATAAAGAAATCCCAAAACTTTGGGTGGAAAAACTCAATAAATTGAAAACGGTACGTTTGATGGTTAGACATAACTTAGAAACCGCCTATAAGAATTCGAGTCATTATTATAATCTTCGGAGGAGAGAGGTGAAATTTCGTCCAGGAGATCTAGTGTTAAGAAGAAACTTTAAATTAAGTGATGCCTCACAAGCTTATACAGCAGGTTTAAGTGCAAAGTTTGTCGGGCCCTATATTATAAAGAAAAAGTTCAGTGAAAATAGCTACGAACTGACAAACCGTTTTGGTAAAAAGTTGGGGAAGTGGCACGTCAAAGACTTGAAACCCTTTGTTCCTGGATAAACATTCTTTAAGACTGGTAAACTAAACAAAAAAAAAAAAAAAAAAAAATGTGAACAGTGTTAACATTTTTTTTTTATGGTGAGTGGGGGAAGAATGTCACGTAGCGAATGGCTGCGTGCATAATAGACGATAAGAAACCATTTCTAAACAAAGGAAGGGTTGGGGAGACTTCGATTAATCGATATTGAACCCTGTTATGACTATCGATACTGCCCTGAATTTATTTTGAATTACAGAAAAAAGAGAAGTGCGCATGCGCCGACGGTGAGTCGACGGGAGAAGAGCTGATCCGAAAAAGACAGTAGGAAGTACGTGCCTGACTACGAGTGAGAGAAGTTGAAAAGGCAGAAGGGAGAAGACGAGATTGGGATGTGTGACAGCGGTAGAGGCGGTCTGGCATAATGGTGTGTCAGACTTTCATCTAAAGGAAATTCTGGTTGTGAACTTCCTTGACCCGACTATATGGAGATAGTCATTAATCAGAAGAACACACCAAGTCGGCCAGTACGAGACACCGCTACAGCGAACATCAGCTGTGAGAGTGAGTCGTGACTGCTCGCTCTGAATAAGAGCAGATATGGACATCAGGAAGTAATGGGAGACAACTCAGGATCGGAGGATAAGTTGGACATCACTGGTTGAGTATAATAGTCTAGACTTTTTCTTATTGTTTGAGGAGTGAGAAAACTGAGATATTCCTTTTTTAAGGATGGTTTCTAAGTCATGTATGGCAATCAGACGCCGTAGGGTATGATAGAAGAATAGAATAGAAATATAGAAGTGAGAATTCTAGAAGTAAAGTGATGAAATCCAGTAATCCAACTACTTTCTATTTCTGGTCTAAGTTAATTATAAAAGAGCAGTCAAGAGCCCAACCGCTGAAGGATAAAGATAGATCTCTTCACTTTAGGGTTTCATGGGTGATTGTTCCACGAATGAATACATAGCTAGGGGCAATTGGTGATGCTCATAGAAACTTTGTTATTTTTGAGACAGGACGCGAGGGGAGTAAGGAAGAAAAGTAATTAAGGGGCATGCTTAGTACTTCTTACGAGGGCCCCTCCCACTTGGGTTTCTTTCAGGTGACGGGTGACTATCTATAAATAGATTTCATGCTGGCCTGTAATGTTAAGTTATGTTTTTTTATAGAGATTTATCTACAAGCGAAGGTGTATGGAACATGGTAGAGGGGGATAAGAAGTGGAAAGATTGAAGGGCAAAAGAAGGCCTACGAGTGGTAGTGCATTAGGTGTGTACCATTGGAAAATTTACATGTTAGGGTAGAAGTAGAAGTCACTAAAGGGGTTATAGAGAAGCTTACTAATCTGGGCGTGAATTAGTTTCAGTTAGAATTCTAGGGAATTTAGAGACAAAAGAAGATTGGGTGCCCATGCTAAAGAGTAGTAACGTAAGAAGTAGGAAAACTAGAATAACCACCGAGTGAATTAAATCAATGGTATAAGCTGAAGGGAACTCTACTTAAAGAAAGAAAGGGGTTAAAAGATAATAGCTGATGACTGGTCAGGTTAGAAAGAGGAGAGTGAGTTGAAAGATAACAACAAATGATTGGTTAGGTTAGAAAGAGGAGAATAGGAAATTGCGAGTAGTGTACTGATGATAAGTAGTTTATTAGCAAGTACCAGAGATTGTAAGGGGGAGGTGAGGGAACGCCGGAAGTATCCCGAATCAAACAAATAAAATCTGGTAGTAGACAAGGCCTATACCAGTAACATATAAAGAAAAGAAATTTATGAGAGATTGTGAAAGCCATCGATGTTGGAGGCGAACAACGGCCCCACGTGCCTCTAGGAGAGAGTGTCAGGGACCTCTGACATCGATTTACAAAATTTTATTTTTGTTTGCGGCCCATTAATATTTTCCCGGTTGCAGGAGAGGAGTCAGATTGTTTGTAACTCAAGATCTAGACGTCGCTCCTGTATCGGTGGTCTATCGCCACAGTCACTCTGTGGGTATAGGCCTAAACTTCTATTTCTTTCTTCGTGAGACTGTCTTTTCTATCTATCTTTAAATGCAATTCTTCATGGACTAAGCTGACAAATAGACTAATATAGGAGACATAGGTGGGATTATTGAGTGTAATCTGTAGAGTAAGGACTGGATTATGAATTGAAAACCTTTATTTATTCAAGAAAAAAAAACCCAGTATAATATATATATTGAACTATCCTGAAGTTGCAAATGTAAATGACTACACAAGTCAGTAGTAAATTAGAAGAATAATACAAGACGTTCTAGTAGATACCTGAAAAACAAAGAAAGAAAATTAAAGTAATTAATTAAGGATTTGTTATTGTTGAACAGAGAACGTACTTATATAGTTAAAATTGGGTATACTAACCTTGAATAATCAAATATTATCCTACCAATAAAAGTGTTGAATGGTTAATGTAGTGTAAATGTAATTTATTGTATATAAGATTGTTATTGTTGAAAAAAGAAAAAAAAATAATATATTAAATAAATTATGGTTATTGTTATGCAAAGTAAATTAACGTGAAGTTCAGATTTTTGACCCTTATCCTTGTAATGGTTTGAGAGTCGCTGGTTTTTGTGCTAAGTTACATACTTTGGTAGTGAGTATTGAAAAAGGAGAAAAAGAAGAAGCAGAATAAAAAAAAACGAAAGGTAAATCCGAACCCAACTCCCGTCTCCACTGTTAATTTAAAAGCTAGTCGAGGGGCATGTAGGTACATAGCCTGTGTATCTATAATTTAATTTGTGTCTGGGCTGATACATAACAAAAAGAAAAGAGGAAGCGTATTGATGATGGCGCCCGTTAATATAAATTTTCATCAATATTATCAAGACTGGGTAAATTGTTAAAAGAGAGAGAAAGTAGACTGAGAGTAGGAAGTTTGCAATCACCCGGTGTCAAAGGTAGTTGTACTGAACGTTGGAATGTGGACTATGCAGGCAGTGTTGTGATGACACGACAGGTGTATGAGTGACCTTGTTTTGTAGGAGTTCAGTAAACTTATATACTACGATTGAGAATAATCACATATTAGTCGTCACAGATTTTGGCGAAGAATTTTGGCGAAGATTTAATCCAAGAAGTTAAGGAACTTTATAGCATAAAGTAAGAAAAGCCCGTCACAGCATGCTTATTTCATACAATATAGTATTCATAATACGAATATTAAATACACACACAAAATTAATATTAACATTCATAATACATTATACCGTTTATATAATTTTAACATTTATTAGTGAATCTACAAAATGGACAGTAAATGATCCTACAAACAATGCAAGATTGTCTGATAGTTTACTCCGCGAGTTGAAATTACTTATTTAACGCTATTTATATTAATATAACCATTCATCAAGTGATACCAGCGGGTTTATAAGTTTGGAATCAATTAAGACAATTTTATTGGAATAGCTGGTTTTTACGAAGGATAATCCTCGCACGACGATAAAATCCCTCGTAATTTGAAATACAACATTAATCTATTAATTTTATATCTTTGCTATTATGCTTTTCTTCGCTGACGAATATATGTCAGGGGAAATAGTGGCTAATCTTACTTGTTTTAAGTAACTTAAGTCTATTTATAATGTTCTTACCGATTGAAACACCAACTTCGGAATAAAAGTTCAATTCCACTTTCTAGGAACCTATCGTTTCTTAAGATATTCTATTGACAAAATTCTCAGCTTCAGTTTTCAAGGTTTCCCCGGTATTATTCATAGCGAATAAGTTAAACAAACAAACAAACAAACAAACTGACTCCCATTGGAGGTAGCCCAGTGGACTCAGTATACTCACAAAATAACAATTCAAAAACACTACTTCAAAATTGTACAATTTTTTTAAACCATTTATGTCTTATGCATCGATATGCTCAACTGGAAGCGAACTAAATGTTTTTCTGTGAAAATATGTGCACTTTCTGACTTTCCCATTAATTTATTGAGCTTAATAATGTATTGCGTTAATGTCACTAGAATGAAATCTGAAGATGTAATAATTTGTTTAAAGCCGGTCCGGTATATTTTTTCTGCTACATTTTGAAACGTTATTCAACTTCATCTACCTGAAACGTGAAAAGCGAACTTATTTTTTTAATGTCGACAGATTAAATTCATCAAACATTTAGCTAACGTCTAGGAAGCTCATTGACATAATACAGACACAATTCCGAATGAACAATTCAAGTTTTCTCATGAGGACCTACACGTTAAAATTTAATTGAAAGCTTTCATGATCACCAGAGAGTCTTGTAATGTATAAGAGAAAGTAAAAGTCTGGTCCCTACACAAACAGCAATGAAGAAACGTCTTGTATTCGCACAACACGTTACAGGGATATGTTTGTGTATCCCTCGTCACAGAGAGCGCGGGGTCTGAGAACTTCGTGAGATTGCACCTTAGCGTCCGCAATATCATAATGCTGTCTTATGGTAACTACGGATCTGGAAGCTAACTTATATGAAAGCCTTAGGGGTGCTTGTTATGTGTATCTATGTATGTATTCATAGGCGGTTTCCACAGTAACCTTTCAGAGCGCCGAGGAAACGGTGCACCGAGCACTTCAGAGCATCAGTGTACTATAAATAACATTTTATGTCTTAAAATAGGGGATACAGCATCTTCACTGTACTGACAGTGTTGCAACCAAAGTATTATTAATTTTTTATTTTATACTAGGGATGGGTCGATACCAGATTTTCTCTATACTCGATACCGATACATGATTTTTTCCTCGATACTCGATACCTTCAACATTTTCAGTTTCAATAAATAGGTACATTAAAAATTAAAAATTGAGAGACTGTGTAATACTAACTAAATTAATTAAGTCTGCATATTTAATGAGACAAAATTTAATATCATCAGTAGCCTATAATTATTTTTAAACTCTACATTAAAACTAAAATTAGTTTTTGAAACAGTCCACTAACAAATTTTTGTTCAAACATACTAGCATTCTCACTTAATTGCAGAATTGCAGAGTTACAAAAGTATCGAAAAAGTATTGAGCGAGTTTTCTGAAGCATCGTTCGATGCCGATACCATGCAAGTATCGAGAGTATCAAGGTATCGAAAGTATCGAGGACCCATCCCTATTTTAAACACATAATTCGGTTCTAGTATTATGGAGAAATTTTCTTGTTTAGAGCTATATAACAGCAGGTTAGACACCTTACCGCGAGCCATTGCTGTATCATACCACCTGGGTGTCCAGCTGTCCGTCAAACGAGCATACATCACACAAGACTTAATTAACAGGCTACTACCGTACTGATGTCAAAGGGAATTGGAACGCTTTAATTTCACTCTGAATAGAATAAGTACTGCTCACTTTAAAACTCACCTAATAAGAAGTCTAGAAATTTGATCAGTTTAACTGTACAATTCAGAGTTCGATTTTGAAAGATGAATGGAATTAAGAAAAATGTTAGCAAGAAACTGATTTATAACACATTCCAAGCAATAATTACGATCATGACAATATTTTCATAAGGGGGAAAATAAACACAATTATTACAGATTCATCTAAAAAATGTTTTAATCTCCACAGATAGCCTACTATTTAAATTAAAATATCGCAGTTTTCAAGGTTAAAAGTAGCCTATATTAAAAGTGCATGATAATTAGCCTATATCAATATGTCGTTTAGATAATTTGCCTACCTCACTTTGTAAAGACCTACACAAAAGCGATAAAGTAGAGTCTCGGTTTTCGGGCCTCGAGAGTTCGTTATTCCCATAAATCCGAGCTGAAACATTTAAAATAAAGATTAATAAAAAATTAATAATAAACCGTCAATTTTCAGTGCCCTTTCCAGGATGAATATTGAGAAATTTGTACGAAAATATTACATAAAATCGTAGTTAGTGGTCTGCAATTTCTTTGTCATTCTGTTTGTAGCTTACCCTTCATTTTTGCTGTCTCTATGACTGCCGAGAAGATATAGATAACTTACCTATGATAGATTACAGCAGTGATTGGTATCGGTATGCGGTATTTAACAGATTCCATATTCCATGGACTGTGGTTGACATTTCTGTTCGCAAATTACTATTATTTTTTGGTTAAATGGTTCCTTTATTAGAAGCTGTCATATGGACAAAGTGATAGGAACAATAGAACTTAGCTCAAAATGAAAAATTTTATTTTATTTAAAAAAAAAACAATGACCCCCAAAAAAATCTACATGAGGCATATTGTATTAATTTGATCTTTCAAGATTGAAACTAAAGTTTATTTTCTTTGCCAAGTAATATTTCAAAACAATAAATGTTGGTTGTATTTCTCAATGCTATATTTGAGCGTTAATGTAAATAGAGTAAACTTTTAGTATTAAATTTAGTAATCTATAACATAACTTATTGTGCGAAATATACACCGAAATAGAAGGAATTTAACACCGAAATCAGCTATTTTATCTCACAAAAAATCAGGCTCCTTCGTATCAGACGTGAGGGTGGCACATAATACCAACATTCTTGCTGATCTGCTCTTTAACTTTGCATAGTTCATCTTTTTAGAAAGAAAAGAGCTTCAATGTAATTGCCAATAATGTTAGTGCATATGTATGCAATGATTATGAAAGAGACTCAGGTGTCCTGAAAATACATTGATAATACTCGTATTTCGGTTGTCATTTCCAAAGCAATCTGCATACACAACATTTTACAAAATTGCATTAAATCTTATAAAAACAAAGATGGTGAACCGAAAAGATTCTGAACAGCTACGAATTCAACAGGAAACTGTAGAAACGAGAAACGCTTTTACGATTCTTAGGGGGAGTCACAAGGGAAATGACTTTAAGGGTGGTCGAGTACCAGGCACGAATACAATATCGAAATTAATATTGAAGAGGTGATTCACACGAAAGCTAATAGGTGGGTCTGGCTTAAGAAGTGACATTTTGGGTTGATAATAGGTTGGAGTCACGTTTATTTGAAACGACTGGAAATTCAACCATTCATTTAGATGTCTTATTTAGTGTGTGTTAATACGTAATAAAATTAACAATAATTAACACATTATTGAGTTCTTGTAGGATTTAACTCAGTAATGTAAGTAGTAGTTTGTCGTATCATCTTGAAAGAAGGGGATTCTGTCATTAGCAGGCTAAGGTCCGGTCCTCATCAAAATTTAGAGTAGAAGAGACTGCGAATCATTATGATTGAAAAAGCCCTCCAAGATATAACCTATAACAAGCTATAAGCCCCAGCTCATAGGTTATGAGAATATTTAATAGTCATGTAATATCAACCGCAATAATAATCTCTGGAAACATGAATAAGTACGACCCATCATAGCCTGTGGTTTGTGTGTAGGATCCATGATATTAAAGAATTGGGGGAACACGCTGAGTCTGAAGTTGCTATGACGAGGAAAATGTGTCCTACGTCATTACACTTTAAGATAATATTTTCTGAACATGACTTCATTAGGTTATCCAAGCTCTTCCAAATCTGCCTCTAGATTCTAAAGACATCGTTACAATTTATTAAAAAGAAGCATATAACTGTAATCCAACACGTAATTCAGTTTTATTGACTTTAACTGCCTGTAAGAGAGGAAGTGAAAGAATCGCCGCTCAGACGGATTTTCAGAGCTCACTGATCACGTTGTGCATAACGAAAGAATGTTATTATTACTTCTGTGGAAAAATTATGATTTTTACCTAATAAAGTTCCATGAAACGTTTAATACTATTTTGCTCAATAAATTCTATATAGGATGAATAATTAACCTACTTCTTTACAGCTTTTCATTAAAGCTGATGGATTTTATGTAGGCCTAAGTTAATTGAAAAGGATTGCAAGAAAGCTGTCTTTCTTAACATAAATGACATAAAATTTATTGCAAATGCTAACATGATTCCTTATTAGTAGGGCAAGGCATTTAATGACCATAAAATAGTGAAAAAATGCAAAATAAAAAATGCATTTATGACATAAAAATATTGAAAAAATTACCCAAGGTTAAAAAAAAAAACCAAGAAATTTTCCATTATTAATTATAATTAGTTTTTAGGTAATGAATTACTAAAAAGAATTTAATGGATGACCTGCTATACATGTACTGTATTTACAATGTAAAACACACTTATTTTGTTACTAAAGATGTAAGTAAATTGGACACCCTTAACGAAAAAGAAATTCTTTCTGAACTGGCATGCCCATCAAATTGCCCCAACATGTGCCATTTAAAAATAAATAAAAACAATTCTTTATTGTTACAAGACAAATTGCTGTGGTGTTTACAATAAATCTGAATTAAAATGAACAATGAACACTTGGCGGTGATTCTAAAATAAAAACGATTGTCTGTTGTCTGAAAGTAACGATTTGTACATGGAAAAGCGCATCTCTACCTCCACTGAAACATGATCTAAAAATGCCGAAAATTACCAAAGTTGAAAAAAAGACCTATCTCTTGAAAATAACGAAAAATGCAAAATACAGCAAAAAATGTATTAACAAATTGCTCTTATTTAATCAATTATTTCATGAAAATTTATATATTTATGTATATTCGAGCTACCTTTTAACCTTCATATAAAAAAATACGCAAAATCATCAAATGCCTTGTCCTACTTATTAGCTTATTCAATGTTATCCGTAAGATTCATAATAGTATGAAATAATTTATTGAACAAAACAGTATTAAACCAAATATTTTTCCTCTCTGGGAAAAAAACGTTCACGTGTAAAATATTAAACATTTTCGTTTACATGCAACACGACCATCCATGAAAATCTGCAGATTTATTTCACTTTCAATCTGTTTAGATAATGTCTTTAGTATGCCAGAAATTTAGGGCCTAAACTGTTGGACAAGCTTGACTATTTCTTGCGTGCAGCTCTGTGGTATCACAGAACATCTGTACGTTCATGTTCACCAAGTTCGACTCCCGGTTCAAGATAAATTTCCATTTAAAAATGATAGCATAAAACTCATCAATAATGTACTCCATTAACATAGGGTATGCTGGGTCTTAAGATGTAGGAGTGAGCCCTACTTATTATGCAAAATTTTGCGCATAACTTTATTCCGTTGCTGCACGCAAACATTTGCAGATATCTCCAGCAGTCAAATATTGACTTGGCTACCGAAATGCTGCTCTTCTCTCTCCAGATGTTTCTTCTCCTTCCTTGACTTGGAACTTCCTCCTCCTTGGCTTCAAAGGGGATTTTAATAAATGAAGGACAGCATGAGGCTCTTGTAGAGGTAGAGTCCTTTGTTATTAATACTTTCACGGAACACAAGTCCCTTGACTAACAAGTGGCTTTAATAAATCACAAACCACTGTAGGCTCACTCCGGCTTTCAAAAAGTTGTAACATCTATACCTTCCGGAAGCTATGACGGTAGTGGTCTACTTTGTAGTAAGTAAAACACTGCTTTTTTGTCACTTGAAAAGTTCTACAACACACTTGCTATTTCAATTTATATAACATGGCATTTCTGAGGGAATTCGTAAGAAAGACGAGTTTTTTTTTGTTGTTTTTTTAACCCAAGATTTGTTAGTAAGGTATAGCCTATAATAATTTTTTCTTTGAACTATAACTGCGTAGTATTAATAAGCACCGGCAACAGAATGTACACTGACATAATTTTGAACCATAGGCGAGAAGGAACATTCCAGGAAAAATTTTGATGCACTCACGTAACTTTCACTACTTTATTCATGGCCAATACAACCTTCTCAGTTCACACTCGGATACAATATAGGGGTACATATTGCAGGGAGTGAGTATTCTATTGTCTCAGATTCATGCAATGGTGCATTGATCGTCACTTAAGACAAAGGCTGAGTTTGTGCAAACGATAATTTTTGCAAAAAATGTTCAAATAAAAGTTTTGGCACTTAGTACAAGCATATCGTGCACTAAGTTAAAAAAAATTAGGCTGGGTGGCGCAATTGGGCGGAGATGGTATAGCGCTGGCCAATGTCGCGGGTTCGATCTCGGCATAGGCATTTATGTGTGCATAAATATGACATGCCCATGTCTGTACATTTACAGGCAAATAAAATAACTCCTGCAGGACAAATTTCCTATAAATCGGCGACGGTAACAGACCTAATTTGCAGCATACCTCCAACATTAAATAATCATAAAACGAACCAACCAACAAAACTGTTAGTTAAAGTTTTCGAGGAAACAGGGAAAAATGAAATATTCTTAATAAGTAGCAATAGAATAAAAAGATGGTCATCCCCAATCTTCGTACCACAACCCACAGAAGATATCCAACCCAAATATAAAATGTTATCGCTCTCTAGATGCTGTTCACAGACATAGGCCTACAGACACAGATACATACCGGTACATTCACACACTCATAACTTATACTTTAGGATATTAGGTCTACAAGTATTATATTCCTTACCCTTTAGTGGCAAATGAATTTAATTTATACAATTATATTACTATATTCTCAACCACCCTTTGCTGCATTACTTTTTAGTATACAAAGCTATAGGGGAGACTGGCCTTGGTTGTCACACGGGTTGGTTGTCTCATTAGTTGTAACTGGATACACAGTTGGCAGGAGTGATTGGTTTTAAGTGGGAAAGGTGCTCCGTCGACAATCAGTACAGCTTGCAGTTTGGCGCGAAGCAGGTGTTAATTTTGTGTCCATTGTCGAGAGATTTGTGATTTGGTGTGTTGGAAGTAACATTTTTGCTCCGAAGTTTTCTTCTACTTCATCGTAAACGGGTAAGTTTACAAATAGTTTCTATATTACGTTATACAATACATTCATTTAGGAGCATATTGCTATATTCTTTTCGGCTTTTGTTTAGTAGAAAAGCACGCTAGAGCAATTAAATTCCAAAATGGCATCATGGGGTTGGTTGTCACATGTGACTTCCATCCCCGTCCGGGTTGGTTGTCTCATGTGACAACCAACCCCGCCCACGTTAAATATGGTTAATGCAGTAGGTTTATCTGTATTGTTTCAGATGTAAAGCCATGGGTAGAGAATTTAAGAAAAAGACCAATCGTGGGGAAACTCCACCGGACATTATGTTGCTGGCAGTGAAACAAGTCAAAATTATGAATAAGTCGATCAGACAGACTGCTTTAGAATTCAAGATTAACTATAAGACTTTAGGAAGATACTGCAAAAGCATTACAGATGCAGAATTGCAAGGCAACATTACTATGCCCTTAAAACCGGTCGGGTATATAAAAAACAGGCAGGTTTTATCAGATGACATGGAAAAGGAACTGTCGAAATATCTTCTGGAGACAGCTGATATTTATTTCGGATTAAATGCGAAGGAAGTTCGTTCGTTGGCGTACCAGATTGCGGCATCTAACAACTTATCTATGCCAAAAAATTGGAAGGAAAATAAAACCGCTGGCGCAGACTGGTTTACTGCCTTCATGAAACGTCATGGGGAACTTTCACTGAGAACTCCGGAGCCTACGAGTATAGCTAGGGCTACTGGATTCAATAAGGTGAATGTGAATAAGTTTTATGACAATCTAGCGACTGTGATGAAACGACATAATTTTGAAGCTCAAGACATCTGGAACATGGATGAGACAGGAATCACAACATCCCAAGTTCCAGACAGAGTAGTGGCCAGAAAGGGGTGGAAGCAAGTTGGGGCTATAGTGTCCCAGGACAGAGGAACCCTAGTCACATTAGCTGGAGCTATCTCTGCAACAGGCAATTCAATACCGCCATTTATGATCTTCCCCCGAGTCAAATTTCATGACTACTTTTTGAATGGAGGGCTAACTGGTAGCAAAGGCACAGCTAATTCATCGGGGTGGATGCACGAGGAAGAATTTTTGCAATTCCTTAAACATTTTGTGAATAATGTAAAATGTTCAAAGGAAAAGCCTTCTTTGTTATTGCTAGATAACCACAGCTCCCATTTAAGCATTGCAGGTCTCGATTTTGTCAAGCAGAACGGAGTGGTTATGCTGTCATTCCCACCTCATTGTTCCCACAAGTTACAACCCTTGGACAGGACAGTTTTTGGTCCCTTGAAGAAAGCAGTTAATAGAGCTAGCGATTCTTGGATGGTAAACAATCCTGGGAAGAGCATGACAATATATGACATCCCCGGGATTCTGAAAATTGCATTTCCTCAGGCAATGACTATGCAAAATATACAGTCAGGGTTTCGGACAACAGGAATATTTCCATTCAATAGGGATATTTTTAGTGACATCGACTTTGCACCAAGCTCGGTCACTGATCGCGAAGACCCGACTAATAATGCAACGTCAGGAGTTACGGAACCTGAAAACAAAGAACTTACCGTTCCATCTGAAGCTGCCTCGGGACCATCTGATCTTGAAGTTTATGCTGTCGCAGGACCATCCGGAATTCATGATATTTCTGCTCCAGGTCCTTGTGAAGACAATGTTAATAAACCTCATATATCTACTGATATTGACAATTGTGGCAAAGTCGATGTAAAATTGGTATCGCCTAAAAACTTGAGACCTCTCCCAAAAGCAGGTCCCAGAGCTGAAAACAGGCGTGTCGTAAGAAAGGGAGAAACGGCAATATTAACAGACACTCCCGTGAAAAGGAAATTAGAGGAAATAAAACGGGCTAGTGAAAGCAAAAGAAATAAAACGACGAAGGGTAAGAGAGCTTTGTTCGTAAAGAAAACCAAGAACACGAAAGCCAAAGAAATAGACCTAGACTCAGGAAGTGAAGAAGAAGAATGCTTCTGTCTTGTGTGTCTGGAATCGTATTCGAACAGTCGTTCGAGGGAAGTGTGGATTCAGTGCCAAGATTGTAAAGGTTGGGCACATGAAGCCTGTACTCCAGGACTTCGTGGAATATATGTATGCCATAATTGTGACTCTGATTGATGTGTTTTGGATTTAATTCAGTGCCTGTGTGTTTTGTTTTCAACCAAGTCATTGACAATTTATCCAATTTTCTCATTTCATTATAAATATTCTTAGGTAGGCCTAATTAGTAGCCTAACATAAGATACTGAAGGTGATGCAAGATTTATTTGCTTAATGATGTGTTTATTCATTTTTCTGTTCATTTTAAAGAAACAAAAAGTTCTTTATAGATTCAGCCCCATGTATCAGTCAAAAGTTCAATCTCTCACATGATACAACATCTTTGTTTTTGTCACCAGTTTAATAATATTGACGTTATATTATGAGAACGCTTTCCTGAGTATTTAATACCACACAGTTGAACTTACAACATTTTTATTCCAGTTATTTCTTGTAATATGACAACCAACCCCAATGACTGTGACAACCAACCCTGAGCTGGGGTTGGTTGTCACATTTTACTTTTTTTTTTTAAGATTAAATTTAAATACTTTCTATTTCAATGTTTGTATTGAACTTTCTTTTTCAATAAGCCAAAGAGTTGAAAGAACAGATATGATAATTAGATAAATAAAAAAACCGATAGGAATATTAAAAAAATATGTTTCATTGAAAAGTGTGACAACCAAGTCCGGTCTCCCCTATTTGTAATATTATAATGTCCCTTTTAATATTGTACCGATTAGTATTTTAACGAAGGTTCGCTAACATTTCTACTTCACTGTAATGGTTTGTTAATAAAGTAATTTAAAGCTTGATTATCCATACTGTTTGTACATTTGTAGATAACCGATCACAATCACTCGGAACTGCCCTGTAGCAAACAAGTTAATCCAATTTAATTTCAAACTTTATTTAACGCCACTATTAAAACTGGGAATTCAGTTGCTGCAGTACAGAATGGGAGAAAAAAACACAGTCATCGGCAAATAATAATAGTTATGTATAATGATGAGGAAAATCTCACAAATGTAAAATCAGTTTGTTTGTAATGTAAATCGACCTAATAGGTAAAGCAAATCAACTGGGTAATAAATGAGTTGTTTCACTGTATTTTGAATGTCAATATACGCTCCGGATTGTCATACTCATAACCTGAAGCGGCTGGGGCCTATTGGCGCCTGTTTGACGCGATACTAATCTAAAAACTACACGTGCATTGAACTTTAACATAGATAACACAACACTGTCGAACTCTATCAATCACCGGTTAACACTAGTATAGGGGAGCCATTCACAGAACAATGGAATGCGGTGTATGGGTGGCTGCAACCTAAAGAGAAACAGCAGCCAGGGTTGAACTAGCAATTTATCTGTATTATACAAGTAAAATACAATGTAAAATACGTAAGGTAAAATACTTTTATGCACATGATATAATAAATTAACATTTGATTGATTTTAACATTTTATAAAATGCTTTTTCGGACTTCCAAGGATGAGTTAAGAGGTCTGATCTCGCAGTTCTTTTTGTACGCGTCAAGTCCCGGCTTCGAACCAAGTCGTAGGTAGGCCACTGGTTTATGTCATAGGCATGGCATAAGATGTATTGATGCACTGTAATAATTGCAATGAGCTGCAGTTTTAAAACAAAATAGTTCTAAATACCACAATTCGAACCTAGAAGCCTCGCTGCCCGAATAGACTAAAATTGAGAGTTCACCCTATTTTTAGATTTGTAAAAACTACTAGTGCAGCTTCTGTTTTCTTGCAGTCATGGTTCAATCCTTGGTATTCCGTCGAGTCTTAAAGAGGGAATCTGGAACTGGGTGCACTTAGCCTTGTGAGGACAAACGAAAAGTTACTTGAATATCAAAGAGTAGAAAGGATCCTGTCATGAAATCAGAAATTAACAGCCGTGGGAGGAGCATATGCGTGTTATTGCAAAACATGGGATAAAGTCGA
Source organism: Ectobius pallidus (assembly GCA_964059195.1). Lineage (NCBI taxonomy): Eukaryota > Metazoa > Arthropoda > Insecta > Blattodea > Ectobiidae > Ectobius > Ectobius pallidus. The sequence continues at coordinate 48,627,201 of CAXKWD010000010.1, read as the reverse complement.
AAGATAGAAGTAGATTACACAGTACGTCATTTCCCTACAATAGGGCTAATTATTTAATTTGATCTGTAGAGTGGTTCAACTCAATTAGTACTTTTCGCGAAGCAGGCATATCTATCCCCAGACATAAGGATATCCAAAGTTTTATTTTAGGTTTTTAAAATTATTATTATTATTATTATTATTATTATTATTATTATTATTATTATTATTCCTACTATTATCGTTAGAGAATTGACTCAAATGTATTAATAGTTAATCAGCAGCAGGTATTGCCCCGCAGGAGTTCAATTTACGGACAGGGATTTCGCATTTGCGCAATCATGAATGTCATCTGTTTGAGACGGGATCGAACAGCGAACTTAAAAGAGAAAAAGCCAGAGCTAAAGGGGTTGTTCCACCCAACCAACCTATCTTCTATTGGTAAGTATTGGGGAATGCTTCCGTGCATCAAGAAAGGGCCGTTCGGTTCCCCTGAAAAAGAGGTAACGAAGCTGAAGTTTCCATTTTATTTATACTCGTTTGAACATCGAAGTTATATCACGAGTCAGGTCTGTTTGTAAACCGTATCAGTAATATAACCAGTGTTGTTTACCTGTTTTCTCATTGTTTATGGGTAATGGATTTCTGTTAATCTCAACTGATGGGCCTAAACAACTTTAATGATTATGGTACACTACGAAATAACTGCGATGAACCATGGTAATATCAACTTCGGCATTTGCCTTTACGACTGGGGAAATTAAGTAAATTGGCATAATTGCCACATAGATGCCACTGACTAAGTTCGGGGTAAAACTTAAAAAATGAAAATACTCGGTATAACTACTGTACTCAGCACCATCAGAGAACAAAATCTGTGTGATAAAAATGTATCCTGGTTAAGCTGCTTCACGCGGCATCCAATATAGTCTTTGGCTTTTTTAATGCTGGCGGGAAAAGTGGGAATTTTAATTGAAAGGAAGACTTCTACATAACGGTTTCGAATATAAGACCAAGTGAGTGAACTTTAAAGGCAATTTTTATTTTTATTATTATTATTATTATTATTATTATTATTATTATTATAAAGGAAAAGTGCATCTTATAGTAATTAAAATGGGGCCTCAATTGGAAGAATTAAGCTCACTGAAACGATCGACTCAAGGCAAGGTAAGAATGCTAATTCAATTCTTAAAACCGTAAATTCAGGAGATAAGGTGTTAAGACTTCCATTCAGCAAGTTACTTCTTTTTCCGTATTATTTCGACTACGATTGTTTTGTTTTTTTACGATCTAAGTTTTCGATTGCCCAGATTTGTCTATCCCCAACTATGCGAGTTAATAGTAGAAAACCTAATATAATTCTGAAATGATTGGATATAAACGTTTTTCTTCTTATTGTAGAGGAACGTATGTTTCTATTGTAGTTGTATCTTGACATATACACAGAGACTTATTATTATACGTCAGCGAGAAAGCTAGCGAGCTCATCTTAAATTAGAAACCCGTGGCTGGGTGGGAGGGAAGAATCAACACTGCCAAGCTGCCTGCATGGCAATGAACAACATGAGAAGACAATTCAAACTAATATGATGTTAAAATTTCCATACAACAAAGTCGTGTTCAGATTGTGGCAGCGATACTTCAGCGTCTCGTACCGCACACACAGCGCGTACGTTGCAGAGATCCACGATCGATTTCCAAGCATACACGTGATCGTAATTTTTTAGCTTATATGAGCGGAATTTTAAAACTGTGAAATATTTTGGGCTTGATTTTCAGATTTGGCAATAGCGAATAGGCTACAGACAGGTAAACTCATAGACCTAGACTCTGAAAAATATCGTCCTGTAATTCTAACTTATAATTCGTTAAATAATCTCGCTTTCATATTCCAGCATGTACAGGTAGGGAAAACAAAGCGGGCCGACTCTTGTAGCTGATGGGGAAGGATTTCCCCAAATATAAGGATATTTACAGATAATTGTGACGCTATAGCTCAAGTTACGATCCTCTTACATTACCTCTAATGGGTTTCGAAATGGGCTAAGTCAACAGTCGACACTAGAACAAATTTCAATACATTCGCTGCTATCCTGTGAATGCCGCTAGGCATGCGCAGTGGCTCATATCGGCAACTTGGATATTTTAGTCGGTCCGCTTCCCCCCCCCCCCACCTGTACATTCAGGTTACAAATCCATCCTCATGTGAATTACTTCTCAATTGCTGTTTATTTCACGTTCAACATGTCCCGCATGCTGTAATAATACTTCACCAATAAGCTACATCCTTACGCTGTGGGCCAATCCTTTTCACCACGTATGAGCCTTGGAGGGTTAAGATGTAGGCCGATCTTTAAATACTAAGGGAAACAGCAGCTGTAAGTTCCTCGATCGCAACAGCAGTGATCTAGCAGTAAGATAGTCTCACTAGCGGCTTAGCCTTTAGGGAACTAGGCATATAACTTATCAGGCTAGCCATTACTCCCACACACAAGCGTTTCTGAGAAGGCACGTAGGGCCTATGACCAAAAAAAAAGTTTGAAATATATATAATCTTAGTTCTCTATTTATTAAGAGAAATAAGAAAAATAAGAAGGGGTAGAAAAAGATACTGTATAAGCTATGGTTAGGAATAAATCCCATTAATATTACGATAGTACCGTTACAGTTATCTTAAAGAAAACATAATCTAAGTCTGTGTTCTTATGGCTATTAGCCTATTATATTAAACCTATGTTCTAGCTACCACTACTCAATTTCATCAAGTCGCTATTCCAAATAGGAATAAATAAATGAATAGCATCAATTATTCTCAGCACTCGTAATATTCTTAATCGCGTCTATTTTTCAAGAAGAAACTGCAATTTCATTTTATAAAGTACCGGTACCAGATCGCTTCTTAAATAATAAAAATGTCAATGTTAAACACACATAAATGCAACTGACCTGGACCGAGATCGAACCCAGGAATTTGAGACCACAAAGCTGATACCGTACCACCAAGGGGATGTATTAAACATATCTCAGTTATTAGAACGGTCCTTCTCAGTAGCATTATTTATTTTAGGTCAATAAAGAGTCACGTTTGAGAATCATAAATTCTTCAAGCATATTTATACAGTCTTTTCACTGCATGCAATAAGTTATAGCGAACAGCCTGACACAGGCATAAGAAAGGCAATGTCACATTATATTTTTGTGTCACAAACCCTAATGTTATGGAATGCACGGGAGAAGAGTACTTCTCTGACGTCATATTGCGTGCGGGGGTAGATTTAAGCAACCCCCCTCAACCGATCGATTTTCAACCCCCTCAAGACACGCCTTTCCAACTGGCATCCACTTCTCTGAACCACATTAAAATATCATTGAAATGTAGACCGTGAGAACTCTATTTCTTTCGGACACCAAATTTTCGCAAAAGCAAACAATTACTCGTTCCCGAGTTTGGAAAGTTTATTTACTTTAGAAACTCCCATGAAAAAGTTATTTCAAGATCTGCACTATCTCTTACTTGAGTCTCTACTAAATCCAATAACGAAATGAGCTTCGCTCTTCCCCAGTTCATTCATAATTTACTTAAAATTATCTTCAAAGATGTTCGTTCTCTTTTCATCGTAAAGGGCATTCAGTTTTCAAATTACAGGTTTTCTATTACAGTAAATATTCAAACGATGTTCAATTTCATTATCGGAACTCTGAGAACTCCTAAAGTCTTCAAAATATAGCGAGAAACCCTATCCTAGACTAAAAAGCAAGTAATTCTTGAATATTTGCCAATGTTACTTGACAATGTGCCAAACGATTTTGAAGAAATGGGGTAGCCTATATCTACAGTTTTTGGTATGAGAAAACGTTTTGATTTGGGAAAATATACATTAATGGATAAACAATGACCATACGTATTTATACGAAATTATGTCGTATGATGTAATGCAATTGCCTCCATTTGTAGATTACTCCTAATACAGATAGTCTTTTCTCTGGTGTTTACGGAAAAATAAAGAAGTAAAATCACTGTTATAAGTACTGTATAGTCCAGTTATTCATTGCATGGCCAGGCGGCTTCCTTTCGTTATGAGGAAAAGTTTGCCGACAGCTCAACCCATGTTCTTTGTTTTTACCGCACCAATCAGCTAGTTACACCAGCCAATCAAAATCTAAGAATGTCCTGTGGCGATTTTGACAGCTACTCGTCTACTTCGCGTGGAGTGAAATGCGCTGTTGCAAGATCAAGTTACAATAAACAATAACACGTGTGAATTGAATAAAGCGAAGGTAGAACTGAGGTCAGTGATAACAATGAGAGAATATTGGAACGTTGCTTTTGCTTTGGAAAGCCGGAGCCCAAGACCGATTTAGTCAGATCAATTAACATAAAGAAACACCGAAACCTTTGAAGCCGACTGGCCATGCAATGAATAACTGCACTATACTTATCCTTGTCATTATCTTTCGGTTCCAAATATGTGTGCTATTTCCGTACATGTTTGCATATTTTGGTCTTTTTTAGAAAAACATGCACAATGCATATTTAAGCTATTTTAGCGTAATCATGCATATAATACACTTTGTAGTCCGTTTATATGCATGTTTTGATGGTTTTCAAAGAAATAATATCCTGGCATAGTTTCCCTATCTCCGATATTCATTTTACGTTTTTATGCTCATTTCTGATTGAGTTTCGCTTTCATCAATCCTAGAATACATGTGAAAAGTTGTGTGCAAGAGCCGAGGAATTTGACTTTGCCTTTATAACTGTATTCTTGCCTTTAAGAATGATCAGTCCACCTTCAGCTATTTCTGGCCCAGCACTATTTAGTTTGTCATAAGACATTATGAGAGCTCGGGATTGCCTGCAGTGTCTTTGCAGTGTGTGAATCTCGTAAGTTGTTAATGTGGTTGTCTATGTTTGCGTGTGTTATGTGATTCAATTAAGCCGGTCTCCTTAGCCGCGGTAGCTAAGGCGTGCTTGCCTTGGAGCCGTGGGTAAGGAGGCTGGGGGTTCGAGTCCTGCCTCGGGCATGGTTGTTTGTGTGTCATAAAGAAAACACGGAAAACAAGGAAAGAACAGAAAAAACAAGGAAAAACCGCAAAACCAAGGAAAAGAAAAAAAAGGCAGGCTATTATAAAAAAAAAATTAAATGTTCCAAATACCTCTTGCACACTGGATTAAGAGAAATGATTTTTTTTATTAGATCAGATGGGGAAGTCGTCGTCTGCGATTGTTGCAGTAAGGAGATAAGCACTGTTATTTGGTTTCCGAATAAGTTCTATGGTAGTTGTACTTTGTGAAACATTACAAAACAACCTTAAAGTACTCCATTAAATTACAATATCCGTTTTTAAACATTGTCTCAATAACAGTAAGATTCATTATAATTGCAGATAAAATGTAGTAAAAATGTTCAAGTTAGTTGCATGTCGCACCTGCTTCACATAATTATTAAAATTTACACCCATACATCGTGTGATGTACAGGGATAATTTTCTCTGCCTACAAAAACATATTGAATGACAAGCACAGGAACTTTACAGAAAGCAATTTAGACATGTTGCTCAAATGTTAACTGTACAAAAAAAAGTTAAACAAAGTAAGTAATTTCGGCCAAAAAAAGAAAGCGCATATTTTAGTGTGTTTTTCCCTATTTTCTTTCTTTCTTTCTTTTTTTGGCCTGTTTCCTAGTTTGATAGTGCATGAATACGTGCATATTTCCGGATTTTATAGTGCATAAAAGTCTCGTCTCTAGTTATAAGGTAAAGTAAAGTGGTCCTTATACAGGCCATGGAGGCCCAGAGGGTTCCAGGAGGTTGAGGCTCCCAGATTTTGGACATTCGGGACATGAAGTTGGTAAGGTTGTCAGCCTTATGCACCGGCCGCCTTTACCCCCAGGATTGCTCCTGGTACTCATTTCTGTTAGAGGCTGAGTCGACCCCGGGGTCATAGTGCCACCAGAAGGAATAGGCCAATAGAAAAATCTCAACGACCTCATCGGGAATCGAACCAGCGACCATCCGGTTTGTAGCGCAGCGCCTCAACCACTACGCTACGGCGTACCCCCTAGTTATAAGGTAATGTAATTAATTTAGGCAAATTAGTAAGTTTATAGTATACACTGTAGAAAAATTTACATCTAACACGTTCCTCTAAATATTACAGTGAAAATAACTTATTTAACTGACTTATATTGAGTGTCTCCATTCTAAGGGTAATACAATTTGTTTTATTGCTAGACAACAAAGACTACAGCAAATGCGATAAAAAAAATAACGCCACCGTTACCTTAACCTTTTAAGAGATTAAACCTTTCTTCAACGGTTCTTATCAATGAAAAAATCAGATGAATGAATCAAAAGAGAAAGCTGGATTGTTTCAACCTATGAAAACTATACTTCCTATATTAGACAGACACACACAAAAGTGAAGACAGAATTGAAGGAATAATATCTGGATAACATCACCATTTTCTGACCTTCACGGAATCGCAATACGGTTGAAGAGGAGGCAAAGGAAAGAACTGTGGTCTGGTCTTGCGTTTCTCTTTCAATTCCTACAAAACTTTGAACTCAAGCGTGAACTTGAGAAGGCTGCCTCGCGTGCTCCAGGAAGTTTTCTCCAGGAAAGGTTTGCCAGATAACATCTTTGTGTATGATTTCCCTCCCAACACGTGAGTTAGCCCACATTACAGAAAATTGTTGCTTTATATGCAGGACCACAAGAAATGGCCATATATTCCCTATTCTGTACCGGCAGTGTTTCCCAAACTATGTTCCGCAGAACTTTAGTATTCCGTGAGATGTGAATAAGTGTTCCGCGACGGTTTCAGTGGTATTGATGGAGTTATAATTAAAATTTCTTCTAGTAGGTGATGTCTAGGGGGCGGATTTCTATGACTTAAAAAATAGGATATATGCATGCATTTATGACCTAAAAAACATTAAATTATGACCAATAAAATTTAAAATATGACTTTACCACTTACACATTGTGTCTATTTTTTTAAGTTTCATTACAATATATTTTATTAAAATATAGTGTTAATTATTTAAAATAGCTGTAAATTCTCAAAAAGTATCATTATAATGCAAAATTTACAAAATATGATAATAAACTTCAAAATGTCTTTAATATGCACACAAATATGCCAAAAATATGACCTAAATATACACATTCATACTAAATATGTTACAATAGCTGAAAATTTCCTAAATATGCAGTTATATGACCAATAAAAGCCGTTCCATTTTCACCAGGATGCTTGTAATCGAGTTAAAATTAGTCGGAAACCTGAAATAATCCAAAGGGGAAAAATATGACATGTCATAGAAATCCGGCCCCTAGTGATGTCGAATTTTGATCGAGAACCAAGCATTTTATTCCGCCAACGTAACATGTAACAGCTATATTGTACCCACATATGTTATAAAATTTGCTTCATTGTTGCAACAGCTACTGCCGACGGTTCCCTGTTTCCGTTCTACAATGATAAAACAATGTCATGCATATTCTTTTACTGACAAAATATTATCTGTGTGAAAAACTATTTTTGTAATATGGTTCAATGAAAACAAAATACAGAAATGCATTTAATGCTGCATCTGACATGAGACTCCAGTTGCGTTAATTTTTAGTGATTTTAGCTCATGCTGGTAGACAAATATGAGCATTTATGATAATAAAAAGGTATAGTATATTTTTTTAAGGATTGAATTTAGTAACCCAATGCACTAAACAACAAAATTTTAGTACAGAAATCTCTCTAACAGTAGAAATACAGTAGTTATGCCAAAACTGATGACTGTGTTTACACATTAATAACTCAGCTATTGCCTTACTACTCAGCCTCTAACAGAAATGAGTACCAGGAGCAATCCTGGGGGTAAAGGCGGCCGGTGCGTAAGGCTGACAACCTTACCACCTTCATGTGCCGATGTCTAAAAATCTGGGAGCCTCAACCTACTGGAACCCTCTGGGCCTTCATGGCCTGTAATAGGGAATACTTTACTTTACTTTATTGCCTTAATACTCCAGGCCTAAAAAATTGAATGTATAAGGAATTCCTTAGGTTTGTCTAAGATCTGCAACGTCAGAGAATGCATTATGTCACATTTCTGGTAGAATAAGTGATACAGTCTTATAACAACATATTAAATATATGCAATTTCGTTAGAATGGCTTAACACCATAACTTCAGACTCGCAGAATATAAGCAATTCTGTTTTGATCTATGGCAATGTTCTTCTCTGATTCTCTCTTAGTCGCTAAGAGAGCATATTTCCATAGAAAGGGAATTCGTGCATTTGCAACAAGCGCGGGAAGTACGAGATCAAATTATAGTCTGAGAAAGTGTTTAGGGATCTCTATTTCTGGCTGTGGAAATTGGACTCACATCAGGCGCATATTCCTACAGTCAAATTACAAGAGAACAGATTAGTTGTCAGTAAAATTGTGAGCATGCAATTTACATAATATTGCTTTATATGAAAAGTAAAATAGGAAATTCCATTTACAGAACACCAATGTTCTTTTTGGAGAGGAAAGATTTTCAGTCTGTTACATGCTAGCGGAATACCTCTATTCAGCAACATTAGTTGAATTACACTTATTCCATAATACTAAGGACGGTAAGACAAGGGACGTGCTCGTCGCCAAGAGAGCTATTTGATTATAATAAAAGGTGATGCGGGGAACGAAATGCAATATATTGTATTTTCTTTGATTTTATTTTATTTTCTCTAAAGAGTATTAGGATTTACGGATTAAAACCTCCACGAAAGATCTATACTGCAAGAAACAAATTCATCTCCCTCGGGATTTGAACCAACAACCCTTGAGCGTCTGAACACCAGCTAACAACTGCCCCAACGAATGCACCTTCATTTTCATTTCAATAACTTTTGCATCATAGCATCCTCTTTCGTATCATGCCAATTATTCTTTCCTCTGATCGACTAAAATAGTACGGTTTCTATTTTATTTGCAAAATAAACAAAGAGACAGAGGTAATGTTAATAGAACAGCAAACAAATACTATTTCCAGTATTTATTAACGTGAGGTAATGTACTATAACTTACTATAAAGGCTATAAACTATTATTTTACTGCAAAAACAATTAGCTGACAAAGTTACGAAATGATAATATTATAGTCTAGGAGAAAAATTCCTCCGTCACTGGGAGTGGAACCCAGGACCTTTGGCTATTCGCGCCAATGCTCTACCAACTGAGCTAAGCCGGAGTTCAATTTACAGCGCCAGATGGAACCTCTCTTTTATGACTGATTGCCCTAATGGTCTACCTCACAGACAGACAAGTTGTGTCATATGCAGTACTGTGAGGCACACTAATTATTAATTTTAGTGACCGGGCTCCCACTGTTATCGTACAGTTAACATTCAAGATAGATATATAAACATTCATGAACCACAGATTATTGTCTCTGTTGGATACTACATGAGAATATTATAGGAGAAAAATTCTCATGTAGTGTCCAACAGAGACAATAATCTGTGGTTCATGAATGCTTATATATCTATCTTGAAAGTTACGAAGTTACGTAAATGATCTAATAGCAGAAATTACTTTAGTAGATAGGCTAATACTACACAATTAATTAAGCGAATCTATATAAGATAACGACTTGGTATTCGAATAACAATCGCATTTGAGGTTCTCATATTAGCAAATTGCAGAATATTGCAAGTCTTGCTTGTTAAAATGTTAGGTTTAATTTTGGCGAAAGTACGAAGTTTGAAACTCTCACAGTAACAAATACCATTCAGTTGATAGTGCTCTCCACAATTGCACATTGGTTTACACTGTACGTTAGATTGAGAGAGGTGAAACTGTAGCCAAGTGTGCTGTAGAAACTCATTTCCTCTTTTGTATGGCGGCTAGCCACTCCACTTCGACGTGTTTACTTTCAATAAACCAAATTTACAACTTGAAGATTACTCGCTCGGTGAATGTGCGACCTGTGTAATGAAGGAGCTACTGGCACAAACACAAGCTTCTGTTATCTAACCTATTTCTAATCTAATCACATTTTACAAAACGATAATTTAAGTTTGTGAGCTGAGTAATAAGTTGAAAGTTTGTTTGAATGGTGAAATGCTACAGCCTACAAGATAAATGAGTAAACAAAAAATATAAACAAGAAAATAAATTAAGGTAAATGTAATTGCCTTACTTATAAATACGTATATTGACATTTTGTATAAAATGACTTGATTCAATCCATCATTTTACATTTTAGGTTTAGCAGCCTCCTTAGCATCATTCTGTAGGCAATAAAAATTGTGTTTTCAATTTCCGAAACTAGCAACATAATTATTGTTTCAGTGTCAATACAATTATTATGATTTCTGAGTTGTGTAATATTAGGCTTACACGTAAACGGCAAGGATTCCACATTTATACTTTCATCTTGGTAAACGGGAATGTTTAATACTATTAAAATCAATTTTCCTGAATTACATTTAAAAATCGAAATAATCAAATAAAATACGCTCCTACGAGGTATTGATTTGTTATTAAGGCTATCTCAATTTATAGAGTTCTCTCTTGACATTGGGCTTACTACAGGAAACTAATAAATTCCAAGTACCGGTAGTTAAAGGACAGCTGAAGACACAAAGAGATTGAATTAATCTAAACAAGCAAAACACGATCGGCACTTAAAAAAAAAATTACAGGTTATGATTCCACGTTTACACTCTCGTCTTAGTAAACGGGAATGTTTAATACTATTAAAATTAATTCCCCTGAATTTAAAAATCGAAATAATATATAATTATATAATATAATAATATATAATAGAGACTACTACGAGGTATAATATTTTAGGAGGCCTCTCTCATTGAATAGAGTTCTCTCTTCATTTTAAGCTTAGCCTACTATAGGAAACTAATAATTTCAAATACTGGTAGCTAAAAGACAGCCGAAGACAAAAGATTTAATTAATCTAAATAACAAAAACACGACAGACACTTAAAAACGTAGATAATTTTACAGGTTATGCTGCAACGTCAACTTCTAGTCGAGTTTACAGATCGAATAATGTTACAATCACACACAAATCTAATGCAGTCTCCACAGACAACATACGCGAACCCAGATTCATTTTACCATAATGTCGATATCTAATGTTTTTGTATGTGCAAGGCACATTTCAGTATCAATTGCTAACACAGTAAGGGGTTTCTTTAGGATCTGCACCGTTACCATTTTGAGCTCCTTTATTTTTAACCAGGCCCTACAGAATGTCCAAGTAGTATTTATTTTAATTATTTACTATATTTATTTTTATTGAACTACTGCAGTAGTTTGTGTTTTTGTTGGGCTACACTTTAGTCTGTAGCATTATTAACGACGCTCACGATATGAAAGTAATTAAATTAAATTAGCCTAAATTAAAATAAAAAAAATGATATGCAAGAGTTTTTTGCTGGGAAAGAGTCTATTACATAGACTATTAAAGAATACACGACATCTTTCCTCCGCTTTCAACTAACAGATTATAGAGTCGGCTTTGTAGTTCATGTTCATGGCGCCTAACGCACGGGAACTTCTCGAAGCGCCACTGCCTCCACCTCCCATTTCCTCATTTCTACCAATTTCCTAAGTGGTTCAAGGGGCTGCCTAGTGAGTAAGAAGCCAAATGAAGGTAAAGGAGAAGAAAAAGAAAAAGCCTCAGACCTACAGCTATAAAATGTGTAGAAAGAGATCCTGACGCCGAAATCGGCTTAGTTCTGAATATTATGTAGACTGGTAGCTATATCTTTTTTATCCTTATGTCCTCCATCCCCTACCTTAATATTCTCTTTTAAAAAACTGGCAGCCTGTCTCATATAGGAAATTGTATTTCAAATAGGAAGACTGTATGAGAAACGAGCGTTTTATTTCGCAATGAACTATTCAGAATGAGCACTACTGCTTTATTTTGGCAGAGTGAAACACGAGAGATAATAAGGCAGTTCCACAATAGGGTATTTGTAAAAATAACTTCCTATGCTTCTTCGGTTAATTGTACTGGATTATAATCGGTATAATACTGAGATATCACAAACAGACCTTATGAACTTAGATTTACAGAATGCACTTGTGTTTGCTATCCGTAGAGGTACAATTGCTGAAATTCATAAATAAAGGCCGGAAGTTAATGTTCCATCAGAGACGAAGTGTACATGCAAATACGCTGTAAAACTTGTAAAATATTCTTTGAAACTAATGAAATATGCTCTTTAATTTAAGTAAATTTAATACTTTACGTTTCTCATTAGAAAAATCACATTACAAATTACAAAAAATATAAGTTTTATAAAGTACATTACACAACTTTTAGAAAAAACTATGTCATTGCAGAAAATTTTACTAAATTGAAAAGTAATTATGTAAAAAGTAGCTTTAACACTGTACAACCAGTTAAGAAAATTTTCAAAATCTGTCAGAAACATGGCCTTAAAAAGTGACAAATTAATAAATTAAGCATAAATATTTTGATATCATGGATTAAAGCAAAACTAACAAAATACGCAACAATACGCTAAAATGAAACCATGTTATTTCTTTCATGCCATATACAGTGGTATTAAACAGAGGCGGCAGTCAGTGAGAGAGGTGACGCATGTAGGGGGAATCATGGGGAGGGGTAAGAATGTTGAACTGCACTAGCGGGAGAGGAGAAGCGATTGTAACAAGGTCTCTTGTTTCTTCACTGCATTATACGATCTTACCGCACTGAAAGCAACGATACAACTAACCCATACACCCCTCCATGCAGTACGAATGTTTATTGGACTCGTCTGCATCTACTGAGCATCCATGCTTGGACTGCCACGTCTGATTATTACCATTGTACACATTTTAATACAACCATGTAATACAGTGCATTATTAAAAACGTGATTTTGCATTAACTTCCAGGACATCGTTGCTAGGTCTCACCTATAAGTAGAAAGCAAAGACTATAGATCACCCCTCATATCATAGAAAAAATAAGTCCCCGCACCCCTTGATAGCAAGCCTGTGGTTTCGGAAGCCCAGCAAATCTTGAAAGAATTTTAAAAAATGCACATGGAAAATATATTAACGAATATAACTATACTATTTTCACTTTAAGTTCAAAGTAGACGTAAACAAACTCTAACGTACCACTCCGCTGAGCATGTGACAATACCACCTGGAGATTTACCCGCCACGGAAAGAAACGGAATGAGGATTTGGTATATTCCAGTGTTCTCAATAGTACTTTTAAAATATTTTTTAAGACACGCACCATTGTTGAAAAAATGTTAAATTTATTTTGAAAAATTCGATACATCTGTACAAAATTAGGCTTAATATTAGTATTTAATAAAGTCATAGACAGTTAACAAGAAGATATTAACGAGTATAAAAAATTACTCTCATTTTGCAATGTTGGCTGTCCATTTCAGAGGCGTTTTCTTTTTGAATTCATTCATTTCTGTTTGTAACCGCCCCAATCCTATCAGAGCTGTAAGTTACATGTAACTTTTGACGAAATTTTTGTCTTGTCCTCACGTACGTGTTGTATAACCGATATAAATAAATAAATGAACGCACATTCAGCAGGTCTTCTAAGTTATTTGGAGGGGGCTGTGGCAAGTTCATTCCAAGATGGCGTCCTTGAGCATTCACACAGCCGTCGTAAACGCCTACAATTTACATATGTTGTAACGGTATAATTAGTTCACTTAGTTATTATGCGTCAGGAAAATCTGATCAAATTAATTTTGTTTCATAAACAGATCTGCTTCAGAAACGTGGTTTTAAATTTATCTGCACGAAAATAGCTACAAAAAGGTACGGTTTGAACCGAACTATTTTATTAAGAGCAAGAGCATGCATACAAGCAGCAAAAGTTACAGTTCGTCCACTAGCCAATGAGGCGCTCCCTTGTCACGTGGCTTTGTTTACATCTACTTTGAACTTAACGTGAAATTAGTATACTGGCTCTACGTCCGTACGCATTATGAAAGAATAGACAATTACTCTATTGTAATGCTGCAACATTACCGTAATCGGAAATCCCTATTTTTATTGTTAATAAGACTGCCCGACATTAGAATATTTGATCTTCAGATGGCAGCCCAGCGTAACCAGATACGTCAATAGTATTTATTGTGATTTGTGCTTGGGTTCCACAATTCAATATAATTGTAAAAAGGGGGAAATGATTAACATAGTGGAAGTAAGGTGCTTTGAACTTGAAGTAAGGTGCTTTGGCGATTACCATGGTTGTAACATAGTGACTTAATAGTTCAAAACTCTTTCTTTAGTTGTCAGTATAGTAGGCTTATCTTTTTATTCAACAGTAGTACCTGTCATCAAATTATGTCAATAGTGAATATTTAAATAATTTATCTTTCATTTCCTGGCACGTGAAAAAATATTGTGCGAGGGGACAAGTAAACATCTGCGGGAACCTTAAAAATATTTGCGAGGACCCAAAGTTGTTAGCGTCACCATTGTGTGAAGCGCTATCAAGACTTTCTCTTATCCCCTGTGACCCTGTGACTTTTTCTATTTTTATTCCTACCTATTCCTACACGTTTTGCTAATGCAATTACAGTTATCTTGTACATATAGTTAGTGTACGTAATTTAAAGAAAGACATTAGAGCCATTTTCCAGTAAATCGGAATAGTATTTTCTTCAACTAATATGATAGTAAGAGTAGGAGGAAAGCAAATCAACAACAGATGCCTAAAACGAATATAACATTTATATATTGATTATAGTTTTCGTTTTAGATCTATGCAACTTACAGATAAGACATACAAGCAATTTAAAATATTTGGAGGGGGGGGACTTAGAGGCCTCAAAATCCGAACTGATGCCGAGAACTCGAAACCAATTTCAGGTTCGGAAACATACCCTCTTCAACCTATCGTAGGTCTACCTAAAATTATACAGGTAGTAACAGAAAGAGAAAGTCACCGCCAAGCTTCGTGCCACATTCCCAGGGGATACTTAACAAAAAGTCAAATTTTCTTTTTATATGATTATTCGTTTTTGAGCTATGCTATTCATAGAAACAAGCACAGATACTAAGAGAATAGGGTATAACAAAGAACTTCCTCTACGCCTATCTGTAGTAGGCCTACCTATCTTGAACTGAATCCTCCTTTCTAGAAGGCGTTGAAAAGATAAAAGCATAGCATGTACTTGATAAAGCAAATGTGTTAGTTTTTTTAATAATCTGATTATATCCCATTGTTTCTAAACTTTATCACACCGGCAGTGTTAATTAAAAATTTATATTGCCGACTAAATGAATTGAAATAATATGTCTATAAATGCTTACAAAATAGTAGGCTAAGTAAGTAAGGCCATGGGAACCCAGAGGGTTCCAGGAGGTTGAGGATCCCAGATTTTAAACATTCGGCACGTGAAGGTGGTAAGGTTATCAGCCTTACGCACCGGCAGTCTTTATCCCCAGGATTGCTCCTGGTACTCATCTCTGTTTGAGTGAGTCGATCCCAGGGCCATAGTGCCACCGGAAGGAATAAATCAATTGAAAAACTCCAATGACCTCATCGGGAATCGAACCCGCGAACTTCCGGTTTGTAGCGAGCGCCTCAACCACTATGCTACAACGTACCACTTACAAAATAGTAAAAGCTCTTTTGTAGGGACAACCCATTTTCTAGGGCATGGCGGAACAATCTGTTCATCCTTCATTATGCAATGAGTTGGTAAACCCACGCGTAAAGCCCTCAGGTAAACTACTCGGTAATTTCTATCGAATATAAATTAACATAATGTGTGGATCTGTCAGAAACGTGTCAGAAAGATGGATTCAATAATTACTAAATAATTTAGCTTTTATTACAACCTACGTCAGTCTCACCGCCTTTAAAGTTATGAAGTTCATCGCTATACAGAAACACTTTGAAGTGACTCAGATAACACAGCTGACAAAATGGATAAATGAGAAATATATCACTCCTAATAACAGCAATAAAGTAATAACTAATAAGTGATCATTCTTTCACCTCAATCTATTCATTCTCTATAGGTAACGACGTATTACCTCAACTTTCTATAAACAGTTTCCATTAGGTGAACGTAATGAAAACTTGTTCAGATCTGAAATTACAAGTTTTAACCAGAGCCTATAAGCCTTCTGCCAAATTCAACAGTCTACTTACTGCACACTGTAACGACAGTATGATCATAATTCATATATTTATAAATTCAGACAGAGTTCAATTTAAATTTGTGGACAAAATTTGACTAGTTTCTTGCTCTTCCTTTTATTCCTCCATGCGCTCTATAATCAGAAAAATGAAGAAAAGAATTAGAAAGTATTATTACTCTATTATTATTATTATTATTATTATTATTATCCCAAAACTATTACACATCTCGGAAAAATTGCTAGGAACATTCACTGGTCCTTGACGTTAATAAGACTTGGTTCGGAACATAATGCTCCACAAGTCTGAAGTCCTCATCTTCGTTGTTAAAATTTCTTCTTCTTCTTCTTCTTCTTCTTCTTCTTCTTCTTCATAATCTTTCAATTGGCTGGATGATGTGGCAAGCATCTATGAATTTGATTCAGGCAAAGTTTTATAATTCTTCCCGTTATTATCATTATTATTATATTAAATTATAATGTAACTGGTAGTAGAAATGTAGGTAGACATAGGAAAAGATGGATTGACCAACTAAGCTGATAACTGGAGGCGTAACAGGCACATGAAAGAGCCTAACACGTGCAAGGAGATGATGATGATTAGGGGGCGGATTTCTATGACCTAAAAATAGGATATATTCAAGCATTTATGACCTAAAAACATTAAAATATGACCAATAAAATTTAAAATATGACTTTACCACTTACACATTGTGTATATCTTTTTAAGTTTCATTACAATACATTTTATTAAAATATAGTTTTAATTATTTAAAATATCTGTAAATTCTCAAAAAGTATCATTTTTAATGCACAATCTGCAAAATATGATATGAATCTTCAAAATTTCTTTAATATGCACACAAATGTGCAAAACAATATGACATAAATAAGCATATCCATACTAAATATGCTACAATAGTTGAAAATTTCCTAAATATACAGCTATATGCACAATAAAAGCTTTTCCATTTTCACCAGGATGCTTGGAATCTGGTTTAAATTAGTCGGAAACCTGAAATAATGCAAAGGGGAAAAATATGACATGTCATAGAAATCCGTCCCCTAGTTATAATATTTCATGGGACGATTGTCTAAAACTCAGGAATCCTTAACATCCAGTGGACGTAACGCCCTCCACGACCTACGTAAGAGTGAGAAATAAATCACAACGTTCCGAGTTGGAATCCAAATGTGAGGTGTTTACCTCCCCATGAAAGTTTATGGACTAGCGCTTTGTGTAGCCTGGATACTGCACGCAGTACACCGGTGTCGGAGAAGTGTTCGTCCTGTACGGCGCTTCCCTTCGTACAGTGGAGTTCGCCTTTGTGTAGCCTGGATACTGCACGCAGTACACCGGTGTCGGAGAAGTGTTCGCTTCTGGACGGCGCTTCCCTTCGTATAGTGGAGTTCATGCGAACAGCTTTGAGAAAATGACTCTCCAATAGGAATATGAATAGCATATTGTATTTCAGTGCTTAATAATCATTTATTAACGTGACTTAGCTTAATTTAAATTATCATAGGATTTTTTCAGGGGTTTTATACAGTATGTTTCCTTTCTCTACATGTACCAACATTGTAGTTTGATGACTTCATTATTCACGATGGATATACAGAGTGCTAAAGAATAACACCGAAATATTTTACTTGTGTATAGGGGGGACATAACAAGCAACTTTTATTAGATTTTTGTCTAGGCATTCAATTTTTCCTGTTACAGCATAAAATATCCAAGGGCATGGCCACCACTGACTTATAACATTTGAAAAAAAGCAAAACAAAATAACTTCGTTGTAACATTAGAGTTATAAATAAAAAAAACTAATTCTAACTAAAACTAATAATATTCAGGACGAATATAAAACCTGAAAAGTGGGTACAGAATTTCAGGGAGCATAGCGCTGCCATTAGTTATAATTAGGGGGCGGATTTCTATGACCTAAAAATAGGATATATGCATGCATTTATGACCTAAAAAACATTAAAATATGACCAGTAAAATTTAAAATATGACTTTACCACTTACAATTGTGTATATATTTTTAAGTTTCATTACAATTCATTTTATTAAAATATAGTGTTAATTATTTAAAATACCTGTAAATTCTCAAAAAGTATCATTTTAATGTAAAATCTGAAAAAATGATATGAAACTTCAAAATTTCTTTAATATGCTCACACATATGCAAAAGATATGACCTAAATAAGCATATTCATACTAATTATGGTACTATAGTTGAAAATTTCCTAAATACACAGTTATATGCACAATAAAAGCTGTTCCATTTTCACCAGGATGCTTGGAATCGGGTTTAAATTAGTCGGAAACCTAAAATAATGCAAAGGGGAAAAATATGACATGTCATAGAAATCCACCCCCTAATGATTATTATTATTATTATTGCCATCAATATTATATGTTGATATAACTCAGAACACAGACCCCATATGGGAATCGTAGAACTGAGCTCCTACATTAGAAATAAAATGAAGCTTTTAAAAACATAATTACATGAGCTCATAACTCAAACACTGCTAATTCATGTGTTCACAAATCAATTAATCTTACGTAGGCTTACCCTTGTACAAACAAGAGAGTTTTAAAAATTATGTAATGAACATTTATCAGAGTAAAATATCTGGCTGCGTTATATCATCTCAAGTTGCCTGGATTTTGAAATTCTAGCCTGAATTGTGACTCTCCCTCCCACCCCTCACCCAGAACGCGGGAGTTTCCCTCCCCTTCCCCATCTCTCATGTAAACATATGCGAAGGATGGACCTCCATTTTTCACCGTGAGATGTGATCCTCTCATCGCTTGGGTGAGGCTATTTGTTTACCTCTAGTATAACCTGTTCAACAGAAGTAGAGGACCCTATAACATTCGTCAGAATTTGAGGTGATCTATAATCGAACTGCAATCAATTGTGGTACACTAGAATCACTCTTTCATTAAAGTAAGAATTTATGGAAGAGCATAGAACAGAACTCAGATATCAAAACATTATTTTTTTTAAATGTAGCAAATGCGGAGTCATTCGCTGAACGAAAATTGATTTCTTTATTTTGAAATCAATCCACATACTTGAAAGAAATAAGGACGCACTATACCAGGTTAGCTATCGTAAGTTTGTTCTTTAGGCCTAACCCTCTTTCCAACATAATTGTGAATAAATTTTTTATCTCCGCATTTTCGGCAATCGGCATTAAAAAGAAACATCGCCTTCCTCCTCCATCTGAAGGGTTGCATGTACAGGGCTCACCGAATACATAAGTGAAGCGTTTACTTTTATAAGGGTCTAAGTGCTAAAATCATGATTTTTCAGATGATAATTTTAAATGGATCTATGAACCCAGACCAATGCATTTCAGAAGGGTCCAAGGTCCAAGGAAAGCCATGTGAATAGCAATAAATTTCAAGATATAGCGCTGGGTCTATCTCCGGCACGTCTTTCTGTGGGTCTATGTCTTGTTTTCTACACAATCATGACTTTGGCATTTAGACCCTTATAAAAATAAAGACTTCAATTTTATCTCTTTGAATACTAAAAATACACTTCTGATCGAATCACTCGCATTATATCGATGTTATGGACTTAATATTCAGATTCAGGCATCAATGACCAGTCCAGTTTTAAAATTCACAAAAATTAAACAAAACATGGAATGCATTGATGTAATAGGCCTACTATTATTTTTTAAATGTGCTACCTAATGCCAGTCCGTGATATTACCACTCTGCTCCAATGTATGAAATATAATATAGTGATGTAGTAAATGTAGGCTATAACTTATTCGGTAAGAGTAAGCCTGAAAAGGTAGGCTTAGTTAGGAATTGAATTTTGATACTGTTTTTAAAACATACTACTATCAATGCCGGCTGCGCGTACTGTGAGAAGGAAATTGTTTGTAAGACGGCCTTGGTAAGATGCTACTTCGATTAATAATATAATTATGTCGTTATTCTGTAACTCTATGTGTTTCTGGCTTCCTTTCTTCGGATATTGCTTTGGTTTCAGTCAGTTGATAAACAAAAGGCATGCCAAGGGAATTAACGGTCTATAATTAGGCCTATATAGTAGCCTAAGTCTGCACTATACTGTACACTAGAAGCTCTTGCCAGTGTATATCGTTTACAGGCAGGTTACGTAAGTATGTTATTGGGTAATATTGTGTGTCAGAATGTGATTTCTTTCCTTAACAATGGGCAGTAATATTCTGAAGCGATGTCCCTTATACCGTACTTTCTTTTGGGATAATATCTCATGCACTTCTGGTATCTCTGCTTACACGTCACCCTTTTGATACGAAACAATAACGTGTAAGAATATGTTTAAAATGAACCAATCATAGAGGTCTATTTCGTTTACTTGGACCATCTTTGTTAATAATAACGCCTTCCTCTATAAAACAAAGAATGTTCATAATTTCGGAAGTTGTGTGTTGAACTGAAGTAAAATTTAAAAGTTCCGTGAAGTTACTGAACCAATGCAACTCGTACTTTTGGGATATAAAATGTACCTATCATATAAAGTATAATAATTAATAATAGCCTATAACTCAGCCGAATTGATATTCCGAACTTTACTTTCACAGAATACCAGTATCTACTTCCTCCAAACAGGGCGTATGCTTATACACTTACGTGGAGACCTCCATTTTTCAAATGAAAGATGATCTATCGTGCCCTATAGATGGCCCATTTGTTTATCTCAAATGCACACGAGGCTACTTTCTAACACTTTTAGTCTAGGAAATCCATCAATTAAATATTCCACATCAGTCTCAAATTCTTGGAAAATTTTAAAGACCTACATTTGTTTGAACTAAAAAACATGCAAGTTATCATATTGTGAAAAGTTTTGTATCCGTTTAAAATATATCACAATTTTCAAAACATAATATATCGTTACCCACATTATCTGAAATTATATAGATTTTTGTTAATAAAGCTGCTTCATTGGTGACAATTCCACTTCGAACGCTTTGAACAATGACAATGGGAAATTTGCGTCCATCACTTGAACGCATGGTGAAGTTCGCTCAAATGGGTTATTTTAAATATGCAATTTTTGTCATACATCTCTTTAAAGCTCACCTGAATGTTTATTCATTATCTGATATTCTTTCCTACATACAGGAAGTCTTCTGTACAAGTATTAAGGTAGCAAAAACGGCGAATGAATACAGCTCTGTGCTACTCAAAACACTACCGTACAATTTCTAAGTATTGAAACACGCGACGTCACGAATACACATTTTATTCGAACTGACAAGCCCCGTATAATATATTTCTAACTTTTCAAATGTTAGTACGAATGACATTCGCACCGCTAAAATATGAATATACGATAGTTACACAATAACCGCATAAAATAATAATAATAATAATAATAATAACCACAGTAACGAAAAAGTTATTAAATATGTGCAAAAGTCCAAAATATAGGTCTAAGACAAACGAAGTAATAAATTTTAAATATTTAAATATTGAATACTATCCTCATTTAACATTATGTCTCTCAGTATGGATTTGTGTAACATTCTGAAAACTTTAACTTAAAAATTAGAGGTAAATTAGGTATAAAATTAGCAGTTACATAACTTGAAGTTTGATGACTAATTTATTATAACTAATTTATTACTATTTATATTATATTAGTCCTATAATGAATTTATTATATATTATAATTATGACATAATTATGTTAAACGCATATAAATTGTCATTTTAACACGTCACAGATACTGAAAGAAGTAATAATAATAATAATAATAATAATAATAATAATAATAATAATAATAATAGCCTTTAATCCCTAAAGGGCAACGGCCTCTCCTAAACGGAGGGTAGCTCGATTGTTCTTCCCACATTTCAGCTAAGAATGTGGAATTCTCCTGACTTTGTCCTTGCTAGATCGTTTGTCTTCATCTAAACTTGTTTTACATTTTCGCCTTTTTTAACTCCACTTTACATACACATTATTATATTGCTATGTCACTAATGAGAATTAATTATTAATTATAACAATGTTTTATAATCACAGCCTGTAAACCTGGTCGTTAGGACGAGATGGACCTTAAGAAAACAAGTCGAATATCAAGTCCTTGGTCACAACTGTGGTGCGGCCCTTCTTGAACAATTTATTTGTAGGTAATAAAACATACTAACTTGTTTACTTGTAGCTGTATGATTTATCCTAGATCGAAAACATGATTTTTCTGGTTAGTTTTAGAGACTGGAATTTATTCTTTTAGTGAGTTGCATATTGTGTTTAACTTCTCCCATTTTCTTATGATGCAGAAAAAGTTTTCGTCCAGTCTCTTGTGAGTTAAGAGAAGTGTCTGAAAATGGAGTAAGAAGATAGGATGGACTTTATAGCACGAGAGAGTTTCCTCAAACAGCACACAACCCCTCCTCTCCCAAACATACTCCCTTCATCCCTCTGTGATATAGTAGCCTAGCTGTTGTAATGATGGACGCCTCTTCGCCGCTCTACAAGGATTTATCACAGTTCTTACCCCGTGTACGTGATGAAGGTGAATCTTCCTCCACAACCAATATCCTTAAAAACTCAATCCCTACATCAGATAAGCCACCCCTATGTTAATACCATAAATATGGCCAGGTAAAGTACACCTGCCATTAACCTTAATATGAAATATGATACGCCAGTTTTATGCCTTCCATAACCCTTTATCTACTCAGGTTCTTAGGCGATGCCTTAGGCGTAATGATACGTGCTTCCGAAAGAAATTTATACTATTGACTTGATGCATTAATGTGATGAACAGCTGCAAATACTGTATTACTCTAACATACAAGAATAATAACCTCACACAATTTGCGATGAATGTTTGCTGGCAAAACACTTCTCGCATTCAAAAAACGAATCACTGATCTGACTTCACAGTCGGCGGGTCAATAATAGGAAAACACAAAGTGACGTTCGCTCACAGCCATGAGTGTCCGCAGAAATTTTTTCAAGGGTCAAATGAACAAATTACTCGCACCACCCCCATCACTACACTACTCTTCCCCAATCACTTTCTATTACAATTGTTATTATTACTAGGGCGCGGATTTCTATGACATGTCATATTTTTCCCCTTTGCATTATTTAGAATTAGAATTAGAATTGTTTTATTTTACCTGGTGGAATTAAGGCCATTAGGCCTTCTCTTCCATTCAACCAGGATCAATACAACTGAGCTTTACAATCTTACAATAAAATAAGTATGATACAAGTACAAAGTTACAAATACACAGGAACATGATTATATTATTATCATTTAAGACTTAGAATTAGTTCATTATTTCAGGTTTCCGACTAATTTAAACCCGATTCCAAGCATCCTGGTGAAAATGGAACGGCTTTTATTGTGCATACTCGTATAACTGCATATTTAGGACATTTTCAACTATTGTAGCATATTTAGTGTGAATATGCATATTTAGGTCATATTTTTGGCATATTTGTGTGCATAATAAATAAATTTTGAAGTTTCACATCACATTTTGTAAATTTTGCACTATAATGATACTTTTTGAGAATTTACAGATATTTTAAATAATTAACACTATATTTTAATAACATTTATTATAATGAAACTTAAAAAAATATATACACAATGTATAAGTGGTAAAGTCATATTTTAAAATGTATTGGTCATATTTTAATGTTTTTTACGTCATAAATTCATGCATATATCCTATTTTTAGGTCATAGAAATGCGTCCCCTAATTATTACTATCATCCATATCCTTGACTTACTGAATCTGGACCTATGGCTATGGTTACAAAGAAAAATCTGATATAGTACATTTACACGATTTTCCCTATCCCTTACCATTTTTTCGCAGGTAGTCTAATATTCATACACAATGTGATACCGGTACTTCCATTGATTTACCTTCATTACAATAAAATGTCTGGCTAGAAATGATTTCAAGTTTAGTGTAAGTAATTATTCCTACATATTCATATCTTGATAGTCAGCTATTACAACTCGATTTTATCCAATCTACGCTAACTACAGTATGCGGAAACTTAAGCCTCTCTTCACATTCGTTAACTTAGAGATTTATGTGTATACAAATTTTCCAATGGGGTCAGCGGCCCTATCCTGACCTCCCTTTCGGATGCCCATGATCACATGGCTTCTGAATGATTTTGAAAGTGACCGCGCATACTCGAAATCGCGACTGCAATGCTGCAGCGGCAAAATATTTAAACGGTACTTACTTTAAAAACACGCCTCGTAATCAGCATGTGTATTTCTGGGCTTAGACATAGGCTACAGCATCACTCCTTCATATTATTTAAAGATGTGAAGTTACATAAAATCAGAATAAAACTAAAACTGTTATATTTATTCTCTCATATATAGAATTAAATATCCCATCACATAACTTTCTGAATAGGCCTACCTGCTCCCAGTTAGACTTTCTTTCAGTAACACGCTTTTGGGTTTAAAGTTGCAAGAAAGGGGGACTTAAAATGATCTCTAACTTCAAGTTTTGACCGTAAACCATATTGCTTCATTGATGTGAAGGCCTATAGGCTACAATCGAAAGCCTAATGTTTCAATTTTACCTTAGGTCTAGACAAAGATTTCTGTCATGACTAACAATTCGAATAACAGATTGGCTTCAAAAATTAATTTAACTCCTAACACCACTGCAAGAAAATGTTCTGAATCAACCCCCGATCGGATTCACTCAAATTAAATAAAAAAAAATGCAACTTGGGTTATATGAAATCTTTAGTACTAGGATATATAATTAATGCCCATTCAAATATACCATTCACATATCTCTAAAATAAATTTACGTTTCACCTATTTCCTTCAATAATTTCTTTTTTGGTGTACCTACAATTTAAGAAAATTCAAAATATTAATTGGAATATTGGAAAATCAAGTTTTAACGATACGGCACATAAAGATCGCATTTACTCCTGATACAGCGCAATAAAGTGATTTATAAAACTCGCACACCTTAAGATTTTTTATTAAATTAATTAAAAAATTATGTAATCAAAGATTATACTCATGTAAGGATAAAAGAAGGCTGAACTATTAAGCCAGTAAAGTCGTATACTAACAGAAGAAATAAAAAACAAATAATTACCCGCAACAAATGAAACTCAACTGTAAGCTGTGTACTCAAGTGCTTATTGTGTTAGCGAAATCGGTTAGATAAGCTCGGCATTGGCGTACAGAATTACGAGAAATTTCTGGCGTAACAGGAAGCTCAATGGCTAATTACATTTTCATCCCTTTCGTTGTTAACAATGTAGCATTTACATACGGCAGAAGCTTGTAATTTCTGGGGTTTCCAATGTGATCTTGGTAATCCAATATAGCTTATCGACTATCAGAGAAAACCTCGTACATTTGCCCAAATGTTCTCGCATAATATAAGAGAACGCAAATGAACAGCTCTGACAATCAATAGAGAACCTTGCACTGAGATGTATAACACATAGCATAGGATATTTGGATGTCCCAAATGCCAATATTATAACAAAATTTAAAATGTATATTGATAATAAGCTACCAATAATAATACTAATAATTAGGGGGCGGATTTCTATGACCTAAAAAAGAGGATATATGCATGCATTTATGACCTAAAATACATTAAAATATGACCAATAAAATTTAAAAAATGACTTTACCACTTACACATTGTGTATATTTTTTTAAGTTTCATTACAATACATTTTATTAAAATATAGTGTTAATTAGCCTATTTAAACTAGCAGTAAATTCTCAAAAAGTAGGCTATCATTATAATGCAAAATTTACAAAATATATTAAACTTCAAAATATCTTTAATATGCACACAAATATGCCAAAAATATGACCTAAATATGCATATTCATACTAAATATGCTACAATGGTTGAAAATGTCCTAAATATGCAGTTGCACAATAAAAGCCGTTCCATTTTCACCAGGATGCTTGGAATCGGGCTTAAATTAGTCGGAAACCTGAAATAATGCAAAGGGGAAAATACATGTCATAGAAATCCGCCCCTACTAATAATGATAGTATTAAATAATAATAAAGTAATGAAAACAGTCTAACAAGAAATATGAATTTGCTAAATTTGTATTGTTACCTTTAAAAGTTAATGTAACAATGTACTTATTGTACCTAGTAGTGTCTTATCGTCATTAGAAACCCCGATACCTGTTCGTAATCTGCAGAAAATTGTTCTCCTAGTGATCGGGTGTGCTGGAATTCAGAACTTTCAGTAATAACTTTCAAGGTAGTTTCACAACTAAAGCGCTATAAAGAAGGTGAGTATTAAGAGTTAAATTTATTTATAACTTATGTGTTAGATGTAAATAGTTTTGATATTAATGTGAAATTAATATTACATCTGCACTTATTGACTTCCATTTTTTTTATTTATTTCAGCTGTATTTATACTCCTTTTAGCTACGAGGTCATATCAGTGTGCGGGATCTGTAGGGTAGGCCATGGAACTATTATTTTCTTCTGTTAGTGTAATTTATGAAATGATTCACTGTATGTAAATATTCAATTCAGCATTTGCCTTTACGAGTGGGGAAAATTGACAGCTATAATTTTTAATTATGTTTTATAACACTGACAAGTGTAAATTTTAGTTTTGACAAAGCTATGAGCAGATATTTTAACCAAAATATTTTATACGAGGGAATAGGTGGAATTATTTTATACACGACATACAAATCCCTCGTAGGAGAATACAGCATGAAATTTATAAACACAAAAAACCCATGTCAAGTTGGCCGGTCACGGGATTTGAACCTGGGGCATCCAGAATGCGAGTCCAAGACGTTACCATCTCGGTCATCTCGCTCGGTAACTTCCTACCGAAAGTGTACGAAACTCTCCTTCATATTCTTAGCTCGTTTTGAACAATTATGAACCCAGTACTTCCTTGAGTTAATTTGTTGTAAAACAAGCGTGAGATGAACGCAGCACCGTCCTGCATGTGAAAACAGGTCTTAATAGAATATAGCTTAGGCTTGCGGTCATTGCGGCATAGGCCTATGTCTCCTTGTTCTTTTTAATGAATTTTTTCCTTTAAAAGTTACTACTGATAAAAGTCAAATACACGACACTGTACCGATGTAGATAGCAATCGCTTAACAGATATAATCTAGTAGCTGCTTAGTGCCAAGTACAGCATTTCTGGCAAAGTGGACAGTAAATGATGTCCACTTCTAATGATCCCATCGATCAAATTTGCAGCTTTGTGAAGAGTCGGTAACTGTACTAGCCTATTAGTCTAGAACTTAAATGAATGAACTGCAATTCAGATTAATGATTCTCTCCATTACACTAAATGGTTTCCTTCGAATGGCTCAATTGAATTATTGTGTCAAAACGTTTCTAACACAGTCCGAGCGATTTTGAGACAGTAAAACGCTTTCCGAGATACCTCAATTACCAATCATTATGATAATGCAAGCTCTATTTATTTCTTCCCCACTAGGGGGCTAAAACCTTACACTCTATTGGGCAATAGTATATTTTAATATAATTCGATAACCCCCTAATTCGTTTTAGTTTCATGTTTAGCAAATAAGCCTATAATAGGTACATCTTGAACTGCACAACTTGAATTAGTATAAACATGTAATTAGGGATTTAATTCTTAAAAATTCACTTTAATTTCTACTTTAACTAGACTAACTTAGGGCGGAATTCTGGAATCCTCCTTTCAAGTTCCTTCACTTAAAACGGGCCTTCAATCCTCCTTACATAGCCATTCGTACTCTGGAACCTTCCTTGTTTCGTTTTAGGAAGGAAGGCTCCTTAAAGATTAAAAGGGGACTGTGATGTCCCTTAATCAGCCCTTTTTCTTATTCTCGAACCTCCCTGTTAGTTTAAAGGAGCAAGTAAGAAAGTTTCCTTACCTTAAATACTGAAGGGAGCCGAGTGGTCACCTTTTTCCACCCTGTATAGTTTTCAGATGCCAGTTTTCACACATCTGTGATATTATATGGGATTTATTGAGTTTATGCATCTTATATCAAATTTAAGAATACACTATATCTACAGCTACACTACAGCCAACTTACTTAATGACAATAGACAATTCCTAAGCAAGCCAAATGAATATTAGGCTATCTATTTTATTGAACCAGGAAGTTCACTGCCGCACTTACCTGAGCCTGCCATTTAACCCTATTCTGAGCTATCTCCAACCGTCCCTCGCAAATCCTACTTCCCTTTAAGCAAGTTTTAAGAAATAAAAGTATTATTTGGTTTCGTCCTGCTTTTACATTACCCTTATGCGTAAATGATCATCAATGAAGCGACGAATATGATAAATAGCGTACACCCCTGTGTCATTCACTCAAGGTTGCTTGACACGTGGAAGCATGATTAATTTGTGTTTACGTCGTCTACCGCTTTTCATATATATCCCTTTAATACGTGAACCAATTTTCCACAACGCGTTGGTGCTTACGAAATTACAATTTCAATTTGTTTTTAATAAAGTCTGTAATTTTTTTTCAGGCAACACATTATATCGTCCGACGCTACAGTTTGTTCCATATTGATTAAATAAGTGAAGCATGAATTAGGCTAAGCTTTAACTTCCCGTTGTGCTCGTATCTTCAATGGAACCTTTTCAATTTTTTTTCGTAACCGCCGACCAAATAAAGTAACTAAATAAACAGTTGCAAAGTTATTCATATAGAAGTAATATGCCCTAGATAGATTACAGTGGTTTAGTGTTCGGTATGAAAAAAGAATATTTCAACATATAATTCTCAATCAGAGTTTTCCCTTTTTTTTCGTGGTAAAACAGAATGTTCATTTTGTATTAGTCGTAAAACACTGCAACATTTCCAATCCGATAACCAAGCAGCAAATTCGATGTGCAAACTCCCCCGTGTGTTGTTTGTACAAACTTTTCAAAACCCGTATTTGCTTATTATAATTTCCCTGTAAAAATTTCGAACGAGATCTCCTGCTACGATCAGTGAAACGAAATAGTCAGTATAGAACTAATACAATTTATTGTTTTTATTTGTTCTGAATGATTAGATGAATGCTACTTTACGTTAATGCAGACTGTGAAATAATATTTTCCTCTGAATAGTTATACTGAGGAAAACGCAAATCACCAAAAGATTCTTAACACAGGTTGAAGTTCAAAGAAAATGTTTTAAATTAAATGCATTGTAGCCTACTCATAGGCCTTTCTGAAAACTATAATTACAGAACTAACATATCTTTCTCTGGAAATATTTCGTATGATTTCTTGCAGAACAAATATTCTTACACATTAATGTACAATGAATTATTGTTCATATAAGTGATACGGATAGGCTAGTCATAAAAATTATAACGCTTCTCTAAAGAACAAACAAATCCTAAAATGTAATAGGAGGTTAAATTAAGCTTACTGGATAAAAATGAACTAACTATTCAGGTCTATATTATACACAAAATAAGAAATGAGGCTCATAATAATAATCACATAGGCTTGTAATAATATTGCTATTCCTCGAGCAAAATTAACTTACACAGATCTTCTTCTCCCTGGTTTATGTAGCCTTGCCCTAAGTATGTACGTATTTATAAACTTCCCAAAAACGCATTCAATAGTTGGGACGGTATAAATGTTTTTAAATTTCTATACTTTTTGCTAAAACCCATTTTATCACAGCACTTCTATTAATTCTTTTTCAATCATGGCTGTTTAATAAGAAAACCTTCGGTTACCCCATGCTATCATTAAATTCAGGAGAGTAGAGTTAAAATATATAGTCTATAATATACTTGACTTTCAAAACATAAAAAATTTAGGGCAGGGCATTACAATAAGTTAAGACGTCTCTTTTCCACGGAGTTTCCCACATCATTCCAATTACATTACTTCCAAGCTATTCGTCTACGTTTTAAATAAGATAGTTTAATATGAAGTACTATTAGCTAAAGTAATTTTGAACTGATTACCTACACGCAGCTCACTCCGCAATGTAGTAGCGCCGCTTTCGAAAGTAACATTACTGTTTGCGATATCCATAATGATTCAGAGTTAAAACCCATTTGACCTAATGTTTTGCGGGGCTGGAGCGAGAGAAATTCAGATAACATCTGGTGTTATTTTAGAATAATGAAGTAGCTTTCCTGCTGAAATGGGCCCCACAAGGAATAACACATTTCCTCTTAGATCAATTAATAATACATTTTCTGCAGTCTTCTTTCTTCTGAACCGAAGCATGCAGCACCGCACAGGGAAACGAGAACTTCCATACCTGTTCTAATTTTGCACGAGGATTGTTCTATTAGTATTCCGGTACTACATTGAATAGAATAAATTGTGTTTGCTTTCACTTGGCAATACCAAAGTAACATCGTATAGGCTAAATTCAAATTATTCCAACTTACCTACAACCAAATTTATTTCTTATTTATGCTCTTCATATTACACAATACTGCATTATAGGAATGGCGAATCTATAAATTAGTTAGTTAGTAAATGGTTATTTAACGACGGGGATTTACTACAACTTAGGCCTGTGATCGTCGCCTTGTGCCGGAATTTTGTCCCGCAGGAGTTCTTTCACATGCCTGTAAATCTACAAACATGGACCTGTCACATTTATGCCCTCATGAATGCCGTCAACCTGGGCCGGGATCGAACCCGCAACCTTGTGCACAGAAAGCCAGCGGCACCCAGACTGACACGAATCTGTAGAAATCTAGAATCTCACTAACATATCAACAAGATTTATTATTAAATTAATATTGCCCGTTTTAATGGTGACGGTTTGTGTTTGGATATATCATGCTTTTCATATCGACTGAAAGAAGCACTGCAATTGGCGGCAGCACGTTTCTGGCAGGACGGCTATTCAAGAGGATTAAATCACAGTCTGTTTGCGTTGGATTTGGAGGATCTGATTGCGGTATATCGAAAAACAACTTAAAACTTATAAATATATATACATTCATGAACCACAGATTACTGTCTCTGTTGGACATTAGATGAGAATATTAGGCCTATAGTATTGCATACAACGTGACTTGTTTGTCAAAGAGGTAGACATTAAGGGTAATCAGTCATAGGAGAAAGGTTCTACCTGGCGCTGTGTAGTGAACTCTAGCTTAGCTCAGTTGGTAGAGCACTGTCACGGATAGCCAAAGGTCCTGGGCTCATATCCCAGTGTCAGAGGAATTTGTCTCCTATAATATTCACATTTAGAGATGTTAATTTAATGCTTTCTCTGCAACCCAAGTAAATTTGTGCATTCAATAGAAAAAAAAGGTGCTGTATAAAAAATTCTTACCTCGGGTTATAATATGATATTGTGCATATAAAAATATAGCCGACAAAAGTAGAGATCCCCTACAAGGAAAATTAGTTTTCTATATAGTTTACTCTGACACCAGGGACTTAACACATTGCTCGTAAGTGCGTTCTGTTTCCTGCAGATCCAGACAACATAAAAACATATTACAAGCTAAAATTACCTTTTATAAAAGCTATATATTTGCAAACTATAAACATTTATTTATATTTAAAGCCGTATATTTACAACGTTTATCTCTGTGACGGACTTACACTACCAGTCACACACCACAATACACGATGGACAACGTCACAAAACCAAGAGAGGTGTAAGTTAGATTTGACTGCCCAGTGTGGTGCACCTCCTAACAAGTTTTGACAGATAATATTGCTGTTATTAATTGGTCCCTAACTGATTATTTAAAAATATTATAACACTGTACCTATGCTGATGCGGAGTTTGACATAATACAGCCCCCCTTCTGTGGGCAGATACATTACTGATATTACGTGAAACTCTGGTTCGCTCCAGGTCAATATAACCTGATACGTCTGTTTGAATATAAATATAGCTGTTTACATCAGTGCCGCTGTCATAGGGAGATATTATCCAATGTTCAACACGATGTCGAGCTCGCAAATAAAATCCATATTTTCCTACCTCAGTAACCATATCAGCCTACTCGTCTTTCCCATTACATTAATTTGAATAGAGTTTGCGGAATCTGGTTAAAATCGCGTGATTCTACCGCATTCAACCTACCACCATTCGACCTCTTAGTATGTTTTTGCTTAGAAAACGGGCAAGCTCTAACTAGGAAATGAGCATTATCTTGATTATTTGCCTCGCCAAGGAAAATATTTTAATCCTTCCACGGCCATAAAGTATTGCTATCGAATTTAACAAACAACTTAGTTTTAAAACAAGTTATGTTTGCAATCTTCTTACAGACACTAAATTATATAACTAGAAAATAGTTTATCACAATAGTGAATGTATTTTGAATTAACGTTAAAACTTGAATTGTGGCTTAAATAGCTTGTCGGACAAATATTCGATATATTATAATTTATAATGCTTGGAGTATAGGAACAGCCGTGGGAAAAGTCAGAGATTGCACATGTCAGACTCTTCTGTATATTTATACCAAAAGTTCAAATAAACCGCGTCAAGATATACTGATAATGTAAATACAGCTCTGTGTACTGATTACATTAAGTTTCTTTTATAGTTACATATGCAGAATTCTTGAATGCGAACATCAGACACCACACAAGGAACACGAAACTTAAGAACGTTTTAATGCTAAGCATTTACAATGTAACTAAAACGCAGGAATAACTATTGGTACATGTATCTTGAAACTAACTATAGCGCTTTATAAAACACTGTCTTATATATACAAACTTTCCGGTGAAGAAACAGATATTGAAGAGGAATTAATCGAATAAAAACTGTGTTGCTTTTCATATGTGCCTGTGACGTCCTGTGTTGAAAAAACATTTTCACTTTAAAAATCGTTCTTCACTGACAGAAGCAGGAGCATTACACAAGAAAATCTGCGGATAGCCTCCCTTCTATGCTGTTTTTTGGTTTCCTTTGAAACTAACAATTTACTTGATTTTTGTAATTTTTTTTTTTTTGCTTATTTTGGGGCTTATTTCTTATATCTTTTGTGCTTATTTTAGTTGTATTTTGCTTGTAAATAGGGGCTGCTAATGATTACCATCAATAATAATCAACTTACTGCTTTTATGTGTAAAATTACTGTTAAATATAACTATTTATATTTTTATTAATTTGATTGAACTAACAATTATAATGATTTTTTAATATTCCGAGAACACTACCTAGGTATATTCCTCGATTAACAATGATCACTTTTGTACAATGACAATTGCGTACGAAACTGGGTCACTGAAACATACCGAACTTGTAAATGCCTTTGGGAAACATTAATGGCTGTGTCTGCAAACCCTATAATGGACCTGGTCTAAACAGTTCAGCAGATGTATCCAATTCGGTTAGTCGTATCTGGAAATTGAGGAAACTCTATAGCTGTACATTGTCAGATAATCATCTTTAGCTTAGGGAATCCAATGGTCTGGAGCAATATTGCCACCACAACAACCTCTCGACACCTCATTCACACTGTAACTATAACCTAGGTTAATGATGCAGTACTGTAATCAATTTATAAACAAATTCTAGGAGCAATTACACATTAACTTCGCAAACTTGAGAAATAATTATGCCAGAAGTGGTAAAACTTAAAGGAAGAAAATGTTTTAATGAAAAAAAAAAATTTCTTCAAAATACATGAGAAATTTGCAAGCCTGAATTTATTTACTTTCCAAGTGGAGTTTTCTCTGCTAAGTCTTGTTCTACTCAGAAAAAGTGCAGGCTCTTAATTTTATACGAAAAGCTTTATTAGCATAGGTTAGATTTCTTTCAAACAGAACAACAAAAAACAATTACTTCACGTATTAGTTACGTAGAAGCATTTATATGAAACTAACCTTCATTCAAAACATGTCGTTCTTAAACTAAACAGGAAATTGCGCAAAACTGTACAACATGAAATGGACCTTATATTTTGTTTCTCTAATCACCTAGTAAATGGTGCAAAACTGCAGAACTTTCTCCGGTTAGCTCGATTAACCACATTTTAAATACAATGAAGGAAAATAACCATAAACTTAGGGCTGAGAACCATTGATCTGGAGTTTTAAGCCAGGATATTCGAACAGAAATTAGACATTTATTTTTTTTACGTTGATTTTCCAAAATAACTTGACGCCATAAACAAATGCCACAGAAAACATGGAAAACAATCAAACGATCTTAATTCTGACCACACCAAACCGTGTAATGTAACCAGAGTTATTACTGCTGGAAATGCATGTAACTAAACAAAATTTCAATCTCTTCCTGCCCTTTTCGGTTCTGCATTCTACTAAAAGATAACACGTTCATTATGTAACCAAAATTACGTTATACCCACTTTGTTGAGGGAAAAAAAGAATCAAGTGAATTATAATTTTCATTGAAATAAAGATTTTATTATAATACGCTATTCTAGACGCGAGATGACTAGATATATTGAAGAAAAAACACTGTTAGGCTTGGTCATTACTCTGGAAATTCAATAGGTGAAGAAGTCGGGAGTTATCATTAGGGCTCGGAAGTTTACTTTATTAATGAACATTTACATGTTAGCGTGAAAATATGTACAAGACATGAAAGAAATAACAGAGAACTGATATTTAATTTTACAAATTGTTGCGTATTTTATTAGTTTTGCGATAATGCATCATATTTACTTGATATTAAAATATCTGTGATCATTTTATTAATTTGTCACATTTCAATGGCAAATTTCTGGCATTTAATGCATATTTCTTACAGATGTTTAATATTGTGCATATCTTTGTTAAATCAGCATACTTGCCTAAGTGAACAGACTTGACAATAACTGACAATACAGTACAT
The DNA here is from genome assembly GCA_964059195.1 of Ectobius pallidus. NCBI lineage: Eukaryota > Metazoa > Arthropoda > Insecta > Blattodea > Ectobiidae > Ectobius > Ectobius pallidus. The sequence continues at coordinate 48,592,248 of CAXKWD010000010.1, read as the reverse complement.
AACTAAATGTTTTCGGAACTGATTGTATAATACTGTGTTAAAGTGACGTTCACTTTATTAGTTTTCAGTTTAGTAAAATTTGTTGTATTGACCTTGAGCTATTTTTGAGCTATTTTTGAGCTTCGTAATGAAATTTAAACAACTTAAATTTTATAATTCTAGAGTGATGGGACAAAGCGAATAAGTCAAAATTCCAAAGTTTCAGGAATGACAAAAAACAATTTATTTCCACAGCACTGTTACACTATTTAGTTCAGTCCACCAGATATTTTTACACAGTATCTTATACTATGTAAAAATATCTGGGTAGACTGACCTAAATATTGTAAAAATGCTGTGAAAATAAATCGTTATTTGTCTCTCCTAAAACTTTGGTATTTTGACTTATTCGCTTTTTACCTATCACTCTAGAATTTATAATGTAATTCAGCTAACAAGTACAGTATGAAAATCCTTGATTTTACATAATGTAATGAGATACCATAATGGGGAGAGAAATATTTACAATCACAATGCATAACAGTTAGACTCAATGCACCTGTCACTATGACAGACTTGCTGATGAAGTGTTTAACATCTTCATTCCCGTGCAGGAATTTAATGAAGGCCATCTTCTTGTCAAATCTTCCAGGAAGAAAGTCTTTATTGGTACAGTAATGTTTACGCTTCAAGGACTTGTGTTTGTATATACATTTTACTAGGCCTACCTGTTTTCTAACATACCACATAAAACAAGAATAAACGAATGGATTCAATTTCCTTATGACTTAACAAATAAAAACAAACAACATGACTTATGCACACTTACACAGTCTTCTTTCTTATTGTAATATATAATGTAACGGTATGAAATACTGATCTTAAATTTAATATGAGCGGCAATAATATTTTTTCTCTGTTATTTTTTGTTTGTTTTAATCTCACACTATAAGAGGGCAGTGTTACAAATAAATTACGATTTACATTGACCATTTTCCTAGAAAAAAGGAATATACTGTTAAAGTCTCTATTAATAATGGGTTTTAAAATTACGTAGTCAATAAAGGTAGAAGGAGAAGCTGTAAAAAAGTGATACATTTTAGCTTATGCCCACTGGCAAAGACTCACGAAATCGATTCGAAAGAAAGCGTAAGTAAGTTGTTACATAACTTGGTGAGATTATTTTTATGTTATAGTACCTATTTCTGGAATATTTAGGTCATAAATACATATTTTATTTCCATACATTGACATTTTTATATGTTAAAAATCGTTGCCCTACATATCGCTATCTGAAGAAAGTTCCTTTGGGCCTATTACGTAGGCAGCAAGGGTCTGCTTTTATTTTCTGACAAGGGGCAAGGAGGGGTCACGGCAATTTCAGCGCAACAACAAGAAGCAAGTAAAGCATGATGGGGAAAGAGCGTTCTGCGGCCTATATATACCCAGTCGTATAAATTTTTAAGATTAATAATGTAACTTATTAGTAACTGTGTTTTTTTTCTCCCCAAATAATATTGACGTAAAAAATGTAATGAAATCTTAGGTAAGCGAAAGGGGAGTCTAGCATTCGCTTATTTTTTTCTTACAAGGGGAGGGGGTACAAAATGACTAAAAGTATGCTTACGTAACACTTGAACGGCTCCTTCTTTGCTGTCAGCCTATAAAGGACTTTTTTTCAGGGATATTTCACTTAATCCTCATGAAGGCATAAGTAATTACAACTACGATTATATTGAAAGTACCGTATTTTTCGGACCATAAGACGCACCTTATTTTAGGATGGAAATGTAAAGGAAAAGAAATTTAATGTGATTCTAGACGAAGTATTTTAAAGGAAATTTCATTACATAAGCAAATTATAACTTTGTACAATGGAATCGGTGTAAATTACTTCTAACTTAAAACCTGCATTGTATGAAAATCTCTTCTGTACAGGTGGCATCGCGTAAATTTTAACAGCTGAACTGATTTCTCATGAAAACTGAAACTACTTCTACACCCTCTATGACAAAATTTGTAACTATATTATCGTTTACAACACCTTGTGTATGACTATGGTATTCCGGAAATATTAACCATAATTTCAATTTTTTTTTAGTGTACTTCGGACCATTAGACGCACCCAACTTTTAAGGCTCTGTTTCCAAGGTAAAAAAAGTGCGTCTTATGGTCCATAAAATACGGTGATATAAGTATTGAAAGTCTACTTACATGCAACATCGACGGCTGCTGGCTGGCTGCGGATCTGACCTCTGCTGGACCAGGCAATACACTCGCACTTAAATTTATCCTTCCCGAAATATTCTTCAACTTCGTTACGCGTAATATTGATAGACGCCTCTACGTTCCGAACTCCTGTCTGTGGATCCACGAAGTCCTGCTGCATGGGTGGTGAATTCGCGGATGCCGGATGATTCTTCCGAGCTCCGTTGCAACGGAAATACACCTGCAGAGCGTGAGCTGCTCTACACTGAAGAGTGGCAGGTTTATTCTTTATTACAAAAGTATCCGTAGGTTCCTCCAGGAATACAGGGAGGGGAACTGACTGATGTATTAGTTCTCCGTCCGAAGAAGATGAAGTTGGAGAATGGAGGGTGTCTTCCAACAAGTAGCCATCTGTGAAAGAAGAAAAGAAAAATATTGTAATTTAAAATTTCCACAGATTACAGTGCATAGTATCATGGTACATTATATATAGCTGTATAAACATGCTTTTTCCATAAATTCAGGGACGGTAGGGCCAGTTCTTGCCTTCTTCCTATTTTGGTTTCTGTTGCCTATGCTAAGTTTTAAAGCCTTTGGATCATTTTTTTCTCTGATTACACAGTTTTAAAGCACATAAAGAATTTAAATGTATGAACGCGAAAAAATGTTACACAAATAATGAAAAGACACATTCAAGTCACAAAAATGTTATTATTGAAGATCTTGTTCCCTATAAATGTATTTATTTGTTTTCAGACAGTCGAAAACTTACCTCTTCAAACGATTCAATTAAGCTCTTTAAATAGCAGAACCTACGAAATTAGGGTTACGCCGGGTCCACCCGTGATGTAATACGATGTCTAGTCTACGTAGGAGACTCACCGACTCACTCCCAGCGGCAAAGCTTTCTTATATTTATTATTACAATTATTATTACTATAATTATAATTATTATTATTATTATTATTATTTAAGATCAGTGACATAGTTATTGTTCTGTTACTGACTGTACCTCCATTCTTGCAGTAAGCCACTACCACTTTCAATACTTTTGAAAATACCTAACATTAGCGATTAAAGATAGCGAGAAATTGAGTTCTGCTAACATAACACTTGCCTAAAATAAAACCACTCGCTGCCAGCACAAACATAATATTCTCATATAAAATAATATGTGAAAGAATAGCAAATATACTTTGCTGGCACTGTTATTGATCACTTTTGTCTGCCTTAAAGAGATGAGTACCAATCATTTCAAAGTTAAAACACTCCTTCACCTGGTAGAATACCAGACTGTTGGCTGGACGTTCTAAATTAAAAAAAAAGAGGTGGGCCATAAAGTAGACAGGATATTTAAGGTCAGTGTTGCTCTCCTAACTCTGGGAGTTTTGAATATTTAAAGTTAACGACTGTGATTTAAGAACCGGTGCTCTGGATTTAGTGGCCTTGTAGAATATTACTTTTTTATCTGGTTTCCTGTGAAGAATTTTAGGTAATACATGGTTGTAAATATTCAATAAGAGCAACTTTCGTGAGTATAAAGGCCAGAAGGAATTTATTCCTCAATGTACACAGTAAAGTAGTTCATCTGTTACAAAAAGCCATGAACACCAGATCTTTCGAGAATCGTCTATTAAACAAATGGCTCCGATGTTACAGCAAACCTCATATACATGGCGTACATTAGTCCTTGGGTTTGCAATTAACAATAATGTTGACCGAAGTTTCATTCTAATTGTTACTAGAGGAAATTAATTAAGCTGATCCCTCTGGAGACTGCAAAATGGTTTCAAGAGGCCATAACAATATCAGAACCATTTATCATCAACCAGCGACGGTGCTAAGAACTTTGGATCCCCAACAAAATATTTTGTCGGGGGCCTACAACTTTAAATTTTAGGGTGTGAGAAAACTAAAAGATCAATCACTTTAAAATAATAAAGAGTCTAATAATATTCAATATTGATAAGTGCCAGAATGGTACTTTCTGAGATTGCATGGTGGACGGGAAAATGTCTGTCAGTCTGTCTGTCCGTCCTGTCTGTACGCGCGATAACTCAAATACGCTTAATCAGATTTCCATAAAACTTGGTATTCGCATTTATAACGTCCACGCGAAGAAGTCTATTGATATTGGACAAAATCAGTTTACCGCTACCGGAGTAATGCCCAATTTAATGCCTATTTTATGGCAATATATTAGACTGAATTTATCAAGGGCAAATCATTTCTTATGACAACATATAGTTTTAGTGTTCATATACGGCTCTGGAAGTTGCAATACAGTTAGCTTTGACAAATAATACTACCCATTATTTCTCATTATTTATTTTCAAATATCGATAAATACAATTTAAAATTTATGAAATGGTTGCCGCCATCTTCCTCAACTCAGAGCAAGAATACAACCGTACTGTAATGCAGACTACTCATGAGAATAATTTTTCACTACACACGGACGAACAGAAGTGGACAGGCTAATAGAGTGATATAGGCTAGATATTATAGGTCGGTAAGCTAAAGAAGATGGGGAGTGTTTTGTAGCATTTTATATGCACAAAAGAATTTCCTTTTTCCCTTAAAAACGCAAAGATGGCTTTTTTTAGAGAAATTGACTCTGCTTGTAGCCCGGGAAAACAAAATATTTAGTAAACAATGGCTTTTTTTATATAAATGAATTTTATTTTCCCATTAAGGGTGTACAAGATGTTGAAATCTTATTAAAAATGCATAATATTTTACCCTTAACTTCGCTTATTCAGGTCCAGTTCAAATTCAGAATTTATTATAGGCTACATAAGATGATAACTCCTCGAAAAGAACCGAAGATGGTATATCACATGTGCCGAAATACATCTTAATATAATTATGACACATCTGGAATCCATCGTTGAAGAACAAAACTTACAACAAACAGTTTCATAAATATGTAATCCTTTTAAAAATGGTGACCTAATTGTTTTAATGAGTTTATAATAAGCTTATGTGTGAGATTTTACTACTGTATATGAATACTGAAGTATGAACTGCGCCCAATTAAGAGGATAAGGTTCTGCATCTTTATAACAGCTTTAACTTATATTTTTTCAGCTGCCTCATATCCTACAAACTACAGAACGCGGGTTCAAAGCCGGCTGACAGAGATATACATTTTTTGGTCGAAATTTTCAAAATGGGTTCAGCAATGTACGTATAAGCCCTGGCAGCGAGTCAGAGATTTTCGGCTCATTATGAAGAAATGAAGCCCAAATTAGAGCCTCAGAACAGAGTTTGCCGTGTCATCTCAAAAGTTGCTTATGAAGAGGCTCAAGTAGCGACAGGCTTGCCAACTTCTACATAGTTCTGGCTCATGAAATAGAGTAATCGATTTCATGTGACTCAATAGGATCGTAAGATACTAAAGGCAATTCTTATGGCTGTACAATACCGCAGTCAGATAAATATTTCAAATGGTATGACTGCAAGATTCAATAATACAATAGTTTGATAACCATAAAATAATAGGCCCATTCAATTTTACCCATTCCTAATGTTCAGAAATATTCTAACGATATAGCAGTATCTTATTCCACATGGTTTCCTAAGGTCACAAGATTCTAATGAAAACTTTTATTGGTCATACACAGACAAACAATCTAGATAAAAATAATTTACATTAGATTAAATGGCTATACAATTCATTGCACATCTTCAGAAACAGATTCCTCTGAACAGAGTACTCACTACGGTATTAAGGAAGGGATTTCTAGACTTGCTATTGTTGCCCTAAACCTAAAAATTGCATCTAACTGGTTCCATACAGTTTTCACTTCTTAATCTACCATTTCCCTTCGTATTATTTATCCACTGCTGAAATTCCTAATTTAATTCTCACATAATAACAAAGCAGTTTCTTCAAAATCTTGAAGGGTTCGAACCCCATCCCTGGAAGAAAAACCTCGTAATAAATGTTAAAAAAATATTTAATAATGGAAGAAATTAAAACTATATGGGCAGTTTTCCGCGGAAATTTTTATCTGTAGTAGCCTGTATTTACTGTAATCATAAGATATACTACTAGAACAACAGTACCTCTACTTGAATTTTAACAATGTGACCACTGCGGTTAGCACTCAAAACAAGTACTGTAATACTAAAATAATTTTATATTCAATAAGGACTTCTGTTTTTAACAGGTTATATGTATATAATATGTATGTATTAACTAATACTACTAGTAATTATAGTATACACTAACAAGATATGCTGTATACATTTAGCATTTTTCCTTTTAAGACAATGTAATTAGGCAATTTTAACGATTATGTAAATATTTTACTCTAAAAACAATGTAAATAGATATTTTAACAATTATGTAAATATGTGTATTTTTTAGTAATTTAATCATGCCATTAGAATTTTAAGAATATTGAATTCAAATATTTCAGATGAATTACAACTCAAAATTGTTTCTATTATATTATTAATAAATATTTGAGGCTACTACAGATAAAAATTTCCTTGATTTATCGATCTCATTTTTGAGGGTATAAGGCGAAAAACTGCCCACTATTTCCTTAACTATTACATCCCTCAAAGAACAAAAAATGAAATTCATTAAAACTATATGGCCTAATTACACAGAAAAGTCTGATTAATCAATACCAACCAATTTATTAAACGGGATATTAATTTCTGCTGCATAGCACACAGTGGATAGAATACTTCTGTTGTTATTTTGAAAACAGTTGAAATTATAATCTCACAATTGTGATTACTGTGATACCAAATAAATAGCTACATTTAAAATCCTGTAAATGTGGTGTATGGAGATGACAAGAAAAATCCTAAATTGCTGTATAATGGTACATTTCACAACATCAAATATGTATTCCTGGAATGAAACGTGTTTATTTTACGTGACGTGGTCGATTCGATATCACTGCTTGATTAAAGCAAAATACTGTACACAACAAAAAATATCATGGATTTTATACCAAAACAAACTCGTCGAGATGGAGTCAACACTAACACTGTGTATATAAAATGTGGGCGGGTGTGCTTTCCTGATAGCAAAATACGGGCTTTCGGGAATTATAACAGCGTAGGTTAATTTTCTCTTCATGTTTAAGTCTCAAATGTTTATTATTTATCCTCAGTTGTACGCCTGGGCTCACGGCTTTTATAAAATCTCATTTCCCATGAGGCAATTCCATTATTTATGCGTGAAGTATTATAAATACACCAGTACTCTGTACACACAAAAACAAGCAAGCTTCTGTTAGAAGAAATTCTGTGGAATAGATTATGTTTAGCATGGAAAATGACGCTTTTTTAAAATAAAAATAGTAGAATATGTTGTACTATAAGTACCATAGAATGGGCTGGAAATATATTATAGGAAAAGGAAAGTAAAGTGATCTCTATTTAGGCCAAGGAGGCCAAGAGGGTTCCAGGAGGTTGAGGCTCCCATATTTTGGACAATCGGCAGGTGAAAGTGGTAAGGTTGTCAGCCATACGCACCGGCCGCCTTTACTCCCAGGATTGCTTCTGGTACTCGTTTCTGTTAGAGGCTGAGTCGACCCCAGGGCCATAGTGCCACCAGAAGGATTAGGCCAATTGAATATCTCTAACGACCTCATCGGGAATCGAACCCGCGACCTTCCGGTTTGTAGCGCAGCGCCTCAACCACCGTACCCCTATATTATAGGTAGATATTAATAATAGACTATACCTCTCGTTATTCAATTATAGCTCAAATCATATAATCTAATGACACCAGCTACCGACCGTCTCCATAGCGTTAAGTGGTGCTAGTTACTGATCTGAATTGCAATGACCAAATTCCCTGCTTGATTTTTAAGGATATTAGTTTTTTAGGCTTACAAATTAGCTTTAAAATCTGAAATATATCCTGATTTTTTAAAAATATTTTGCGAGAACTCCTGAAAAATAAAGCAAATATAAAATATGTCATTGTAGAAGTATCATTCCTATCAAGAATTTGGAATATGTAAAAGCTAATTAATACCATTTATGACTGAAAAGGAACTATAATGACAATGCTAACTCAGTAACTCCTCAACAAACCAATCACACTCTGTGTTTTAATCTCTAGGAACAATAATAGTAATAGGTGACTAAGTATTAAAAGTATTTAAACAAATTTATGCAATTGTTGATTAGTTTTATGGTTATTTTACGACGGGAATGTACTGCAAATCAGGCCTATCACCGACGGCGCGGTGCTGAAATTTTGTCCAGCAGGTGTGCTTTTACATGTCAGTAAATCTACAGACATGGGTCTGTAACACTTAGGCACATATAAACGCCACCGACCTGGTCCGCAACCTTTGGGGGGGGGGGAAGGCAGCGCGATACTGACTGCGACAGGGAGGCCGATTATGCAAGCGTTCTTTGAAATTGAATGTAAATATAAATGTTGAATACATTATTTTGTACCTTCATTCAATACCTATAGTAGAGATCTAATACTTATAAGCAGGCTTTAAAACTTAGTGCCCGAACCCACAGAGGGAGTTGATTCCGGTTACCAACAACCTGAGTATAGGGGGTGGAGGGTGATTGCGTAGGCTGATAAGACAGTCATTGATAGAAGTACCGAGAAATGAATGCGCTCGTAGTACGGTGCCTCTCAAATTGGTCAACAGTGTACCTTGTCATTGTGCGTGTTTAAATTTATAATACGTGTTCGACATGCCGAAAGTAAAGTGTTCTAAAACGCAAACATATATTGAAACATTTGGGAGGGACTATTATACACAAACGGGAGAAAGTATCGTTTTGCATGCTTGTAATGTGAGTTTAGATAATGAGAAGTTATTTTGTGGTCTTCCTATATCTGTATTCTGGTTTGTTTACTATCACGTGAACTAACATATGGCAGCTAGGGCATACGCCGAGCAAAGTCTGTACAGTACGGTTGCTGTTAACATATTCGATCGGGCACTAAGTTTTAAAGCCTGCTTATAAGCTAAAATCACAAACCAATGAGGAGTCGTACACTGAAAAACGCTACTATAGTATATGAAGTTGAATATTTTAGGAACTGATCATAATGGAAATTATTATTAGTTATTATTAGGGATGGATCCTCGATACTTTCGATACCTCGATACTCTCGATACTTGCATGGTATCGGCATCGAACGATACTTCAAAAAACTCGTTCGATACTTTTTCGATACTTTTGTAATTCTGCAATTCTGCAATTAGTGAGAATGCTAGTATGTTTGAACAAAAACTTGTAAGTGGACTGTTTCAAAAACTAATTTTAGTTTCAGTGTAGTGTTTAAAAATAGCTATAGGCTACTGATGATATTAAATTTTGTCTCATTAAATATGCAGACTTAATTTATTAAGTTTATATTACACAGTTCTCTCAAATTTTAATTTTTAATGTACCTTTTTATTGAAATGGAAATGTTGAAGGTATCGAGTATCGAAATATCGAGTATCGAGGAAAAAATCATGTATCGGTATCGAGTATCGAGTATCGAGGAAATCTGGTATCGACCCATCCCTAGTTATTATTATCATTATTATTTTATGAACGGTGATTCTAGAAACTTAACGATAAGCTGTACGTAGGCTACTGTATTTAGTTTTAGTGTATTTTGTTTAAAGAAGTTTCAAGCAAATGGAGCACCAAAGGCTTCTTTGATTATCTCGTAAAACCCTGAGAATTTTCATTTTCCCTTTACTGGGTTTCCTTGATGTAACATTCGATTAAAAATAAATCAACTCTTCTCCTTTTACGTAGCAACCAGCAGACTGCACGTGTCGAAACACTTCTGCAGACTGCTAACATGAATGAAGTATAAAGTAACTTCCTCTTCTTTTATCCGCGCATGGAATATAGTCCCGAGAAAAAAAAATAATTGGTATTACGAGGCAAAAAGAGTACGAAAAGATATAAGGGAGAAGAATAAACGAATCGGAAGATAAGAAGAGCACGAAACAACCTGTTGAGCTTGTCTATCAACCACACAATGCAACTAACATCATATTGCATGCCGGAGAATCAGACCGGTCACGAAATCGCGATCAGACCTTAACTGCGTGACTTGCAACCATTAATGTAAGACAGGGATAGGAAAAAAACTAAACCACCCAATAGTAAAACTGCCCGTGACATACTGTGTCAACGGACACTGTCAACACAAATTCGTTATCTTAACCGCCATACCTTTAAATTACTTTTATAGCTTTTTTTTATATAACCCTAGGCCTCGTTGGGACTTTAAGTTATGGCACTTTAATTACTATTACTACCTTGATAATAACAGTTATATGAACTAGATTTATGGAGGTAATTCATTTCCCAAAACTGTATAAATGTGTAAATAATGCTTGTGGAATCATGTTTGTATGATTCAAACAGTTGTCTAATAATTTTATTGTTATTATTATTATGTCACCATGACTATTATTATTAAGAATATCATTTATATTTAAGGCAGAGAGTAAAAAAAGAAGGAATTACCAGAAACAAAAAGCTAAGAAAACATCATGCTATGAGACTACCTTCTTAAAAAATATAAATACCGTTATGTCAATGAATTATAAAAAAAAAATCCATTATTTAAAAACGTACCAAACAATGTTCTGAGCCTTATATTTTCCAAAAGGAATACGAGGAATCTCTTAATTTTAGGATAGGCGATTATAAAAACTAAAGACACTAAAAGTGTATTTCCTTTCATTATTTATGGATATTAACGTAACGTAGGGTAAATTTCGTTCTTTACTACCGCAATCTAATAGGCCATATGGTAATTCAAATACGACAGTCTTCAATCACACTAATTAATAACAGGAATTTTAATTTAAAATGTCTTTAATTTTTACAAGCCTATATTTATTATACAAGCTAACAAACGTAATTCATCAGGGGCTTTTTTTTTCTTTTTTTTTCTTTTTCTTCTAGAAATCGTGGCAAGGCAGATCGTTTTAAAATTATAATGGTGCACACTTAACTTTCTTTACTTATTATTAAACATTGTTAATAATGCACATGCATGACACAATAATCGATTATGTTCCAGACTAATATATTGTTTTGAAATTTAATGATAAAAACCCTAGACAAATCGAGCAGGATGGAAGACACAGCATCAGAATACGTCTTTATAGGTTTATTGGAAATATTTAGATAAATACCTTAGAAAACTGAATACGATAGTTAATATTACAAAATCAGTTAATAAGTCCATCTTTTCTGAAGGTAAAAACAGTCCAAGGAATGCTAACTTAATATAAACACCAGATAATGTAGTTATTTTACGAGAAACTGTATCGGATATCCTTTCACGGTAATGTAGATATGCATTTGCAGTTCACAGCCTTTCTGCAAGAGCAAAGAAGGGGCACATGTCCATTACCACACACAAAGCTTTATAGCAGCAATGCAAAGAACAGAAGAGTATCGTGACAGCTTTTCAATCGGAAGATTGATCTCAGATTTATCCAAATGGAGACTTGGAGATAGGAATCTGAGTCATACATGCAAGAGCGTTCCATTGATATAAATTCACAGAACCGGTTTCTGCTTGCCATTCTTTATATCGTGCACGGCTTCTGGAAATTCAGTAGCAAGAGCTGAGCATTTCAAATTATTTCCTTATTTCTCAAAATCGATTTGTATTTTTGTAACACATATGTTACGGAGTGGCAATTCTGATAGGATCTTTTCTGGCACGCTCGTTAAGTCTGTCTATAGTTCGTAAGTTATGTATCTAGCTTCTTATAAGGGAAGTAAAAAGTAAAAGAGAATGCTCTAACTCCTCCAGTTAAATGGTAATAGCATTTAACTAGGTTTTTGCGTAATTATGTAAAATGATAACTAGCCATTGGCTGTGTCAGTATTCAAATACAAAACTGCTTGGGATTTTGAAAGGGGGTGACAATGTAAAAAAATGTGGCACGATTTTTCATCCGATTAAACACAAAAAGTTATTTTATAAAAGTATACTATAGAATTCCTGCGCTTAACAAAAAAAAAGTCACTTTAATACTTACAACTTTTTGTAAACAATAGAAAAATAAATTTCAGCCCATTATTTTGTTTACTTTCAAGCTGCAATTTTAAATAACACTACTAAGTAAACAAAATATAAAATGGCCGAAAAACAAAATAATTGTTTTGGTGGCATGTCAAGTATCGACAAAAATTAAGAAATGGATTCGCGGCTATTAGGTTCAATATGTCTACTATGAAGATGTGGGTGGATCGACATAACCATATTTCCACATGGATAAATTTTTTCGGGATAGTTTAAATTTTTTAGCCAGGTTCTATATAGCCCTACATACAGTAGGCCAAAGCGGTCTTTGTTAGCTAAGGAGATGGTTGTTCAAGTTACAAATTTACATGAATAGGCTCAACTTTTATGAAAATTATCAGGAAATTATTTTAGGAAAATTCTTCTTTTTATTGAACTGTTTTTGTTGAATTTTACCTTTAATTTTCACAGTTTATATATTGAGAATTCTTCTAAAAAAGTTACAAATTTGTTTTACTATAAGTTTGTGAGGCCAAAATGTAGGCTAATACCACAAATGAACATTGGGGTGACTTTTTTATTAGATTTTTTATAAAACAATTTTATAATTAATAATACTAAGGACATTATATCCATGAAGATCGTCTGGATATACCGATGTTTATAAAATTAATCAATAAAATCACCAGTTTCTTCAATACTAGTCTACGTAATTTACTCCAGCACTTTTGAGTTCCAGTTTTCGAACCTTCCTATACAAGCCCATCAGTTCAACCTGAGTAGGGTAGTGGTCCATGGCACAGGTATTTACCAGGAAGATTGATGACGGTACATAAAACAGAAACAAAAAAGAAAACCCTCTTGCAAACCATGGAAGCTATTATCATACCCAGTTGATCTTACTAAATTGATTTGACAGAATTTTCTGTTTCGAAAGGTTACAGCTGAAGTCCTTACAAATCCTTGTAGCTAGGTTTGCATATGTCCTAATATAGCCTACTGAAAATAAAATATGAATAAATAAAAGTATAGATAACATATACTGAAACTCCATGGAAGCCTGCTTCTACTCAGGTAGCCCTAGGCTATAGGAAATTAGGAGTAGGATATGGAGTTTAAAACATGTTCCCAATATAAAATTAAAAATTATAATTGCATATATAAAACACAAGTCAAAGTACACAACTGCCGATTCCTTCATCGTATATTACAGTTTATTGCAGTTAAATTATACATTATTTCAATTCATTTGTTCTTTTCTGGCTTAAAAATACTTACTGCATTCCTTCTCAAAAGAATACAGGAATACAGTAAGGAAGGAAAATTTGTTTTAGACAGTAAGTTACACCTCTAAACGGACCAGTTTCTACTGAAGCATGCACAAATTTATCAATTTGAATGACAGATCTAGAAGTTATCCAACGGTGTATTATATCTTTAAGGATGTGAATCAGCCTTTACTTCGCAGAACCTTAACGGGATTTTAACATATCTGCGTTAACTCAAATGTTAGCTTTCATTTTTAGCCGAATAACAATACAAAATTCATTTGACACAAAGCAAGCCTCCTAAAAATAATACACAATAATTAACTAACAAACTAGCTCACCCTCAGTCAAGAAGTCTAGAATTCAACACCGCAGCTAAAAACATATTTTCTTTTCCCTACTTTGTTATGTCCAAGCTGATCGTCTCAATCTGATATGATGAAGATCGATCTTAATATTGTCTTCCCACCTACATCTTAGAGGCGATGGGCTTACCACATGTCCCTCTGCCCTCTCTCGGAAAATAGGCGTAACAAAATTCATATAGGTAACAGAAACCTCCACTTGGAGGCCCCTTCGCACCAACATAGGGGCTATAGGGTTCCAAACAGATAGACAGACCTACATCTTGGTCTTACAAATGACCTCCTTTTATGATTTATAAGTCTTACTACATTTTCCACCAAGCTATAGGCTATTACTGCCATTCAATCAACAACTGGTGTAACAATTATCGCAATATCCGGTGAGCAACAAGTTTAATCGCCTGTATGTAAATTATTCTGGATTACCGTCAACCTCATAGACCGTCTGATTAAAAAACATAATATAGGTGTATAATAGGAATTAAACAAATACAAAATAATTATATAAAAAATGAACTAAGGGTACTACTTCAGACTAATGGCCGACGTAAGGTTTCAGAAGTTTTTATGTGACATAAAATCAGACTGCCTAAAGTTTAAGTAACCAATGGATGATCCAACGTGGAAACCCGTTAGGCTGACTTAAGAACAAGTGAATCAATTAACATTCCATCCAAAGATAACATAAATTTTACTAAAAATGTATGCCAGAAACACGAGAATAATATACGACTGGTGTCGCATATGAATATTTTATAACATGTGCAGATGTAGACTATTCAATTACACATTAGCTAACAGTCAAGATTTTATGGAGATGGTGTTGCTGTATATGTCAACTAAATTGAATGCCTTGAGAAAACTGTTTTTACGATGCATGATGTTCAATAAAAATGTACAAACAAGTTATGATACCATATATAAATATTTGCAGTGCATGTCATTAGAGGCTCATAATACAGCCATAAAACTTGGTACTGGCGACAAAGATTATTGTGCTTTATGCAACATAGTGTGGCGGTGTCTTTTATTCGTTACTTCTCGAGAGTTGCAATTCTCATTCAAGGCGAACACAAGTTTAATGTACAATTCTTTATAATTATATGAAGCGCAATCGTCAATTTAAAGCACACCCCTTTCACAATCTGCTTAACCCTATAGCCAGATACTCGTTTGTTATCAAAATGTCCTAATTAATTCCCGGTCGAGTGGTCAAAGTAACCGTTTTCTGATGTTCACTTTATTTCCGCCGTATTTCACAGTTTTTGTACTTCCATTAATTACTAGCCTACATCTTTTCTCTTTCAACACAGACGAACTGAGACGACGCTTCCTACCTTACAGAGGCCTTGCTGTTCCGCTCTTCGGCCGATCTGCCTCCCATATTTCCTACAGAACTAAGGCACCCATATCGCTGCCATGGTCGGTGACATTCAGCAAAGGGGGAAAACATCAAGGTCATTACAGCACGTGGTAATAATATTAGATGAAAAAGGAGAAAGAGATGATGATGAAATACATCCTGGGACCAGTCGTCCTGAAAATTATCCTGCACTTGCCTTGTGACGGGGAGGAAAAATTCCTTTTACCAACTCCAACAATGAGTCTCGGGTGAGAACAATGTTCGCTATTCTACTCCCCTCTCCCCAATTTACTGAAGACAGAATACTATCCTCCTACCTATATCTAGGTCACCTTACAGGTATTCTGTTACATACTACTAAAACCTTACACTTATTGCTCTATCAGTGGCGGATGCAGAATTTTTTCGGGGGGGGGGGGATTTGAATAGGTAGAAAGAATACTAAAAAAAATTAATTAACTCACATATATAATTAGTTCATAAAACTGGCCACTTAGAGTACATATATAGCCTTGTTTTCAAATTTCGGGGGGGGGATATATCCCCCATCCCCCCCTGCGTCCGCCACTGTGCTCTATTATGCCAAGGTCTTGTTACAAGATCTGCACAAAGCAGTTGATCACATAACTGATGTAAGTTGTGTGTGTGTGTATATACATATTTTTTTTATTAAAAATATAACTTTTAACAGGAGGCACACGAAGTGAAAGGTGTACATTATCGCACTAGTGCTGAAAAAGTTACTTATGATCAGGGCTAGGATTTATATGTAATTACATATTTCTTATTTCACATATAGACACATTTTTTTCACTTATCTCCATCTATTATGTTGTCCTCTATTCGAATTAAACAAATTTATTTTACATATTATTCCATATTTCTGACATTAGTGCATATTTATATGTAAAATAAATATTTGTCCATATTTAGTGATTTTAATGCAATATTCGTACATATTTCATTGTTAAGAGTAAAACTATATAAAAGTGATGTTTTCAGTGACAGAAAATATGGCAGCACAGGATACGTTTACAGTTATGGATGTGTGAAAAATTATTTGTGTTACATTGAATCAAATTTTTGTAATATAAGAAAAATAATTCAGAAACTACAAAATAATAATCTCACATTACCTGGAAATATTGACATTGTGAAAACATGATTCATGAACTCAAATGTATACATGGACATTTAGCCGATCTTATCCAATGTAAAGTGGACAATGTGTTTTCAAGAAATCCAGGCTTTGAGGATGTGCAGTAGAACGAAGCTTCAGCCAATACAAATCACTTTTGATAATTTAAAACAACATTTTGTGGCATACTCTTATGGTAGCAGAAATAATCAATGAATGAATACTAATAAAGTAAGTGATCTAAAAAAATTGAATAATTTAATTTATGAATCCAGTATTTGTAATGCACTTTTATAGGTTCTAAAAGTAACAAAATGTAGCGTCTAGTGGTTAAATTTGTTTTAATGTCCATATTTTACAAAATATATTTGCATATGTACGTATTTTGACATTTTTAGTACATATATATGTACATATTTTAAAATTTTTAAGTACATATATATGTACATATTTTTACATTTTTTAGTACATATAAATCCTAGCCCTGCTTATGATCCACGTGTTAAAAACAAGACTTTGTATTGCGAGTAAGTTATGTCCTACAAGCAAAATTAAATCATTTTACCACAATTTTTAGACCGGCAATAAAATTTGTGAAATATTAATAAATGTTATATTTATTGTAATGAATTACGAGCTGTAGACTAAACCATATTGCAGCTCAGAGAGCTATTATTTGATTTCTGGTACAGGGCTGCCATCATAAGGACAACGCTTTTCACCCACCAAGTATGATGCTTTTTTTGCAATCACGCGAGAAATTAAATACTTAAAATAGTGTAGTGAATTTTAAAATTTTAAATTTTTATCAAACTGAGGCTACTGAATAATCATATGCAAATATTTCTTAACTAACATAATATTTTTCAAGCAATCCTAATATCATCTACCGTTAAAAGTCCTTCTTTTATCTGCGACTGTCTAAAAAAGTGTTATAAATTAACTGAAAATGATAAAGGACTAAAAGTTCTATTTGAATTTTTTGTATAAATTCTATAAAGCGTAACCATTTCATCCACAAGCTAAGTATTTAAGTCTTGTCATGTGAATAATACGGCTCTGAATTGTGCTTAGACAACTGAATGTGCACTCCCTCAATGCAGCCGCTTGCTCACGTAGAGAAAGTAACATGTTTCACATAACTTTTTTTTTCATCTTAATGTATTCTGAATTGTAATTTCTGCAGGAGATCAACTTCTATTCCCTTCATTTTATTAAGCCCGTGAGTTTTGCGATCAGCGCCAATTCAAGCATTATATTAGCCCACTACAGGGAAGGAAAACATACTTGTACGTTCGTTTTATATTAAATTTTGTTTATTTTGCATGTTACTTAGGGGAAATTTAATTTATTCTTGGATGAAAATTGTTATTTTCTTTTTATGGTTGTATTTTATTCTCTGGACTTTACTTTTTAAAATGATGTAGGCTACCATACATAGTTGTAATTCTATTAATGTAATTCTATTCATGAAATTTTTTTTTAGTTTTTCTGAGAAGATCCAGACTATGAGCAGGGATGTTTTAACTTTGAAGTTCAATTGGTATTTTTTTCTTCATTGTTGTATTTTACTCTCTGGACTTTTCTCTTTAAAATGGTGTTCCTTACATAATTGTACCATAATTCTATCCGGTTTTTTTTTTAGAAGATCCAGACTATGGTGCAGGGATGTTTTAACGTTGAAGCTCGTTTCCCTTAAATTTACTTTTCTATATAAAAGCTACATTTTCACAGCTTCTACTTGATTTACAATCTTCAAATTTTCAGGATTTGTTTATTAATCTGTCTTACGTATAGCTACTGAAAAAAGTCATTTTTTGAATTGGTTAATCTATGAAATGTTTACCTAAAAATGTTGGTTAAACATTTTTCCTATTTCAGTAAATAAGCAAATTTATGAAAAATCCTTTTTCAGTACTGAAACACGGTATGCACCTAGAAACTGTAAAAAGATCAAGTGCCTAGCTTTAGTAAATTTTGAGTAAAGGTACCTTGTATTTAGCATTGTAAAGATGGCTATTCCGTTTTCCCTTAAGGTTACTTGCAAGCGAAAGCCGTAAAAAGAATTCTGTAGTTCAAACGTCACAAGGAACTGAATGTTTCGTTGTTGCTCAAACGTGACTTGTGACTCTCCTTATTCTTCAGCACATATAAATAAATATTTCAAACATCGCTACTTCTGTTTGCGCTTGTAATAACGATGGTTGGATACTATAGCCTTTATCCAAACAACTGCCTTTCTCGTCCTTCCTTTCAGCCAGCTACTGTAAGTATTGATAACAAGGCAAACACAAAAGTGCCTCTATGCTCGTGTAAACAAATACTTTTGAATAGAAAAACGTGTTAATCTCTTTGTAGCTTTCATGTTAGGAGAATATGCCCCTTCTCATAACAACTACAGTATTAAAATACACCTAAGCCTACGAACGACTGGCTCCGTGATGCAGAAGGTGGCATATGTGTCTGACAGCCGGGGTTCGATCCTTCGCGATTATTCTGAGGGCTCGAGGCCGAAAGCAACCCCCTCATAAAGAAGTATCCCAACGATTCCAGTAAAAGAAATCAATAACGGTCTTAGAAGCCAACGTCTTTACCACGTGCCCCATTTTGGAATCTACTAAAGATGTTGAAAGGCGGTCGCATGTTGGGTTCCTCCATAGGAAATAGCGCCATGGACTCGACACTGGTTTTATACTGTAGAGTGCGAGTTTTTATTTATTTTTAGGTAGATTTCGAAGAAAAAATCTACCTATTGCAATCGATACCAAGTCATGACTTTCGAAAAATTCTTTCATATCTTTACATTTCATGCCTCCCTAAGTATGAAACCACCGCCTGTTCAAAAAAAAAAAAAAAATTGTGATATATATTTATATTTATCTTTACACGATAGCGGCCATAATTTTGAAGATATTTGATCCAAATTTTATTGTTATTTCTAGGCCCAATAGTTCGGACAAGTTCGTTAATGAGCAAAATTGGCCCAAGGGGGTGGAATAATAGTGGAGGTGGGGAGATGGAAATTAGAATTTTTTTAAACTACGTCTTGTGGGGTATCGTTGAAAAGCTCTTGATGAGTACTCTACAAATCAATAACTAGTTTCTTCATAGTTATCATATAAGGCGAGATTTGAATGTTTGAAAAAGTACTCTTTCCCATTTTTTGCAGTTATTAGGCTATTGCGGGTTTGTCATGCCAAGGCTTAAGAAGAAGAGTGCTATGCAGCGACAATAAATTAAACCAAAAGCACTTTAAAATCTACCTCAGCCTGTAGGCAATTATCATAAGCAGACAATTTGGTCGTCACCGTCACGCGACATTCAAGTGTATGTTAACGTTGCAATGAAAGATCTACCGGTTGCAAACCTAGTTTTATCCTGTAGGTATATCGCTGGATATTTACCACGTGAGTTTGTATTAAATTGTATTGATCTGTTAAAACAAAACAAAAATTATTAGTTGTTAAGGTGGAGTCTGATATATTATCTCACGCATGAACTTAGTTAGTCTTTGGTCCTGGTATCTCTTGCACAGGTGAAAACTTGGCTGCTGAAGGTATTCAGGTCTCTTTTTGATCGTGTAGTTTTCATAAAATGAGATGAACTGCAGTGATTTATTCACACGGGCAATGCGGTGATAGAACTTTTATGTTTTTCCAGAGATATCAAAGTAAATTTTCATGGTGTGTGAGGAAAGTTGGTAACAAAAGTTGGGAAGAACTTGTCTTACTAGTTTATCTCGAGCGATACACTTTAAAATATCAAAACTTAAAGTTAATTAATTGCTAAAACACAATTAAGCCTCCGATCTTTTCAACACAACATACGATAAAATGGGGATACGATATCTTCGCTTTACTGCCAGAAGGTCGTATGTCAAATTTACACTAAAAATTAGTTTATGTGCACATTCATTTAAAACAATATGTGAATTGTCTTCTGCCAAAAGGTTGTATGATGAAAACCACTCCCGCTTAATGTACATGTGTATTTCATATGGTTGTATGTGATTTTTTTGAATGGTTCCAGAACTAAAAGGTCGTATTTTGCGTACAAAACTTTCTGGCAGAAATGCACATATGGAAGCAAAGCGACGATATTGTGCCTGAAAAGAATGTAAGAGAAATCTGTTTCAACGAAAATTTAAAAACACCCCTATTGCTCCTATTAAATTTATAAGCAATCCATTGCTGAACGAAAAATAAAGTGACTTATGGTGCCTTTGACAGTAAATCATATGAAACATTTGAAACATGATTTATTAATTCTGCATTTATTTAAAATCTGTAGTACCAATAAAATAAGTTAATTCTTCCGAAATATATTTTGTTCCTCAACCTTAGAAGATGCAATGATACACATGACTGCGAGGACTGTATTTTCTTTATCAGCTAACAACCTATTACGTCAAACATTTCAGTAACAGAAGATAGGGACAAGAATTAGGCAACACTGCAGTTAACAGTATGACATCCATCAACTTAATTTCAAAGCAATGTTAGTAAACGGAAACATCCCTACTACATGAAATATCTAGAATATGGCTGGCCTAAATTATACAAAGTTCTAAAGCACTCAAGGTTTACTTGAGCTAACGTCCAGCTTCATTTTGGAGTATACACGTGTACATAATGCGTTTAAGCGGAAGCATTATTTTGAAAATTCGAGAGCTGCCGGCCAATAGGTGGTCAGCAAGTTTGCGGAATGTTGATAGAGACTCCACCCCTTAATTAATTAGTGGTAGTAGTCTAGCCTTGAAATTCCTGTTTGCTGGAGAAGTACAGCTGGGGGAAAATCTTCAGGAGATCCAGAAAAATGTCCATAACAGGTGCTTTCAAGTTCTAAGAATAAGATTCTGTACTCGTAAGTAACCGCACAATCTTTGGTGGGAACAGAATGTAAACAAGATGTAAATTTACACGGTAAAGGCGGTTTTCCACCAAACGGACTAGTTCAGTTTTTTTCCCGAATTTTAACACCAACACAGTGAAACAAAACAAACTTTCGAGCAGGCTGTTTCCACTAAATGGACATATACTGGTACAGGAGCTATCACTGGAAAGAGAAGTTAAAAATAACATAAAATTGGAAACAAATGGAGTAACTAAACGAAAATAAATACACACGAATAAGTACAGTAATGAAAGAAATCACGCAACTCAGGAGAAAAAAATATTCCTAGCAAACTGAAAATACAAAAAATAAAAGAATGAAACGAAGTAGCGAAAACAATGAAATAAAACGCATATTGAAACAAAATAAGAAGAAAATAAAAGGAAACATAACTATAGGTATAGTCTAATGGAAAAAGAGAAATAAAGAAAACTGAAAAAGAAAGAAAAGGAATATAACAAAAAGAAATGCCTATAAAATAGTCTATAGGACATAGAGAGAAAAGCTACATAAACAAGAGAAATGTTGAAAAACAAGAGCCACTTTATATTCCAAAGTAACAAACAAGACAAAACAGAGAAAACCCTAAGAAAATAGGCTTAGAAAATGAAATAAAAGAAAGAATATACGATCTAAAGATGAAAGGAGTGAAAAGAGAACGAAGGTATATGCAAAGAAACAAATAAAAAAAGGTTCGAAGAACTGAAACATGAACGAAATATTAAAAAAGGTGGAAGGAACGAAGGACTGAAGGAAATAATTAACAATGGAGTAACTAGTCAAGTAGGAGAAAATATTATGTAGCCCAAAAGTAATGTAGAAATAAACAAAGTAGGAAAACCCTTAAAAAAGTCTATGAAAATATATAATAATAAAGATATAAGTTACACTAAACAAAAAATCAGGCAGAAAGAAAAATGAAGCAGTGAAAGAAAGAAATAGAAAACAGAAGGAAGGAAAAAGGAAAAAAAGAGTTACAGTATAAACAAAATAAAGAAGGTCATACATAGACTTTTTAATTAGACCTACTAAGTTAATAGAGCCTTGACATTCCTCTTTAGAAGACCAGCAGGGCGGTTCAGGATCAGGAGAAACCCTGCTGATTTAAACCCGAGGCATAAAGATGACACCGAAGAAAATATTAGCCATCATTAATACGAAGATGAGTTTGCACAGTGTTGTATTCATTTGAATAACAAAGTGCCTGTAATCAAATATTCAAACAAGCTTGCAAAACTAGAGGGTATAAGTAAAAATAAATTTGAAAACATGGGTCTGTTACATAAATTTGATTTCAGGTTTCTTCAGAAGACCAACTGGGATAGGAATCTGAGATAACGATTCCTTCTTAATATTAACACTGTCACTGTTATTGTGTTCGCTTAATGTATTATTTTTAGAGCTGTAATTTTTTAACCAATAGATGGAATCGTATATTTTAAGTAACTACGTGAGAAATTTCGAAACGCACCAGAATTGTGCAATTGCCAAGACAAAGCCATTTAAATTTATAGACGTATTCACAGCCTGTAACTCTGAAGTGCACATGTTGCGATCATTATTTCCATCTGCTCTTAAGAAACATATTTGTACCTCCTCACCCTTTAACTTAAATTTAAGATGTAGAAGAAATGTCAACGACCAAAGAAAAGTTCAGCTGAAATGCTCACAACTAACAGCGCAGGAAGGATTTGCTCTAAAATTGCAGTGTTGGATAATTGCTAAGATACCAAGCAAATTCATTCTTTGAGTACCCTACTACTAATGGAATGGAGTGCATTTGATAATTGATTTCCATTTAAGAAACTTATTACTTAGGTTCACTATGATTAATGATCCTGATTATCGTTCTGCAGGCCTGGCTTACGTCCAGGGTACCTTCTCCGATTTGGGTAGGTAAGGAAATACGGAAAGGAGTGCACTCAGCCTCAAGAAAACGAAATAGAATCTACTTAACAATAAGATAGCCGCTCAAGTCATAACAACTATGAAGGTAATTGTGAGTCCGTATACTGACCATCCTCCCGTCTACCTACGAAATCGAAAGTCAGGTTGATTATATACGCGACTAATCGTTGATCGTCTCTCATAAAATGTAGCACCAAGAATTTGACATTAGTTTAAGAAGCTTTACATGAATGCTTATAATTTAGCGATATAAAACTAGCGACAGGCCTGAGTACAGTAAAATATCGAGGTCCAGTGATCAAACTGTAATTTGGCAGTTTAATGTACACGCCCACAAAGATCAGCAATAGAACCCTTGCCTGTTCCATACACGATTATTAGTTCAATAAAATTCAATTCAAAGAAGCGTATTACTTCGCTTTCTTCAATCAGAATCTACGGCTTCTCATGTTCATGATACAAATAAATGTTAGTTTTCTGAACAGCCTACATGAATTACCAAACATAATTTAAACAAGGAAATACATTATAATTAAATTCTTAAATAAAATCTGATATTTTAATTTCAAAGCAATCCAAAAAAGCATCTTGTGACATTTTTGAAGATTGTTTATCCTTATATGATATAGGACTATTTTTCAGGGTATAAAGTGGTGAAATAATCTTTTATTTCATTTCAAGGAAATACATAATTTTCTTCCTTATATTACTATCGAAAATAAAGACCTACACAATGTAAAGTTTAAAAGAATTTCATCCATTAACATAATTAGTCCAGTCGATATAATGAAAAATAGGGGGGTAGCTGGAAAATATTCCGAAGTTAATGAAATTTTTACAGGTTATTTGGGGGTACTCTAGGATGTCTGTCCTAAGTTTTCGACCTCGAGGACACTGTGCTAACTTGAGGGGAGGTCAAAAACCTCAAAAGTTTTGGACTTTTTTCAGTTTTTCACTTATATTTCGTAAACTAAGCATATTTTGTGCACCATAGTAAAATACAAAGTTGTAGAACATTAAATTTTCTAAAATTTGGTTGATTAAACGAATTTGTAGACCCAATATTAACCGAGATACGGCCGGTGAAACTTAGACAAAGTTTCTCGAATTGTAAAAAAATATCCGAAAAACGAAGGTTTTGGCGCTATAACTATTTATTACCATCATTTACATGTTAATTATGTTAATCATTCATTAATATCAACATCTTGGAGTACCTATGACCCCCTTCCTCCATCCCTCTTCCCACTTCCCACCCCTCCCCCTCCCCCTCCCCCAAACGTGAAGATGCCTCATTTTCATGTATGAAATGCATTTTAAGAAACCTTCTCACACCAAAAACCCTTTCGTTGTACACACAATGTGATGTCACCGGAGGGGGGGCTATTGTCAATGCTGTATGATGCATTCCTTCCTATCGTGGGTGAAGACGTAGATTTTGGCGCCAGAAAATTCAATGTCATTGATGGTGGGTTTCTGTTACATAGGGTTGTTTGTACCAAGTCAAGTGAAGGCACATTTCAGGTAGTCTGTCAAAACTACGTGGATTACGTCCATAGGCACTTCGGTAGGAATGTCATAGTGGTTTTTGATGGTTATCCTATTGGGATAAGCTACCAAAGCACCAAAGCAGCTGGACGTTATCGGCGTTCTTTGCTGCACTCCTCAACAAAGTTTGTCTTTTCCAAGAATACTTTTATTAGCACGATTTCGCAGGCGAAATTTCTTTCCAATGATACCAACAAGACCAACTTCATAACCATATTGAAGAGGGAAATGGAAGCCAAGGGGATCCAAGTGAAGCAGGCAGTAGAAGACGCCGATGTAATGATTGTGGATACTGCTGTCTTAGCTTAGCTGCTGACAAATATGATAGTGTCATCATAACAGGTTACGACATATATCTTCTGGTGCTACCCACTGCTTTGGGTTCTTCCAAAAAGGACGTCTATTTCCAGAAGAGTGGAAAGGGTAATATCCCAACTGTGCTGTATTCATCCCACTCGTTCAATTACGAACCACAGGACATTCTTTTCCTGCATGTGACACCACCTCAGCACCCTTTGGTATTGGAAAGAAGGTGATGCAGATGTATAGCAAGAACTCTAGCCTTTCAGAGATTTTTAAAGACCCCGACGCAACTCCAACTCAAATCGCTGATGTTGGAGAGAAATTTCTTGTGAAACTGTATGGAGGGACCATCGAACTTGACAACCTCGAAGACCTGAGGTACCGCATTTTTTCCACAGTTATGGAAAAGCCGAAATGTCAACTTGCCAGACTGCCACCAACGAAGGATGTACTTGCAAGTACAGGCGTGGATAGGAAGCCAAGGGAGAAATCAGAAGTTGCCTTCTGTATGGGGATGGAAGCTTACCAAACGAGGGGGGTATTTTGATGCACTTTATCAATACTGAGTGATGCTGTAATAGTACATATTCATTCTTAAAACCTGCCACACGATATCTTATTGCTTTTCATTCTTGTAACAACATATAATGCACGTGTATTAATTGAGTGCAGTATGCAAGCACTGCGTGGGAACAGCATGCTAAAACTCCCCTCAGCCTGACGCCGATGACGAGAGTGAGGATCCCACTGACGTGTCCATGGACCCCGACAATGATGACGACGACGACGAGGAAGGTCCGGCAGCCCCCAAGCGCTCCAAGGTTTTCGTAGCCTATGTACTAATTATTATTTGAAATTATTTCTAAGTTGGTCATAACACCTGCAATTATCTTAATTATTTATAATTATGCTCTAAATCAGGTATGGGCAACCTTTGGAAAGATGCGGGCTAAACTTTATAATATTTATGAAGTCGCGGGCCGTAGATAATAGGTAGTTGTGAAAAAATAATCATGATACGGTTTTTTGTATTTATAAAGTATAATTATAAAGTTACATGAATGAGAACAATATCGAACTGATTAGGTATTTACTTACAATCAGCAGAAATTAGTGAGAAGCTTGAGCTTGAACTTGAGGAACAAGATAATCAATGTTGGCATCAATCCCACTAATATATTCAAGCGCAGAGTGTTTTCAAAATTTTCATCTGTAAGTCTGGTTCGATACTTTGATTTAGGCCTATTGCAACATTTTTCTAGCGCTGACCGGAAGGAACACCCTCCTAGTTCAGGCTTTTGTTCCCCCCTCTCACTCTCTTGTTGGCGAGAACAGAAAATATTTACTTTTTCGAGCGCGATTTTAAAGTGTTCCGCGGGCCGGATCAAAAGTCGGGGTGGACCACATCCGGCCCGCGGGCCGGGCGTTGCCCATATATGCTCTAAATTATGATTTTTTGTCAATAAATTCTATACTTTTATAAAATAATTCTTGATTACTAATTATTTATTTTAAACTACTTCATCTACGTTTATAGAGGTTCAAGATTGTGGGTTAACAGGAATTCAGAGTAGGGTGATGACCAGGCACCAAAATATGTAAATAACTGCAAATCACAATAGGTTCTAGGTCAGCGGATCCCCCCCCCCTCCGGTGACATCACATTGTGTGTACAACGAAAGTGTTTTTGGTGTGAGAAGGTTTCTTAAAATGCATTTCATACATTAATATAGAACATGACGTGCATGGAACGCAAACTTTCGCCTATAAAATGATGCGATATCTTAATAAGACAGAAAGGGATGCAGCAAGAATAAATGTTATAAGTAAAGAGACCTGGACACAGTATTATCAACATTTGCTTAATGGTGAAGAATTCACACAAGAAGATATAGTACCAAGTTATAATACAACAGTGGATCCAATCACACTAGATGAATTACAAGTAGCCTTGAAAGGTATGAAAAATAGGAAAGCTAGTGGTCCAGACGGTCTAAATATAGAACTATTGAAATACTCTGGTTTAATGTGCCAACTAAGACTGCTGCATTTGTATAATGAATGTTGGCGAAGCTATAAGGTACCTGATTCATGGAAAATAGCTGAGCTAATACCAATTTTTAAGAAAGGACAAAGAAATGATCCTAATAATTATAGGGGCATAAGCCTATTAAATTCAGTTTATAAGCTGTATGCTAGAATAATTAATAACCGCTTAAAACCAATAACAGAGGCGATTTTAGAGGAGGAACAATCTGGTTTTAGAATAGGACGATCTACTAGTGATAATATTTTTAGTATAAAGAGAATTTTAGAAAAAAGACGAGAAGTCAATTTAGAAACTCATGTAGCATTCATTGACTTCGAAAAAGCCTTCGATTTTATGAATAGAGAAAAACTATGGAGAATAATGGACAGAAGGGGATATCCCCCTCATATAATAGAAGTAATTAAACATTTATATAAAGACACAAAAATTATTATAAATACAGGCACGTCAAAAACAGAAGAAATAAAAGTAAATCAAGGAGTAAGACAGGGATGTAGCCTTTCTCCCACACTATTTAATATATATGTAGATGATCTGATTAAGGTATGGAAAAAGGAGGTGAAGGAAGGAATATCGATTAACAGAAATAAAAACTTAAATGTGATTCTCTATGCTGATGACATAGCCATAATACAGGACAATGAAGAGAGCCTCCAACGCTCCGTGTACAAAATGTATTTATTAGGAAAGGAATATAATCTAAATGTGTCTACAAAGAAAACAAAAATAATGGCACACCGAGGAAAATATCCGGTAAGATCAAAAATAATTGTTGGAAATAAATGCCTGGAACAAACCTCGAATTTCAACTATTTGGGCTGCGATGTAAGCTTTGATAAGGACAAAGATATAGAAAACAAAATAAATAAGTTTCAACATATATGTGGAACCATAACAAGAACATTGAATAATAAAACAAGGAAAGAAACTAAAATTAAATTTTATAAAACTATGGCGGTTCCAGTGCTCATATATGGAAGTGAGTCCTGGGTGTTAAATAAAAGAGATAAAAACAAAATACAAACAGCAGAAATGAGGTTTCTAAGAAGAGTTAAAGAATGTACTAGACGAGATTTAATAAGAAATGAAAAAATTAGAGAGGAATTAGGTATATACAATTTACAAGACCAAATAGAAGAAAATAAGCAAAATTGGAAAGAACATCTTAATAGAATGAGTGAAGAAAGAATACCGGTTTTAATTAGACAATACAATCCTCGTGGAAAAAGAGACGTTGGACGTCCAAGAAGAAGATGGGAGTAATGTTGGAAAGCGAAGTCGGAACAGGCAGAAATGCCTAACCCCTGAAGTGAAGATGATGATGACATTAAAATGAGGCATCTTCACGTTTGGGGGAGGGGGAGGGGTGGGAAGTGGGAAGAGGGGTGGAGGAAGGGGGTCATAGGTATTCCAAGATGTTGATATTAATGAGTGATTAACATAATTAACATGGAAATGATGGTAATAAATAGTTATAGCGCCAAAACCTTCGTTTTTCTGATATTTTTTTACATTTCGAGAAACATTGTCCAAGTTTCATCGGCAGTATCTCGGTTAATATTGGGTCTACAAATTCGTTTAATCAACCAAAGTTTAGCAAATTTAATGCTCTACAACATTTTATTGTACTATGGAGCACACAATATGCTTAGTTTACGAGATAAAAGCGAAAAACTGAAAAAAGTCCAAAACTTTTGAGGTTTTTGACCTCCCCCCAAGTTAGCACAGGGTCCTCGAGGTCGAAAACTTAGGATAAACATCCTAGAGTACCCCCAAATAACCTGTAAAAATTTCATTAACTTCGGAATATTTTCCAGGTAAAAAGTGATATCGACTGGACTAAATATAGAAACTAATTAAAAAACTAGTAGAGGCAAAAATAAATGGAACGATATAATTGTGTGCAAAGCTTTATGCAGTAGACTGTAGTCTACATAATTATACTGTGGTTCAGATTAATCAGAAAAAATTTAAGTTAGAAATCTATTTGTCAAAAATAATTACATCCTACGAAAATAATCAAAGGATGCAGGTTTAACAATAACAAATGATTTTACATTCTTAACTGCCTTTTTTTTTACATTTGTATTAACATACCTTTAGCAAGAAGTAGCTAAACTTCTTATCTGCGTTAAAAATCTTACTTTCACTATGATGGAAAATAAATTTTATTCCCAACTTGACTTTAGTTAGATATATTCGCTGACAAGTACATCCATCTCGAATGTGGATGCTTTCATGCGAAAGAATTTTAAATTCGCTAGGAAGCAACCTGTGTGCTTCTTTCTCAAGTATCCCATTCCAATCCACCTCACCTCCTTCTTGGGGGTAAAGATGTTTAAGGTCTGCCTTGATGGTTAGTAAGGAAATTGCTGCATGGTATGCAGTGGAGGAGAAAGGCATCTGCTTTGGACGGATTCTCATGAGAAGACAGAGATGAAGATCCTAAAGGAATGGATGAAGAGTATGCGGCAAGATGATGATGATGATGAAGCCTGCGGCTACCTTCAAGCCACACGCTAGAATATTCCTTAACAACCCCTCCCTTCTTACTTACATTGTGTGGTCTTAGTGAAGATGCTTTCCTCTTATCAACTATTTTAAGAGTTCCGCTGCAGTGGCCTACTGCTACCACTACTCCTTTTCCTACTACATGAAACGAATATAAAGACTATTAATAATGGAGCTTAAACCGACAAACTACAAACAGTGGACACAAAACCTCTGAAAACTTTGATGTTAACAAGCATCTGTGGGATCAGGAAGATTATTAATTGAAAATGTTAAGTGTGTATTCAGGAGATGAGAAGGAACAGAAAGAAAGATAATTAAACAGGGGCAAAGAGAAAGAAAGAGCCACGATATTAAGCTACAGGAAAGAAAGAGAAATAAAGGAAGAGGAAGGAAAACAAAGTAACATAAATGAGGCAAAAATTAAATATAGTATAATACAAAAAAATTATATAGGCCTATAAGAAAGCAAAATTACTCTTTTTCGCTGACTACTGATGGTATGAATTAATTACATAGTAGATTTAAAAGTTACTAAAAAGTTCTGATTTCTAGGTAGTAAACATTTAAAATTTTTAAGTAGCGTAAAGAAGGTACTATTTAAAGTACCGTTATTTAATAGGTAATTAAATATTTTAGGCCTACGATAATAGAAATGGCAACAACAATAATAATTTATTACTATATTTTTTATTATTATTATCCGTTATATATTTTGAAGATAACGATTTACCATTTATTATCATTATTATCATTACTATTATTATCACCATCATCATCATCTTTACAAAAATTAAAAATTAATAATTCTGTATGGTGACACTTTTATAAATGTTTACATGGCAAATTGAAAACTGTACCAATTTATGTTAAAACATAATTTAATATTTATAATTACAAAGTTATTCATAAAAGGATTGCCTGGTAGGCTGGGGAATAAGGCGATTTAATAGTTTTGGAATACCTGTTTTTATTTTATATGATTATTTCTGTTATTATTCAACGATTAGTGTCGACGATCTGTCACAAAATGTCTTTAATACATACAAAGATATTCTCTTGTCTTGCTTAGTAATTCAACTAAAATTCTTTATCTTTTTTACTCTTGCTAGGAGTATTAATCACAATCTCTTCAAATTCTTGATTGGGAGCTTATTTAGGTAGTATTTGTGCGGGCGGTGCGTAAGGGTGACATAAGTCTTCATTTAATATCGAGTGTGTAAAAATCTGGGTGGCTTAAGGCCATGGAACCCCAGTTGTATAAGAAACACAAAAATATAAGAAAGGAAGAAATTTTTAAATAAATAAATAAAAATAAAAAACCGACGGAAGATTTTATCTGACAAAAGTTTTGAAATTTGAGTACCTTAATGTTAATGTTGCAGAAATTCCTCAGGTACAAGTTAAGTATTTTATCTACAACTTATTACGCCTGTTGACAATTATACTTCTCTGGTGGTTTATCAAACTACATATAACCTGCACAACTCTTAATAGCCTAATTTCGTATTTAGTGTCAGTAGCCCTACATGCTTATAAATTGTATTATTATTATTATTATTATTATTATTATTATTATTATTATTACATTTATTAATACTGGTAGCATTGTAATAATAATAATAATAATAATAATAATAATAATAATAATAATAATAATAGCAGCAACAGCAGTACAACAAAGTATGTTTCATATTAAGGTATATCTAGCACACTGTAAAATGAAAGATAAAAGTTTTGAAAATACAGTGAACGCTGCTTAATTAAATCGCGGATA
The DNA here is from genome assembly GCA_964059195.1 of Ectobius pallidus. Classification (NCBI taxonomy): domain Eukaryota; kingdom Metazoa; phylum Arthropoda; class Insecta; order Blattodea; family Ectobiidae; genus Ectobius; species Ectobius pallidus. Next base: position 48,560,934 of record CAXKWD010000010.1, on the reverse strand, counting down.
ATGCTATCTGTTGGGTAATGCTTCACTTTTATGAAGTCCCGTACGGATTAATACGCAAACATTGAAAAAATGTGTTTTTTTTTTTATTGTGATCAAAGATTATGTTTATGTTATCACATTTCCTTTTTGGGGCTTTATTTCCAGGTACTGTACGTCATTTAAAATTTCTTTTTTCAGGGTTTCGTTTCTAACTCAACTGAATTGTGTTGTACTGGGAATACTGTTCCCAGCTCACAGGATGACCAGTCCGTTTTGTAGTGTATTACAATACAGGCCTATATGAATAAATAACTATTTAATTCCTTTCTCTTTTAAGCAATAAAACATGTTTCACCTCACAGTTAAGCTGCAGCTTTCGATTTATGAAAATAACATTGTTGACAAGCAGTGATTCCTAGTGTAAATTGAACAGACTTGAACGGACAGGCGTTACATGTTTTTCTACGCAGTGTTTACCACAGGTTAGTAAACTTACAAAAACACTTGTAATTCGAACAGAGTATGGAGTATTGGTTAATGGACTCCTAAAGGAAAGTAAAAACAATTAAAAACTTGGTTACTGGTTAAAAATAGTTGCAGTCTATTAGCCTATGAGTGGTTGAATAACTCACAGTTACGTATTATTTTATGAATAAATATGTTTTATTCTGTTTTGTAGCGTATCATATTACATATGAATAAATAACTATTTAATTCCTTCGACTATTGTTATCCGTCGATTAATATTATCAGATTAGCTGCGTCCCGAAGTGATAACAATAAGCGGCGTGCACTGTATATAAACTAATGATCGTAATAATTGCCTTACAACCCCAACTTTTTAGTATTCCTAAATGTTTAAGAACGTTTATACGTATCCTTTGTAATTGAAAATACATTTAGTGAAGCAATTATCTGCAAACTTCAATATGCTATTTGCCAATTTGACTGCCTGCTTAATCGATCTACAGAATGTTTTCTCTACGAACAGTATTTTCAGCACCAAAAATACTGGATCTCATAGACTCATGTCCTATAATATAGTGCAATCTCAGTAAATTAGATATGTTATCTGCAGATGGTGGAGGGTTTGTAGGCACGGTGGTTTCATGGTGCAAGCGGGCTGTACAGGCCTACTATATTATAAACTGGTGAGTGGTTAGAGCAGGGTTAGAGAGGGGCAATTTCATACACTTCGTGACCTTTATCACCCGGGTTCCTTATTCTGCGACAAAACAAGACAACAGTGAAGGTATCTCCACACACATCTAACGATTAAGTACGTTCTACACTTATAATAAGCAAAATAAAAACTATAATTGGAGTGATATTCATTATAGCTAGGGACCGTATTTTTAGGTAACTGCGATAAGCGCGAAATTTTACAAAACTCCTTCCTTAACTATATTTTGCTTTATAGATGCTTGAAATGTCGTTATGAAGCAAATTATATCCACGAAATACGCGAAATGTGTTGAATTTCATGAAATGTGTAAATAAGTGCGAAATACGTCCCCTTTAGGACGAATATGAATAAATTTGTACGAAAATGTTATTTAAAATCGTACACGTTAGTGTTTGCTGTTTCTTTTTTTTATACTCCTTATACTCGTAGCATAGTGTTCTTTTGTGCAGTCTATGACCTACGAGAAATCACAGAAACTAATTTTATGACTGATTTGTGGTTAATATTTATTTTTGCAGATGACTTTTTTATTTACAAAAACTTCCCTCATTAGGGGGCTAAAAACGGATAGTGATAAAAACAGTACAGTTTACGGTAAAATAAAAAAATTTAATAATCACTAATGCGATGATAAAATTTTAAAAACCTACATAAGACACACTGTAATTAATTATGTATTTATCTTTCAACAATTAAACTAAAATTGATTTTCGTTGCCAAATATGTTTTATAATTCTGACTGCATTTTTCACCACTATATTTGAGTATTAACGTAAACAGAGAAGTAAACTTCTTCAATGTCAAATGTACCACGGCAAGCATAGACCTAGTTTATAAAATAACTTATTTCGCGAAATATCCACCGAAATATAAGTTAACATCAAAATCATGAGTTTTATTTCACCTCTAATTATAGCTAATCAATTTATAGGCCTATAATACATTTGAATCGGTCACTTGAACATGTCCACATTTCTTACAAAATCGTTTTCTTATTATAGGTTTTATTTGTTCAGCTTAATTACGGTAGATGCAATCATTGGAACAAAAAATACCCTTTTTTATGTTTATACAGAGCACGAAATGTATACATTTCTTCACTACTTTTGAGAATATTACATATCCCTAAGCATGTCCTTTTCCAACTATTTTTAATGCAGGAAACAATCAACCTTTCTCTACAAGGGGAGATTTGTTTAATTACAAGACCGAAGATGAAAAAGAACAATCAATGGATATAATCTATTGTTTATAGTGATTATGAGATTGTGCTCATAAAATATGTAGTGAAAAAATCCCTATTGTCTTATCAAGAGTAATTATTACGTATATTGTTCGGGATCTTAAAGAGATTCTCTGCTTTATAAATGCTACAGTTTTAGTTTCGTTTTTGAATTTTAAAACGTAATTAATGTAATCTAATTAATTTAATTTCTAAGAAAATTTAATTCGCTTGAATCAGGGTACATCTCGAGAAAACAAATTCGACTGTTTTGCTCTTCGGAGATTGGATGTAGAAATCAGTTTACTTTTAACTATATTCATTTAATAACTATGCAACGTTGATCATACAAGATGTTCTTTATATTATTTTGCACCATTTAAAAAAAACTAATTCATATTTTACTCCGTGTTTTGAGAATTTTTAGGCCATGTATATATGCACTTTTCACAATTATTTATTACATATATCCTATCCCTGCTAATGAGTTAACAATACCAAAGAATACAAAATACAAGAGTATTCACAGAACACAGTTTAGAAGAGTCGAAACGAAAAAATAACTACATATTTTATTACGTTTAATCAGGAAAGAGTTTATTCTTTCTTCTTTCGGTGTCACAGGATTCTTAATTATCTAGAAGCCATTTTATGAGGCTATATCCTTCTCGGCAACTCTGAAGTTTGATTAGAAACCACGCGAGACAGCAAGTTGCTTTTTATAACTTGTATGAAAACGGGCGGTATTCGTTGTTCCCCAGCGCACGTTCCGAGAATCAAAGGATGTGGATAACTGTAGAGAATATTTATGGTTCACTTGATTGTTTGTTTCTTCGATCAGTTTATCGGTTGAATACAGTCATTTCTAGAATTTGTAAACCACTTTCGACTTTTATATAAAAAGTCCTTAACAGCAGCACTGGTCTGACTTTACACGCATAAATGATACAATAATAATTTATTATACTGTACCAACCCCAAAGCTATTGAGTCTCCAAGTAGATATATTTCACCCCAAGGGTTGTATTTTAAGTACAAAGCAAGCTGATGAAATGAAGAACACGTATGGTAACATTTAAATCTACAAAATTTAAATTAAGATCTAAATAAAATTTTAAATTTCAGAATGCTTTAACTGAATGTTATACAGCAACCTCGATATTTATGTTACGTTCTTTTGTTGGTATTCGTATAAAGCCAGCTTATGATCCCACAAATCACGTACTTCTGTAAAGTACACCAATAATTTGGTAATCTTGTAACATATGACAAGCTATCAACATAAACCATCGGTCAACGGATCTTCCTGTCATAACTCCCCCTACATTTTATCTTATCGACTTAGTTCAACAAACACACAAGATATCGTAACGAAAGGATTACAGTTAAAACCCTCGGGTCCGAGCGTTGAAGACTTTCATCAAAGTATGAGTCCACACAGCTGAGACCTGGAGAACCTGGAGACTGATGACAAGTGATTTTTACTTGCAATGGCCAAGACCCTTGGGATGCCTACATGGCAAGGCGAAGAGCAGAACCACCTGAGCCGGATGACAATGCATCTCGAGATCCCCCTCTAGAGTCACCTAGCCAACACAAGATGTTAAAATTTCAAACCAGATGTTTTGGGTGACAAGGAAGATTTTTCCTGGAGAGCTACGTCGCTTGATGGGACGACCCTTACCACAAACCCTCTCTAAAACATCAATCATCCCCTCCCCTCCTTCAACAAAGAACATGGAAAGGGCGGTCCTGCCCATTATGCCCTATGGGTTTTGATACCTCTCCACTACACATCTGTGTTCTCGAAAACTTGAACAGAAGAGGTGTACCCGCGATTCTCAAGCTTGGGGTAGGGGGTGAATGGTTAAATTGGGTGAAAAAATAATAAAATTTAACTCTGAGTGAGTTCAAATTAAAGAACTGCCTATCTAAACAAATCCGAAACCATACAGAATGAACCATGCTCAAGAGTTCAAACCTGGAACGAAAAACATTGTTCGTTATAATAATAATAATAATAAAGAAATCAGGTAAACTGATGTAAAAAAGTGCCAAAATGCTATAGTTTAATCAGTGATAATTGCAATTATGATATGCAGAAAATAAGTTATGCAGAAAATAAGTTTCCAGTTCAAACCTGGAACGAAAAACATTGTTCGTTATAATAATAATAAAATCAGGTAAACTGATGTAACAAAGTGCCAGAATACATTAGTTTAATCAGTAATAACTGCAATTATGATATGCAGAACGTAAGTTATTTTTTAATTGATTTCAGAGTTAAGCTCCAGATCGATTCATGCAGGGCTTACGGAAGAACGAACATCTAATTTGATAAGCATATGCGAAGGAATATATCGGTAGTGTTATTTGTTATAGCTAACTGTATTGCAACTTCCAAAGCCGTATATGAACACTGTAAAACATTATGTTGTCATGAGAACTGATTTGCATTTGATAAATTCTTTCGAATATACTACCACAAATAAGAACTAAATTGGGCATTACTCCTGTATCGGTCAACCGATCTGGTCCAATATCAATAGGCTTCTTCCCATGGATGTTATAAATGCGTACACCAAGTTTCATGAAAATCCGATAAAGTGTATTTGGGTTATCGCGCCTACAGATACACAGACAGACAGACGTTTTCCCGTCCCCCACACAATCTCATAAAGTACCATTCTGGCACTTAATAAATATTATTAAAGTTATTGTTGTTATTATTATTATTATTATTATTATTATTATTATTATATTAGCTTATAACAGAGAATAGAAATATAATAATTTAATGCATATTCCGACGAATAGTTTATGTTACATTGTGCGAAATCTCACGATCTAATCACACAAACATAAACTTAATCACAAAACACAAAATAAGTTTCATATTTATTTTAGTCTGATCTACTGCCCCTTTGAATATGCGTAGTTATTCCCTATCCACCCCTCCCCATATTCCTGCCACAAGATAATAATTGCCTGAGAATCAGTGTTTATGGAATGACCAAAACCATCTTGTATCTGTTGGCAATTTCTATGGCCGTTAAAGGCAATCATAATTATTTCATTTTTTTTATACCTCTAGTAACGTTAAGATGCATAACTAAGCAAACTGCGGAGGAAATCAACAACGATAAGTATTCCCTTGCTTTAAAGATATGTTTTAAACATTTCTCTCCAGACTACTGTAAATTTCAAATGAAGACAGTAGTTACATCGAAATAAATTCATTATGAGTTTCATTTTTTACAATTTTGATTAAATTTCTGGTCTCCTGCTGCGATATTAAATTGGCCTTTAAATCATCACCTTCAGTTTTAATAAACTGGAAGGTGACGGTAAAACTACGACTGTTCTGCTGTAGGCTCATACGTCTTACAAGAAATATAATCCGTACACAAATATGCTGGACATACATACTGTACATTAACTAAAATTACCTATATTCGATACTATCTGGATGATAATAAAAAATAATAAAAAAAGTCAAATGGAATATTTTACCCGTTAGAACCCCAGCATTTCTAGTTTTGAAAGTAGCATCTGGAGGGGTGCGGATCCTATAAAATCCCACTGGCTCCTTTATGTTCTTAGGCAAGCATTTTGTTTATTTTTTGCTTATGGTATATAAATATAAACATCATACGTTAATAATAATACTATATTATAATATATTATAGTAATGTAGTGTTATATAAGTCTAGTAATATAATATAATCTATTATTACTACTACTACTACTATTATTACTATTTTTATTATTATTATTTTCCACTCACAAAAAAAAGTCTACGATTTTACATTTCTTAACTATAGACTTAGTGTCCAGTGGCTTTGTGCCAACCTAGTAAAATTAGTGTCTAGCCTTAAATAATCTGAAAAACACTGAAAACAAATTAGTTGGTTAGCGGCTTGCCTACCCTAACAAAAAAAGTATAATTCTTATCGCCTATAGTCTTTGCACGATAACGTGAAGTCATTACGTGCCGTGGGCAAGATAAATTTTAAGAAATAAGTTTTAAGTAAACCATACGGTTATGTCATATTTTTAAAGTTCCTGAAATTCTTCAAAAACTATAATGAATTTTTGGTAGATTTACACGAAAATTAAAAAAATAGGACTAACCCCCATTTTAGGACATTTTAGGCTCGATAAAATTGCTCCCAATGAGCATAATTCCCATAAATTGCAAACATCTGCAATTATTTTGCACATTTTCCTAAAGGAGCTAAATAGGAGTTTGCCTAAAATGCCGAGGTCTATATCATAACACTACAGCCTTCAATAAAATAATTATACAAAAAAGGCAACTTATCTAGACAGAATGCATGACAGTTATTTGTATCAAGATATAGAACTTTCGGGTTTGTTAGCACAATCAGTGAACAAGTTAATGGAATTTTTTTTATGAGTAAGATAATGAGCACGCTATAGGAGTTATTTTTATATTTTCTTTCTACAGTCGTGTAGGGCTACATAATAAGAATGGTGACACGCGAGAATGGATTATGCTTTGCATTTCCTCCTTGTGTAATTGGAGCTATTTCTGTTCCATGTTTTTAACACGAACCATATCATGTGGACATGCATTTTAATTTTAGTAACCTGGAGACAGAATTCTGTAGCTATTGCTTAAAACTATCGAAATGTCTTATGTCAATATACAATAATTTCTTATGGGCCAACATTGCAATGTAGTGTAGTCTAACGTAATGCAATGTATATTTAATTTTATTTAATAAACAAATTTACATTATTTTGATAATACTATCTGGCATTTGGCGAATATCTAACAGTATAAATAGTTAATTAAGCTACATTAATATTGGGTTTGATGTTATCCACTACCTCGATTCCTTTTCTAGTAAGTTTTCGTATTCTTTTTATTTTTCCTTCAGTTACATCCAGCAGAAATTATCTTTGTCTCGTGATGTGTCCTAGGTGAGTTAAAAGATGTTATTAAAGTTACAAAGAGTTGGAAAAGTGGATTTTTACCATAGGGGTATAGATCTGCTGTAAGGCAAAAAATACAAACATTAATTATTGCTTTTAAACTAAACTAAACTCCGTGGCGCTACATCCCTGAAGGGACAAGACCTACCACCCAACCGCTGCGTCATCTACCAAAGGCAGATGGCAGGCTTGGGGGCATGTGGTCAGCATGCCGACACCCACGGCCGTTAATGGTGTTTCCATGACCAGAGCAGCTAGTTCTCTATCAAGTAGCCCCTCAATTTGAATCACGAGGCTGAGTGCACCCCGTTCAAGACCTCCCTACGTCAGAAAATCCGAGGAAGTACCGGGGATCGAACCCGGGCCGACGGATCTGTAGTCAGCGACGCCAATCACAAGACCATGCCGGCGGTCCAATTATTGCTTTTGCTGACAGAAATAAAATTAAAACTAATTTATTAATATGTTTTATGAGAATTGTGAATAATAAAATTTCCCTCTAACAGGTTACGAGCCACCAAAACAGGCATTCTGAATTACAAACCACGAGGGAGAAGAGGTGTTGGTCGACCAAAAGCGAGATGCGGACTGAGGAAGGAACAGAAGGCTCTCCTAATCCATGAAGAGAAGAATATACTTACTTACTTACTTACTTACTTACTTACTTACTTACTCACTTACTTACTTACTTACTCAATGGCAATAGACGATTCCTCAGCAAGCTAAAGGAATATCTCTTTTATGGAACCCGAAGGTTCATTGCCGCGCTTACCTGAGCCCGCCATGCAACCCTATTCTGTGCTAAGTCTATAAAATCAGCCCTTGCAAATCCCACTTCCCTTAAATCTATCCTAATATTATCATCCCACCTACGTCTAGGTCTTCCACGTGGTCTTTTCCCTTCGGGTCTCCCAGTCAAGACTTTTGAGATATGTCTTTCTTCGCCCATGCTCACAACATGTCCAGCCCATTTCATCCTCCGTGATTTAAATACCCTTACTATATCCGGTGAAGAGTACAGGTCATGAAGCTCGTTGTTATGCAGTTTTCTCCAGTCCCCATTTGCATCTCTCGTAAGCTTAAATATTTTCCTAAGCACCCTCTTTTTTTATATACACGTATTTTATTTAAATGTATTATTAAATATTCTACTATTGATATGTATTCATCAGTAAGCAAGTTGTAGGTCCAAATTTAGGTTGTAGGTCCACAGTTCTTCAAGGACCTAAAAACTACATTCTAGCTACACATGAGAAAACTTTTGATTGCTTCTTATCCCATTTGAATTTTATTTCGTGACTACTTGGCTCAATTATCCTAAAGACACTCCTGTCTCAAGTGTAAGTAAATTTCATTGTCTTAACGGGATCGGTAGATGTTCAGTTTAAGTGAATTGGACTAAAAACGTGCATATACTCAACATTTATCACATAATCTGAAAAACATTAATTAGTTAATACATTAACTGTTTCCGTTTATTTAAGCTCAGAAGTGTCATATCCCTCCGCGTATTACGTCTTAATCCAAGAAAGAACGTTAACTGATACTGGATGGGTCGAGGAAACCTCTCAGTTGAATGTAGATCCGAATTATTCTACTCGTATCCGTCAGTAAGTAAGCCTACATTCCAAGCATAAACTCAAAACTTTAGACAAATTTATACTAGTAGGCCTACTAGGAAAATAATGAATTACATCAGATTAAAAGGTAGTCTAACACAGGTATGAAGATGCTAGAAAAGAAAATTGAGTTACCCATTGATGATGGACTTGCAATTGGATGCACATAAGTAGTAAGAGGGGGCGTTCATCCAGGTTTTAAAATAGCTAGCTGCATTACCGACCGACCGATGACGTCATCCAATATGGCGGACCGGCATCGCTTCCCCCGACGCCCGGCGTCGCAGTTATGCCCTTATGCCAAGACGTCTGGATATGCACTCTTACGCATGGCTTTTTAGCAATGTTGTTATGCCCTTATGCCAAGACGTCTGAATATGCACTCTTACGCAAGGCTTTTTACCAATGCTGTTAAGCCCTTATGCCAAGACGTCTGGATATCCACTCTTACGCAAGGCTTTTTACCAGTTTTGTTACGCCTCTATGCCATGGACGTCTGGATATGCACTCTTACGCAAGGCTTTTTACCAATTTTGTTACGCCCTTATGCCATGGACGTCTGGATTCCCACTCTTACGCAAGGGCTGTAATTGAAGTTGATACGCCCTTATGTCATAGACACCTGGGTACGTTCTGATTATGCACTCTTGCGCAAGGCCTTAAGGAGTCTTCCGCCATTTTGAATGACGTCATCACTTCCCGTACGTCATTTCTCCACCCCCCTGACGTCATCACTATATAACGTTCTTATGCATGTTGATTTTTATATTTTTATTTTAATAAAATCATCTCCCACAGGCAGACTCGAACCCTACATGTTGTCAATACTGGGTACCTGTTTTAAACCGCATGGCTACGGGATCATATAATGTTTCACCTCTTAACATTGCTTTCTATATAATTCCGTTTTCTTAGCGACATTATGGTTTCGTAATCGTTTGCTAGATAGCGCTAGTTATCAGGCAATACTTTCACCGTTGTCTGCTAGGAGGCGCTAGGTATCAGTCATCACTTACGGATTTCTCTACTAGAGGGCAGATGGCGAACAAGATGGATGCTCGCGGTTTTTCTGGAAGGTTGCGGGAAAATTTGAAACTAATTTCCTTAGTGACGTCATAGATATTCAATCTTGTACTTTCATAATTGTTTACTAGATGGCAGTTGTGTACCATACTATAAGATGGAGGCTAGCGGTAAATTCAAAATTCAAAACATTGTCTCATATAATATTCAGTTTTTTCTGGAGGGTTGCGGGAAAATTTGAAACTAATATCCTTAGTGACGCCATGGTTATTCAATCTTGTACTTTCATAATTGTTTACTAGATGGCAGTTGTGTACCATACTATAAGATGGAGGCTAGCGGTAAATTCAAAATTCAAAACATTGTCTCATATAATATTCAGTTTTTTCTGGAGGGTTGCGGGAAAATTTGAAACTAATTTCCTTAGTGACGCCATGGTTATTCAATCTTGTACTTTCATAATTGTTTACTAGATGGCAGTTGTGTACCATACTATAAGATGGAGGCTAGCGGTAAATTCAAAATTCAAAACAATGAAATCGAACTGTTTTGTATTTTATCGTTCTGAAAAGAAACATACGTGTAAAACTACTTTCGAATCTAAAAATAATTCCTTGCTTGTTACACACACACACACACATACACACATGTCCTGGAAAACAACTCTGCCCACCTCCGCCTCCTTTGTCTCAAAAATGTTGTAAGACCTAAAATCTCTACCGGAGTCGAGGATATGAAATGTGTATTTTCTAAATTGACGGAAATTCTGGATCAAGATGATTGTAAACTATTATTTTTTCAAACATTCAAATCACACCATATATGAGAGCTATCGAGAAAACTAGTTAATGATTTGTAGAGTATTGAAAGATTGAAATACAGCAGGATATACCCTTGTAATGAAACCATACTAACAGATCTATAGCTATGTTTTATCATGATTATTGATTAATGATGACGTCTATGAATAAATATAATAATAGAATTCTACATGCGATGAGATAATTGTATCAGAATACATAATAAACACTTATGTAATACACGGAAGCAGTACGAAGTTAGAATAAACACTTAGGAATGTGGTCAGATTGTAGTAGCGAAACAATCAAAGAACGAAGATGTTTACTATATTGCTTGAGCTCAATATAAATACCCATGTGATGCTTGCGATATTTAAAGCAATCAGTTTGTGTAATCATTGTGGTTAACGACTCAAGGTAAGTAATTATTTAAGGCATGACCTATACCTATTAAATGCGACTTAGATAAATAAATACGATATAAGTATGTTGTGAAATATTACAGAAAGTTGACACCATACATTTAAATAAGAGACTACTATAGTTATCTAAAGACAGATCCATGGTAATATTATAATGAAAATAAAGACATCAGTGAAGTGTAATCACATAACAATCTCGAACCTAGACACTGACAATAGTGGCCACCTAGGGTTATGACAACACTGAACTTTAACGAGATATGATTTCATCACTGCAATATTATGGTGCAAATAAATACATCAGAGTGATATGTATGTACATAACGGTAATAAATAATTTAGTTTTCATAGCGAATGAAGTAGAAAGAATACATTTCCAAAATAACTAGGTGCAAGTTAGTAATATTTGCAACATTTAAAACATTAATTTACACTTTCTTTTTTTTATACACAAGCCATGCCTTGTAATGTCTTCCTTGTACACTTTAGGAAACTAAATTATTTATACAAGTAATGGATGAAAACTGATACTGTATAAAACACAACTTGTGATTAATGTAGAAATGATTACTAACATGAACCAAATTAATTTGAAAATATCTTACATGTGCACTTCAATCGCTATGAAAACTAATATTTTATACAGGTCAAGGTTGAAAACTGACAAAGCGTGTCTTTTCATACTGTAAAACACAACTTGTGATTGAAAACGTACAATTGTATTCAGATGTTGGAAATAATAATGTTATTACAACCCAACATGTGCCAAATTAATTTGAAAATGTCATACATATGCACTTCACTTGCTATGAAAGCTAAAATATTTATACAACTCACGGTTGAAAACTTACAACGCATGCCTTCTCATACTGTATAAAACACAACTTGTGATTAAAACCGCTAATAAAACTATAATATTTATACAAGTCTAGTTTGAAAACTGACAAAACATGTCTCTTCATACTGTATAAAACACAACTTGTGATTTAAAACGTACAATAATGTTGGAAATAATAATGTTATTACAACCCAACATGTGCCAAATTAATTTGAAAATGTCATACATATGCACTTCACTTGCTATGAAAGCTAAAATATTTATACAACTCACGGTTGAAAACTTACAACGCATGCCTTCTCATACTGTATAAAACACAACTTGTGATTAAAACCGCTAATAAAACTATAATATTTATACAAGTCTAGTTTGAAAACTGACAAAACATGTCTCTTCATACTGTATAAAACACAACTTGTGATTGAAAACGTACAATTGTATTCAGATGTTGGAAATAAAACTGTTATTACAACACAACTTGTGATAAAAACGTATAACATTATTTAAATGTAGAAATGATTACTAACATGTGCCAAATTAATTTGAAAATGTCATACATGTGCACTTCACTTGCTATGAAAGCTAAAATATTTATGCAACTCACGGTTGAAAACTTACAATGCGTCCCTTTTCATACTGTATAAAACACAACTTGTGATAAAAATCGCTAATAAAACTATAATATTTATACAAGTCTAGTTTTAAAACTGACAAAACATGTCTTTTTATACTGTATAAAACACAACTTGTGATTGAAAACGTACAATTGTATTTCGTTTTGGATGATGTACTCCTCAAAGATCTCCTCCTCGCGTCGTTTGTGATCTTTAGAACACATCTTTACAATACAGACCAACACCGCTAGATCACTAAGTAATGCCGTTATCGCAAATCCTGGTTCTTATATTACTAGAGTCTCTGTACTCATTGCTTTTTTTTTGGCTAAGTCCATGGTTTATTCCTGATGTAAAAGTTCTCCATAGACTGTGTGAACTGTAAAATACTAGTGCCGTTCTATTTTACCTGACTAGGGACAATGCCAACCACCTTCTGATCACAAATATAAATGAGAAAGTTTACTGTTGAGTATAAATAGGTAACATCTTTAGTTTTAACTTCATGCAACTATTGTTAATTAATTTGAAAAAAATGTCTACCTTGTACACTTCACCCGCTATGAAACTAACTTATTTATACAAGTCTTGGATGAAAACAAACAAAGTGTACCTTTTCATACTGTATAAAACACAACATGTGATTGAAAATATACAACTTTATTCAGATGTAGAAAATATTAGTGCTTTCACAACACAACTTGTGATTAAAAACTCTATAATATTATTTAAATGTAGAAATTTTTACTAACATGTCTACCTTGTACCCTTCAGTCGTTATGAAACTAACGTATTTATACAAGTCATGGCTGAAAACAGACAAAGCGTACCTTTTCATACTGTATAAAAGACAACTTGTGCTTGAAAAGGTACAACTTTATTCAGATGTAGAAAATATTAGTGCTTTCTCAACACAACGTGTGATTAAAAACTTTACAATATTATTAAATGTACCAAATTAATTTTGAAAATGTCTACCTTGTACACTTCCATCGTTATGAAACTAACTTATTTATACAAGTCATGGATGAAAACCGACAAAGCGTACCTTTTCATACTGTATAATACACAACTGGTGATTGAAAATGTACAACTTTATTCAGATGTAGAAAATATTAGTGCTTTCACAACACAACTTGTAATTAAAAAAACTCAAGCGTGTCTTTTCGTAGTGTATAAAACAAAACTTCTGATTGAAAACGTAGAATTGTATTCAGATGTCAGAAATAATAATGTTATAACAACACAACATGTCGTAGATTATTATTATTATTATTATTAACATGTACCAAATTAATTTGAAAATGTCGTTCCTGTACACATAAGTCGCTATGAAACTAATTTATTTATACAAGTCACGCATGAAAACGTACACTTGTATTCAAATGTTGGAAATAATAATGTTATAACAACACAACATGTCCCAGATTAATTGAAATTGTCATACATGTACGTTTCACTTGCTATGAAAACTAAAATATTTATACAACTCACGGTTGAAAACTTACAATGCGTGGCTTTTCATCTGTATAAAACATAACTTGCTATTAAAATCGCCATAAAAACTATAATATTTTTCGTAGTGTAGTGTATGAAACACAACTTGGTAATGAAAACGTACAATTGTATTCAGATGTTGTAAATAATAATGTTATAACAACACAACATGTCCCAGATTAATTGAAATTGTCATACATGTACGTTTCACTTGCTATGAAAACTAAAATATTTATACAACTCACGGTTGAAAACTTACAATGCGTGGCTTTTCATCTGTATAAAACATAACTTGCTATTAAAATCGCCATAAAAACTATAATATTTTTCGTAGTGTAGTGTATGAAACACAACTTGTGATTCAAAACGTACAATTGTATTCAGATGTTGTAAATAATAATGTTATTACAACCCTACATGTATCAAATTACTTTGAAAATGTAATACATGTACACTTCACTTGCTATGAAAACTAAAATATTTAGAATGTGTGCAGAAGTAGTAAGTTTCTCGTTATCGTATTAGCGTGAGTACAGAAGTAGTAAGTTTTTTTTTCTAATTAACAGAGAACAAGAACAAGAACATGAACATGAACATGAACATGAGCATGAACAAGGTTAGGAAAAAGTTAGGTTAGTTTAGGTTTCGCCAAACCGATCCCTACGAGACTATTTTACAGTCTTACGCAATGGTTTAACCTAACTTATAATTTTTCTTGCACTTACGCGCATATGTTAGTTGGTTCGCATATAGTCTTATGGTTTAAGCTAACTTCTTTAAGTCCCCAGCTCCTCGCTTTCTTGCGAAATGTGTTATGTTAGGTTAGGTTATGTGCCGTAAGCTGTGCATACGGATCGAGGAAATTAAAAAATCGATACGGTGCCAGTGCGCATGTTTAGGTGTTGGTTTTAGAAATGTAAAAGCAATACTTGGAAATTAAATCGGTTTTACAAGGTAGGCATCTTTAAATGTTGGACGAAGTTTCAGTTAATATCTCAAATAATATAACTATAGGAAATTTAGTTAGGTTATGTTAGGTTATTGCGAACTGAAATTTTAAAAATTATGTATAGTTAGGTTACGGTATGTTAGGTTAGGTTATCTCGGCTGAGGAAATTAAAAAACTCGTCGCGCGCGACGAGTTTTTTCTTCAATTTCCTCCGAGATAACCTAACCTAACATACCGTAACCTAACTATACATAATTTTTAAAATTTCAGTTCGCAATAACCTAACATAACCTAACTAAATTTCCTATAGTTATATTATTTGAGATATTAACTGAAACTTCGTCCAACATTTAAAGATGCCTACCTTGTAAAACCGATTTAATTTCCAAGTATTGCTTTTACATTTCTAAAACCAACACCTAAACATGCGCACTGGCACCGTATCGATTTTTTAATTTCCTCGATCCGTATGCACAGCTTACGGCACATAACCTAACCTAACATAACACATTTCGCAAGAAAGCGAGGAGCTGGGGACTTAAAGAAGTTAGCTTAAACCATAAGACTATATGCGAACCAACTAACATATGCGCGTAAGTGCAAGAAAAATTATAAGTTAGGTTAAACCATTGCGTAAGACTGTAAAATAGTCTCGTAGGGATCGGTTTGGCGAAACCTAAACTAACCTAACTTTTTCCTAACCTTGTTCATGCTCATGTTCATGTTCATGTTCATGTTCTTGTTCTTGTTCTCTGTTAATTAGAAAAAAAAACTTACTACTTCTGTACTCACGCTAATACGATAACGAGAAACTTACTACTTCTGCACACATTCTAAATATTTTAGTTTTCATAGCAAGTGAAGTGTACATGTATTACATTTTCAAAGTAATTTGATACATGTAGGGTTGTAATAACATTATTATTTACAACATCTGAATACAATTGTACGTTTTGAATCACAAGTTGTGTTTCATACACTACACTACGAAAAATATTATAGTTTTTATGGCGATTTTAATAGCAAGTTATGTTTTATACAGATGAAAAGCCACGCATTGTAAGTTTTCAACCGTGAGTTGTATAAATATTTTAGTTTTCATAGCAAGTGAAACGTACATGTATGACAATTTCAATTAATCTGGGACATGTTGTGTTGTTATAACATTATTATTTACAACATCTGAATACAATTGTACGTTTTCATTACCAAGTTGTGTTTCATACACTACACTACGAAAAATATTATAGTTTTTATGGCGATTTTAATAGCAAGTTATGTTTTATACAGATGAAAAGCCACGCATTGTAAGTTTTCAACCGTGAGTTGTATAAATATTTTAGTTTTCATAGCAAGTGAAACGTACATGTATGACAATTTCAATTAATCTGGGACATGTTGTGTTGTTATAACATTATTATTTCCAACATTTGAATACAAGTGTACGTTTTCATGCGTGACTTGTATAAATAAATTAGTTTCATAGCGACTTATGTGTACAGGAACGACATTTTCAAATTAATTTGGTACATGTTAATAATAATAATAATAATAATCTACGACATGTTGTGTTGTTATAACATTATTATTTCTGACATCTGAATACAATTCTACGTTTTCAATCAGAAGTTTTGTTTTATACACTACGAAAAGACACGCTTGAGTTTTTTTAATTACAAGTTGTGTTGTGAAAGCACTAATATTTTCTACATCTGAATAAAGTTGTACATTTTCAATCACCAGTTGTGTATTATACAGTATGAAAAGGTACGCTTTGTCGGTTTTCATCCATGACTTGTATAAATAAGTTAGTTTCATAACGATGGAAGTGTACAAGGTAGACATTTTCAAAATTAATTTGGTACATTTAATAATATTGTAAAGTTTTTAATCACACGTTGTGTTGAGAAAGCACTAATATTTTCTACATCTGAATAAAGTTGTACCTTTTCAAGCACAAGTTGTCTTTTATACAGTATGAAAAGGTACGCTTTGTCTGTTTTCAGCCATGACTTGTATAAATACGTTAGTTTCATAACGACTGAAGTGTACAAGGTAGACATGTTAGTAAAAATTTCTACATTTAAATAATATTATAGAGTTTTTAATCACAAGTTGTGTTGTGAAAGCACTAATATTTTCTACATCTGAATAAAGTTGTATATTTTCAATCACATGTTGTGTTTTATACAGTATGAAAAGGTACACTTTGTTTGTTTTCATCCAAGACTTGTATAAATAAGTTAGTTTCATAGCGGGTGAAGTGTACAAGGTAGACATTTTTTTCAAATTAATTAACAATAGTTGCATGAAGTTAAAACTAAAGATGTTACCTATTTATACTCAACAGTAAACTTTCTCATTTATATTTGTGATCAGAAGGTGGTTGGCATTGTCCCTAGTCAGGTAAAATAGAACGGCACTAGTATTTTACAGTTCACACAGTCTATGGAGAACTTTTACATCAGGAATAAACCATGGACTTAGCCAAAAAAAAAGCAATGAGTACAGAGACTCTAGTAATATAAGAACCAGGATTTGCGATAACGGCATTACTTAGTGATCTAGCGGTGTTGGTCTGTATTGTAAAGATGTGTTCTAAAGATCACAAACGACGCGAGGAGGAGATCTTTGAGGAGTACATCATCCAAAACGAAATACAATTGTACGTTTTCAATCACAAGTTGTGTTTTATACAGTATAAAAAGACATGTTTTGTCAGTTTTAAAACTAGACTTGTATAAATATTATAGTTTTATTAGCGATTTTTATCACAAGTTGTGTTTTATACAGTATGAAAAGGGACGCATTGTAAGTTTTCAACCGTGAGTTGCATAAATATTTTAGCTTTCATAGCAAGTGAAGTGCACATGTATGACATTTTCAAATTAATTTGGCACATGTTAGTAATCATTTCTACATTTAAATAATGTTATACGTTTTTATCACAAGTTGTGTTGTAATAACAGTTTTATTTCCAACATCTGAATACAATTGTACGTTTTCAATCACAAGTTGTGTTTTATACAGTATGAAGAGACATGTTTTGTCAGTTTTCAAACTAGACTTGTATAAATATTATAGTTTTATTAGCGGTTTTAATCACAAGTTGTGTTTTATACAGTATGAGAAGGCATGCGTTGTAAGTTTTCAACCGTGAGTTGTATAAATATTTTAGCTTTCATAGCAAGTGAAGTGCATATGTATGACATTTTCAAATTAATTTGGCACATGTTGGGTTGTAATAACATTATTATTTCCAACATTATTGTACGTTTTAAATCACAAGTTGTGTTTTATACAGTATGAAGAGACATGTTTTGTCAGTTTTCAAACTAGACTTGTATAAATATTATAGTTTTATTAGCGGTTTTAATCACAAGTTGTGTTTTATACAGTATGAGAAGGCATGCGTTGTAAGTTTTCAACCGTGAGTTGTATAAATATTTTAGCTTTCATAGCAAGTGAAGTGCATATGTATGACATTTTCAAATTAATTTGGCACATGTTGGGTTGTAATAACATTATTATTTCCAACATCTGAATACAATTGTACGTTTTCAATCACAAGTTGTGTTTTACAGTATGAAAAGACACGCTTTGTCAGTTTTCAACCTTGACCTGTATAAAATATTAGTTTTCATAGCGATTGAAGTGCACATGTAAGATATTTTCAAATTAATTTGGTTCATGTTAGTAATCATTTCTACATTAATCACAAGTTGTGTTTTATACAGTATCAGTTTTCATCCATTACTTGTATAAATAATTTAGTTTCCTAAAGTGTACAAGGAAGACATTACAAGGCATGGCTTGTGTATAAAAAAAAGAAAGTGTAAATTAATGTTTTAAATGTTGCAAATATTACTAACTTGCACCTAGTTATTTTGGAAATGTATTCTTTCTACTTCATTCGCTATGAAAACTAAATTATTTATTACCGTTATGTACATACATATCACTCTGATGTATTTATTTGCACCATAATATTGCAGTGATGAAATCATATCTCGTTAAAGTTCAGTGTTGTCATAACCCTAGGTGGCCACTATTGTCAGTGTCTAGGTTCGAGATTGTTATGTGATTACACTTCACTGATGTCTTTATTTTCATTATAATATTACCATGGATCTGTCTTTAGATAACTATAGTAGTCTCTTATTTAAATGTATGGTGTCAACTTTCTGTAATATTTCACAACATACTTATATCGTATTTATTTATCTAAGTCGCATTTAATAGGTATAGGTCATGCCTTAAATAATTACTTACCTTGAGTCGTTAACCACAATGATTACACAAACTGATTGCTTTAAATATCGCAAGCATCACATGGGTATTTATATTGAGCTCAAGCAATATAGTAAACATCTTCGTTCTTTGATTGTTTCGCTACTACAATCTGACCACATTCCTAAGTGTTTATTCTAACTTCGTACTGCTTCCGTGTATTACATAAGTGTTTATTATGTATTCTGATACAATTATCTCATCGCATGTAGAATTCTATTATTATATTTATTCATAGACGTCATCATTAATCAATAATCATGATAAAACATAGCTATAGATCTGTTAGTATGGTTTCATTACAAGGGTATATCCTGCTGTATTTCAATCTTTCAATACTCTACAAATCATTAACTAGTTTTCTCGATAGCTCTCATATATGGTGTGATTTGAATGTTTGAAAAAATAATAGTTTACAATCATCTTGATCCAGAATTTCCGTCAATTTAGAAAATACACATTTCATATCCTCGACTCCGGTAGAGATTTTAGGTCTTACAACATTTTTGAGACAAAGGAGGCGGAGGTGGGCAGAGTTGTTTTCCAGGACATGTGTGTATGTGTGTGTGTGTGTGTAACAAGCAAGGAATTATTTTTAGATTCGAAAGTAGTTTTACACGTATGTTTCTTTTCAGAACGATAAAATACAAAACAGTTCGATTTCATTGTTTTGAATTTTGAATTTACCGCTAGCCTCCATCTTATAGTATGGTACACAACTGCCATCTAGTAAACAATTATGAAAGTACAAGATTGAATAACCATGGCGTCACTAAGGAAATTAGTTTCAAATTTTCCCGCAACCCTCCAGAAAAAACTGAATATTATATGAGACAATGTTTTGAATTTTGAATTTACCGCTAGCCTCCATCTTATAGTATGGTACACAACTGCCATCTAGTAAACAATTATGAAAGTACAAGATTGAATAACCATGGCGTCACTAAGGATATTAGTTTCAAATTTTCCCGCAACCCTCCAGAAAAAACTGAATATTATATGAGACAATGTTTTGAATTTTGAATTTACCGCTAGCCTCCATCTTATAGTATGGTACACAACTGCCATCTAGTAAACAATTATGAAAGTACAAGATTGAATATCTATGACGTCACTAAGGAAATTAGTTTCAAATTTTCCCGCAACCTTCCAGAAAAACCGCGAGCATCCATCTTGTTCGCCATCTGCCCTCTAGTAGAGAAATCCGTAAGTGATGACTGATACCTAGCGCCTCCTAGCAGACAACGGTGAAAGTATTGCCTGATAACTAGCGCTATCTAGCAAACGATTACGAAACCATAATGTCGCTAAGAAAACGGAATTATATAGAAAGCAATGTTAAGAGGTGAAACATTATATGATCCCGTAGCCATGCGGTTTAAAACAGGTACCCAGTATTGACAACATGTAGGGTTCGAGTCTGCCTGTGGGAGATGATTTTATTAAAATAAAAATATAAAAATCAACATGCATAAGAACGTTATATAGTGATGACGTCAGGGGGGTGGAGAAATGACGTACGGGAAGTGATGACGTCATTCAAAATGGCGGAAGACTCCTTAAGGCCTTGCGCAAGAGTGCATAATCAGAACGTACCCAGGTGTCTATGACATAAGGGCGTATCAACTTCAATTACAGCCCTTGCGTAAGAGTGGGAATCCAGACGTCCATGGCATAAGGGCGTAACAAAATTGGTAAAAAGCCTTGCGTAAGAGTGCATATCCAGACGTCCATGGCATAGAGGCGTAACAAAACTGGTAAAAAGCCTTGCGTAAGAGTGGATATCCAGACGTCTTGGCATAAGGGCTTAACAGCATTGGTAAAAAGCCTTGCGTAAGAGTGCATATTCAGACGTCTTGGCATAAGGGCATAACAACATTGCTAAAAAGCCATGCGTAAGAGTGCATATCCAGACGTCTTGGCATAAGGGCATAACTGCGACGCCGGGCGTCGGGGGAAGCGATGCCGGTCCGCCATATTGGATGACGTCATCGGTCGGTCGGTAATGCAGCTAGCTATTTTAAAACCTGGATGAACGCCCCCTCTTACTACTCACATAGTCAAGAATCTGAATTATATATAAAAACACGCCTAAATGATACTGTCGAATGTGTATGCCATAATTTTATTTAAAATGTACTTAATGAACACAGCGTATCCCAGCAGATTTATTGCAAGTTCAGTATGACTGATTGCCTCATTAGCGTTATTGTTGTATTACACATCCAGGACGCATGCTATAATTTATTAAGTTCTTAGAAGGCCTCAACCCTTCCCCGGATTAGGATAAAAACAAGAAAAAATGTAATTAAATCCTTAATAAATGAAATTGAATTTTCACTAGTTCTTGAAGTCATGCTGCAGCAATGAGACTGTATCGTGAACTTTACTAGGCCTAATTGACCTTATACAAAAAAACATGAGTCCTCTTCAACATAATCAATACAGGGCTTCTTATTTTTACTGGGTCACATTGTTGTTTGTTGGGAGCTCCTACTTCTTTGGCTTAAGCAATTAAACTGCAATTCCTAGCGATACTTTCTTTTCATATTTTACACATAGGGATGTACAGTAATTGTGTAATTCACACTTCTTCCAGAATCAGCTACCATCATACTCTTATCTATATCCTGCCATTACTTAACAATATTCTTGCCTTTGTATAATATGTAGCTTAAATATACTAATCAGCTGCTATAACCAACAAATTCCTCGGTCAGAACTGTCAGCAATATTCTGCACAGGGTACTTGGAATTCCTAGAAACAGGGGCACGCAGGTTTCAATAACCCTCCATTCTGCATGGAGAATGCATACAATTGACAGTCTACATTAATAAACGAGCTTTTGAATAATGAAGCGCATCAAGACTGGGTTTCATGGTATGTAATAATTAGATCCATACAAAGACCTTGCAAGTCCGCAGGCGCAATTTCAATCCAATTTAAACGCTCAAGTTTTCTCACAGTCTCAGAGATTAAAACATAAAAAAATCATGGCAAGAGTGTGTCCACATTAAATATAATGCCTCCAGCTATTATTATGTTGCTCCTTGCCTTACACGGCCAACGCAGAGAGCTTCGCGAAATGGAGAGGATTTATTATTTTTAATTATGAGTTATGCTTCACTTTCAGACGTCCTTGATACTAACAACACTGCAATAAAATAAGCCTCATACAGTCAAGGAGACTAATATGCTACGTGCAAAACACAGCTACCCTCATCGAAGAAGACAAGGCTAATTCTTGCAGGATCGGTATTCTTCAACAGAATGCTCTGTGATGTTACATCAAGGCGCTAAACTCGAAAATTCCTTGATCGCAGTCTCGGCCGGGCAGTACCAATTGGGATCAAGTGTACAATGTCGCCAAGAAACTATAAACGTGCCGGCTTAACTCATCAGATGACAAGAGTAGTCTATGGATTATAAATACCGGTGTTTTATTTCATATGGGATAAGTTAAATACAGAACGGCGAATAAAAGCAGTGTTAATAGGAAATTAGAAGAAAAAAAATGCATCAGACTTCTTGAGTGAAGCAAAGCTCTACGAAAGATGTGGATGAGTAAGAAAAATAATAATAATAATAATAATAATAATAATAATAATAAATTAAAAAAACTGTTGCGTTATCCTAAGTTATGTAGTGGCATCTAGATTCTAGGTCAGTGACATATGGTAAGATCAACTTAGGTTAGGTGCGGTCATATTGGCTCAGCAGCAGCATATTAACGCATTTCGTTAGGTCCCATATTTAATAAATCATCTTCCTGGACTGGGAAATTTCAGTACTGCGACAATCGTTCTTCTCTTGTTTTCCGCAGCTCGGAGCGGCACGAAAGTTAGTCGTGGAGCTCACAGTTAACTGGCTGTTGAGTTTTCGAGCTGTTCCCATTACCGGACAGACTTTCCCCATGAAGAGGAACAGTTGGAATAGGGCACTTTGCGTAAGTGGAAAGTAGAGGAATTAGTAATCAACTAATCAGTATTGGATATGCATTCTCTCACCAGTGCGACTTGTCCCTTGTATTTGAGCTAACTGTTCTTCCCACATGCACAACTCATGCCCAGACGTCATTACATCAACAGTTGGCTAACGCTGGGCTATACGAAAGCAAAGGAGCCTAGATCTTTAAATGATAATATAAAAATAATTTATGTGCTTAAGCGGGAAAGATTTTTAGCCTAAGAACCCAACTGTTATTTTATTAAGTTATTATGTGGTCCACCATACGACTAGAGATAAGTTATAATCAATCATTGGAGAGAGATCCATCTTGTGCACTGTAATACGGACTTTGGCTAGCACAGTTGGTAGAGCATCGGCAAGGAATGCTGAAGATCATGGGTGCGAATCCCAGTGTAAGAATCTAAGTATCTAAAATTAAAATAAAATCACAGTATAGTATAACAGTAGCGAAGCTCTAATGAAAGGAAAATGCATCCTTTTGACAGATCGTGCGACACTAGCACCCCAAGCGGCCAGCAGGATGCAACTAGCAAACAGCCATTTCCAGCATTGGAAAGATACGAATATATGGCTGCATTTCTTCTTATTTTTAAAATTACTAGAACGAGATTGTTACCGGAAAGGCATACTGGTGAACTCACCAAATCATAGACTTTATGGTAATATAAAGAAGTTGTAGTTTCAAGATCGTTGACATTGTATATCTTATAAAGTATCAGACCGGTTTCCGTCCACCATATAAGCTACATCCCTAAGACAAATCTTCAAGAATTTAATTGACCTACTACTAACATATATTGTACTTACACTGAAAATTCTGACAAATAAGAAAACTTAATAATTTCAATAAGCATGTAGTAGTACTAGTTCAGAAATTAGGGGGGAAAGTAAAGTTCTATAGGCATATAGCCCGATATGGTCAGTATCAGATGCAATAGCAAAACACCTTTGTCTTTTTCTTCATTTTGTTAAACACGATAAATTATTAAAAAGTAAAGGATTAAACACGTTATCTTTATTCTCGACAGTTTAATTTTGTTAAATTCAATTATATAGGCCTAACATAACCCCGTGTTAAAACATTTTCAAAATTAGTAGGGTCAGGTGGGGTATT
This sequence comes from Ectobius pallidus, assembly GCA_964059195.1. Classification (NCBI taxonomy): domain Eukaryota; kingdom Metazoa; phylum Arthropoda; class Insecta; order Blattodea; family Ectobiidae; genus Ectobius; species Ectobius pallidus. The sequence goes on along the minus strand of CAXKWD010000010.1, from coordinate 48,536,449 downwards.
TGTAAATTTAGAAACCTTTGCTTCGTTAGGATTTTCATTTATGATATAGGCTACATATAAAAATAATTAATTTTATATAGCATTTACAAGCCATCTGCTCATAAAATTAAAAGAAATAGGTGTAAATATGCAATGGATGCAAGCATGATAATCACAAATTTGCAATTTAATTTCACAAATAACTGTTTTTGCTTACCTCTCAGCATCTTTAGGGAACCTGAAGAAAGATAAATCGGGAGAATTCCTTTGGCTGTTAGTGCAATTTATAGCACCACAAGCATTTCCATAAAATATTGTTGACATTTTTCTTAAGCAACAATGTAACATATTGTGTGACTTCTTGCTCACCGCTACGAGCGCTGCAGTCGCGCCGGTTGAAAAAAACTGTATGGAGCTTCGCTACTGTTATACTATACTGTGATAAAATGCTGAAGCAGCAGTAGTGGGGTGAGTTAGCTGAAAATTATACCAAAACATTTCACATCTGGCAACCAATGCCCTACTTTGGATTCAGATAGTACATGGGTAGACGAGTCTAAAAAGCCCGGGACACAAATTTTCCTGGCCCTCTAGCGGTTTTGATGACGTAATCAATTGGCCGCCAAAGTAGTATGACACGCTTCTACATTTCCCTATATAACTTGGGTTTGTATTTTTATATTAACCTTTTTGTTTAGTGATTATTAATCAGGAGAAAACGTGCTTTCCAGCGGTATATCTGACATTATTGTTTGCGTTCATAATACCAGAAATATTTGTACCTGAATTAAATTTTTGTTTTTAATTTTGGTTTTTTCGAAACATTTTGCTAAATAACTTGGAATCCGTTACATGTAGATGAAAATGTGTTCTATACTTTATTGTTCGTCAGACAATTTCCTTTCGAACAGTATATATGACTTATATTTTATCACAAACAGTTCCTGAAAATTTGTCAAAACAATGTAGAGTTGCACTGCGAGTCGTTATGGCAACAATTTAATTTATATGGGTTCCGAAAAGTAATAGAGGGGCTTTATCACTGATTAAGTAGCAGATGTAATTATTGTAATTTTTTATGTATAGGTAAGTAAATTCTAGATTTTTTGGGGGTACTTTTTAAAATCGTAGCCCCTTCAAAGTTTAAATTTTGGGGGGGGGGGGAACTTCAAAAATGTAATAATAAATAAAATAGATTAAATTAATAAGATTCCATTCAGTAATACTAAGTGTGTTGTGTGAGGAACTTCACCGTGTTAAGAAGATATTGCTTTCGTCTACCTCATAGGAAGACAGAAATTACCCAGTCATGTCAATGAAGAGGAAGCATGAATTGGTTGATGCTACGACTGACCCAGTGGTTGCTCCGTTTGTATGGGAACTGTGTTTGTTATGCCAGAAGCAATCAAAAGAGCGCTTGATCATTCCGAAGTATGAAGGTTACTTAACAATGGCATAGAATCTTGCATTTTTGCTGAACATGGTGAGCTTCCAAGTGGTATAAGTAATTTGGATTAGTTGGACGATGGAAGTTGTCTTTCGCATGCTGCCCATGCAGTGAAATATCACAAATCCTGCAAGAACAAATATGACAGATAGATTATCTGGTGAAAAGAAACAGAAAGGACGTCCCCATTGCTCAGACCAAACTCCATCTACATCAAAATTAGCAAGATCATCATGATTTGGATGCCATACTCGCTTTTTAACATGTGCGAAAGCTGCTGAACGTTCTCGAAGAGAAGATTACCATAGTTCTGAAGAAGTTGTTTATGGTACAGTTCTAACGGAATTGGTTCAATACATGGAGGATTCGTACTCATCTAGCAGTACTTCTCCAGTGTTTAAACTTTTTCATCTTACAAAATTAGTGTCTCAGCGCATGATGGAAATGGGAATACAAACTCACAAAAAGAATATCAATAGAACACGTCTTAAGGAGCAACTATTATCATTTATACCTGGTCTGAGACCAGATAAGTCGGGATGTGAAATTATTTTCACTTTCGAAGTGGATGTTGGCGATGCCATTCGCGATGCCTGGGCATTTAATGACTTTAGTGATGGTATGTATCTGGGACGGGCACAATCAATCTTCTTTTAATATCATTACTTCTACTTATTCAGCATCCTCACAGTGAAGCAATGTGGAGATTGACGATGACAGCGTTCGTAGCCAGCAGTGGAACAAACAAACTGTCAATGGCCTCCCTGAATATTACACTACTCTTCCTGCCACTGGTCAAGTTACAAGCGACCCACCCCTAGAGAGAATGCATAATGAAGACATACAAGGAATAGAGCATGTGCCTAGAGTATCGTTTTCGGCTTTTCATGCCCAAAATGAACCTGATGTTAGAAAAATAAGGTGCGTTATTGCTTTCACTTCTAAATGACGAAATTGCGACTCCAGCCATGGTACTTCATATGATGGATATCATACTAATGGCTACAGCAAAATTAAATGGAAATCAAACACCAGTGATTACATGTGACCAACCAGTATATGCTATTGGGAAGCAACTGCAATGGAAATTTCTTGACAAATATGGCGAGGATGGCATAATACTCACATAGAAATGATGGTCATTAACTTACTTGGCAAGTGATTAACTGGCAGTGGATGGACTGAATTAGAAACAACCGCTGGATTTGCAAGTTCTGGTGTTGCAAAATCCTGCCTTACATCGTCGCATGTAAAAAGATCTCGGTATGCACATGAAGTTACTTAACTGCCTTGCATTGTCTACAGGTAAAAGCATTCAACGAAGCATGTTGTGAAAGAATCAGTGGCGAATGCATTGAACTGTGGATTTTGTCGAAAACATCTGATTGTCCTCAGTTCCAATCTTGGAACACAGTTATCAAACTGGAATCCCTTCTAGTGCAACTTGCATTGAGTATTCGTACATTTAACTTTACAATGTACGTCGATACTTTGGCTCCGTTATGTCTGAGGACATTTCAGTTGGACGCAGTCCACTATTCTCGTCGGTTGCCAGCATTCGTATGTTCTCTACAGGACCTTTCAAAAAAACATCCATATATACATGCTGAATTTCTTCATGGCAACTTTACGAGCAGCAAAACTGCTACAACGTTTTCTGCAAATCTGACAACCAGCTTATGAAAACAATAACAACGTTATAAAGGGTGAAGGTTGAGCTTTGGCATCCTTGATAGTAAAAATGCTCTGCTTAAGTGGATGGTAGCAGCCTCTAGGATCAGTTCTTTAGTTGAGGGATTTGAAGAGAAATCAAATTTAAAAGATGATAAAAACGTGGGCACAAAGCATTACGAAGATAACTTATGCATTTGAGAGAAGGTTCTTAGAGCTGTCTTCGTAATAAACCTACTGCCCGTCCCAGACACATACCATCACTAAAGTCAATAAATGCCCAGGCATCGCGAATGGCATCGCCAACATCCCCTTCGAAAGTGAAAATAATTTCACATCCCAACTTATCTGCTTTCAGACCAGGTATAAATGATAATAGTTGTTCTTTAAGACGTGTTCTATTGGTATTCTTTTTGTGAGTTTGTATTCCCATTTCCATCATGCGCTGAGACACTAATTTTGTAAGATGAGAAAGTTTGAACACTGGAGAAGTACTGCTGGATGAGTACGAATGCTGCATGTATTGAACAAATTCCGTTAGAACTGTACTATAAACAACTTCTTCAGGATTATGGTAATCTTCTCTTCCAGAACGTTCAGCTGCTTTCGCACATGTTAGAAAGCGAGTATGACATTCAAATCTGTTGACGATAACTTCTTCAACAGTTTTTTCATCCTGCAATTGTAGAGCAAGAGTATGAATTGTAGGACAATTCCCAGCGTGGATACAGTCACAAGTTTGTCTCCACCTTCTCCTTCATCACAAAACAGGCACACCTTTTCCACATCTGAACAAAATCATGATGATCTTGTTAATTTTGATGTAGATGGAGTTTGGTCTGAGCAATGGGGACGTCCTTTCTGTTTCTTTTCACCAGATAATCTATCTGTCATATTTATTCTTGCAGGATTTGTGATATTTCGCTGCATAGGCAGCATGTGAAAGACAACTTCCATCTTCCAACTAATCCAAATTACTTATACCACTTGGAAGCCCACCATGTTCAGCAAAAATGCAAGATTCTTTGCCATTGTTAAGTAACCTTCATACTTCGGAATGATCAAGCGCTCTTTTGATTGCTTCTGGCATAACAAACACAGTTCCCATACAAACGGAGCAACCACTGGGTCAGTCGTAGCATCAACCAATTCATGCTTCCTCTTCATTGACATGACTGGGTAATTTCTGTCTTCCTATGAGGTAGACGAAAGCAATATCTTCTTAACACGGTGAAGTTCCTCACACAACACACTTAGTATTACTGAATGGAATCTTATTAATTTAATCTATTTTATTTATTATTACATTTTTGAAGTTCCCCCCCAAAATTTAAATTTTGAAGGGGCTACGATTTTAAAAAGTACCCCCAAAAAATCTAGAATTTACTTACCTATACATAAGAAATTACAACAATTACATCTGCTACTTAATCAGTGATAAAGCCCCTCTATTACTTTTCGGAACCCATATAAATTAAATTGTTGCCATAACGACTCGCAGTGCAAGTCTACATTGTTTTGACAAATTTTCAGGAACTGTTTGTGATAAAATATGTCATATATACTGTTCGAAAGGAAATTGTCTGACGAACAATAAAGTATAGAACACATTTTCATCTACATGTAACGGATTCCAAGTTATTTAGCAAAATGTTTCGAAAAAATCAAAATTAAAAACAAATATTTTAATTCAGGTTCAAATATTTCTGGTATTATGAACGCAAACAATAATGTAAGATATACCGCTGGAAAGCACGTTTTCTCCTGATTAATAATCACTAAACAAAAAGGTTAATATCAAAATACAAACCCAAGTTATATAGGGAAATGTAGAAGCGTGTCATACTACTTTGGCGGCCATATTGATTACGTCATCAAAACCGCTAGAGGGCCAGGAAAATTTGTGTCCCGGGCTTTTTAGACTCGTCTACCCATGTACTATCTGAATCCAAAGTGGCGCATTGGTTGCCAGATGTGAAATGTTTTTCAGCTAGTTCACCCCACTACAGACCTTCAAATTGTCTTACCCCTTTTAAGAGCTGAACTTAAATATTAATATAAGTAATTAACAAATAAATTCATCAGTGGGCCCTAAGTTTGAAATCAATTAGGAAGATTCTAGCAAATTATATGGCTTCTATGAATAGCAACTCTAACACGAGGATAAATATCATCACATAATACATAAAATATTATATTGTTGAACTTAGCCTAAAGACCTATTTTTGGCTTTTATTCAATATTTTGAGGTGACGCAAATATACGTCAGTTAAGGTTAATGCTTCGACAGTGACTTTTCATATGGAACTTGACAACCGCAAACACGAAATAACATTTCAATGCAAGAGTACAGAGTACCATGCTTAGTAATGCTCAGCTACTGCATCCCGTAGCCACAAGTAGGCCTAGCATCTCGTGATCTTAAGACTGTGAGAGACAAAATCCCATACTTTTATCGAAAATGTGGCATATTATATCTCCTGGAGGTTTGTCAGACCCATATCATGTTGGCAGCTGATTCCAGCACCACGTGACCCATCGGCTTCTTCCCAGCATGCACCTGCGCTGTCTCTAGCAGCTGATTCTGACGTGTGAACTTCCTTTCTGAGCACCATTTTAGGTTAGTTTTTTGTGAACTTCTTACCGATTTTACCCATATTTAGAATATTCTTAGAAACAAAATGTGCCTACATATGGATTCTAAAACTTATGGAGAATAATATTACATGAAATTTCGCCGTTTTTCATGTGTAAAAAAAAAAAAAAAAAACGAAGTAATCATGTATGTTACCTCACAGATGAGAAACAACCGAAAGGATTAAAAACGACAGTAAAATTCCCATTAACCAGCGAAGTACCAGTAATACCTAAGTATCATGTATCAAATACAAATGACCTAGATATTACCCTGACATTTTGCAGCTTAATAACAATTTTACATGCAGTATGTGTGTGTGAATTTTAACAGGTCAGAGTAACTCGTTACACCTTTGTAACCACAGTGCCAGGCCGCGAGGGATTACTAACACACGATTAAGCAGTGGCGGCTAGTTTCAGAACGTAGCCAGCTGCTAATTTTCCCTAACAGGTACAGAGGTTCTGATGGGCAGTAGCTTGGTTACATAAAGAATGTGCATCTGTGTGGATAATCTCCACGGGATGACATGCATCATACAGCTCTGCTTTGTGAAGTAATGAATCCTGCTCTCTGCTTCCATCTTCATTATAACCTGTCATCACACAGATAAGAGTCCATCTGGACTACTCTGGACCCAGCATCTGTCCAGAAGAGTAAAAATATGCGGGCACATAAGAAAAATGTAATTAATGATGTGCCTGGAGATTATTCTAATTATTGTCAGAGATACATGATAGAGCAGTTGTTCCCAAACTTTTCTGTCCGCGGACCCCTTAAAAAAAATTAAAATTTCGCGGACCCCCTCTGGGTTTTGAAAGAAAAACTAAATAAATACTTTGATTCAAATGTATTAAATTCAATAGACAAAATAACACCATCAATGGTAATGGAGTTTACTCCTTAATGTGTACAGTGAAGCTCCTTTAGAAGATATGTAATTTGAGAAAATTACGGGATATCCTATTTCTTCTTAAACCGCCTGCGGACCCCCTGAAAGACCATCGCGGACCCCACTTTGGGAATCACTGTGCTAGAGCGTTCAATTCTATAGAACAATGATGTGCTGTGCAGAATTTAGAACTGAAAATGTTTTATGCGTACTAATCTGATATGATTTCTTAAAGCAGCATTTCTCAAATTGTGCAAACCTTTAAACGAGCGTAGGGCGTTGACCTAATAGCCTACTTTTCTTTATGGGTGTAATAATTTTCTTCATTCTTTTGCAATTATTAATATTGTTATAGGCTAACATTTATAAGTAAATAAATAAGTAAAAATTGAGCTCCGTTAATAATACACATAGGCCTACTGGTAGGACTAACCCAACACATTCTCGAAATATTAACTTAGAATAACTTATGTTCAATGTACCGTACCAGTACAGATTTTCTATAAAATAACATGAAGGTAACAAATACGTTAGCAAAAATTATCATAATTTAATTTGTTTTTAATCATTTGGAAGTCAGTAACATCTCAATAACTACGTCGAGTGAAAAGAAAAGGGTTTGTTTTTTATCTACAGATTTTCATTATATCTGCTTTTATTGTGGAAACTTGTAACCTCATTTCTATTGCTGCAGTTAGTCTGCTTCGGTATTTTTATTTTGTGATAAGAGATACGTTCCTATTTAAGATGCTAATACACATACTACAGTAGTTACACTTCAACAATGCACGGAATAAAGTATTAATCCAATACTGGAATAAAGTATTAATCCAATGTCCATACAATAGTGTCTAGCATTCTAGCGTCGTAAGTCATGATGTTAGCTGTTTTCTTAATCGTTTCCATGCGTTTCTGTTGTGGGCACTTCTTATGCATAGGTTTTCTGCTACTTTCTTCAAGTCATCTATCCAGCCTGTATTGGTCTTCTTGTCCCATATCGTCGATCTTTAGGTCCATCGGGAACGATGGAACCTAACAACATATCCTGCTCGCTTTCATTTTAGATGTTCTGTCATTGAAACAACGTATTTCATGTCAGTATTCTTCCTTACTTCTTCAATTACCATTATTAATATATTAATAAGTATTAAATGCATATTAATTCTTAACAGTTGTACTAATCTTCAATTATTAATAATCAATTCTTCAATCACAATTCTTATTAGCCATTCTTGTACGTTTTATAGTAATTTCTGGTTACCGGTACAACATAAAATTAAAAGAATTTACGACCTGCGGAAACCATAGGGTTAACAGTTTGAGAAACGTCCTAAGGATACTACATATCAAACAGGAATAAAGGCGTTGTAATACGCTCGTTCCACTTGAATTACAGACCAGCTACCTGGGTTTAGGTCACTATAAAGCGGATGACATTTGTTATAGGTCTGTAAAAAAAACCCAAGCTGGCACACAACATTGAATTGTATTTCTCCATGTGCCCCATTTGATTTAATATGATTAGGCATATAACTTTAAAAATCTGGTTCAGATGCAATGCTCTTTCGTAGGTATCTAGCGATTACTATTGTTAAAATGATTAAACCCACTGACTTCGAAAAGATTCATGCAGTAAAGGGTTTAGGAGGGTAAAGGAGACCCACAGTATTGAATGAACATGCTATTTTATGTTACTGTTACGGTAGCAAAGACTAACCTACCATATAAGAACTTCTTTCATCGAACTTTTTTTGCTTACCGCTTTCATTTATGTTTATGGTGTAATATTTTAAACATAAGTAGTTCACCCCTTTAAAATAACGTATGAATGACTGATAATTAACCGTTGGAGGATTTTAGGGGGTATAAAGTCAGGTAAAAAAGACATTAGTACTTCAAAATCAGTGAACGAATTAAATAACGAGAGGGTAAAATGAAAGGTTCCTGCGATAGTTTCTATGAGGGGGTATCATAATGGCAATATTTATTTCGAAATTTTCTTTTCTGTATGTATTTCGCTACAAAAACGCATGCAGTATTTATATTAGGCCTATTATTATAGTATTTTATTATTATTCGACTGCACACATTTCCAGTTATCAGTATGCATACAAAATTTAAATGATTCAGTGATTCTTGAGTTTTGTCCATTCTGTAGCGATAATCTTAATGATTTATGTATAGCGTAGAGCTTTATCACTGGTACTCACTACTAAATTACGGTAAAAATACCGTAATTTAATAGTGAGTACCAGTGATTCAGTGATGTTTACTTTTGCATTGCTGACTCTTTGCCTTAATCAAATTATTTTGATTTCAAATGTCATTATGCCAACGAATAAGAACAGTAAATAGTTTAAAATTAAAATTTAATTAAATCATTTATATGGAAATAATTTGATTGAAATCATGATCAGTTACTTAATTTAATTTAATAATTTTTATTTATTTTATACAACAAAAGTCCACCCGAATGAGCAAGCGCTCGTGCTCGGGCACAGTTCAGCCATTTACACTACAAAATTTGTACACAAATACAAACACATAAAGAAAATGTAACTAATTTTAAATCAATACCTAGAAAAATAATAATAAAAAAGAAAGAACAGAAAAAAGAACAAGAAAAGTGGGAAGAACAAAATTCAAATCCTGAGTTGGTCGGTACAACGCCAAAGTGAACTAAGCGCCAAACTCCATATTTTGAGAAAACTGAAGTTGAAGTTTGAGTGTTGTAAAAAAATCTTGATCAAAACGAAATTTCCTTTTTTCTCAACTGATTTTACGATCGTAGTATCGCTTAGTTCGTTATTGCAGACCGTAGGATATCAAAATCTGCACCATGGACTACCAATAGTCTATATTTTGACAATTGGCGCTTAGTTCACTTTGGCGTTGTACCGACCAGTTATAACAAATAAAATGGTTCCTTAATTGTCTTAAATCCTGACCTAACCCCTTAGTGGATAAAGAAGATCCCATTGTGTTGACGACTACTAAAGCTGTTATATGCCAGTATTACAGCAGAATAATTTGGAAACCGAACCCCAATGTGCTTCCCATATGCTCTGCTTAACGTGAGTTGTCAGATATGAAGCGCTCAACCGACCAATTTCTCATAATTTACCACTTAACTCCATGTTTAGCTTGGAAGTTGTATGACCACTAGATCACAGGAAATCCCGAAATGATTAATTCCTATTAAGGTAGAAGTTAAGTGTCGACTAAAATCAAGAAATACTTGTTTTTGTGCAATGAAGAAAGTTTTATCTCTTAATCTTCTTTCCGAAAAGCTAAAAATAAAATATTATAAGACGATAATCCTGTCGATTGTATTATATGGTTGTGAGACGAGGATCTTTACTCTTTGGGAAGAATTTAATCTGAGAGTGTTAGAAAACAGGGCAAGAGAGATGAAAATGGGGACTGGAGAAAACTGCATAACGACGAGCTTCATGACCTGTACTCTTCATCAGACATAAGTTAGTAGTAGTAGTAGTAGTAAATGATTTATTTTGCCTGGCAGAGTTAAGGCCATAAGGCCTTCTCTTCCACTCAACCAGGTTTCAGAAAATATATACAATGTAGGTTTACATAAATAGCAAATTAGTGAATAAGAGACTTATGACTAATACTAAGACTAAGACTAAGGTTAAGGCTAATCATAATAATAAATTAAATAAGTAAAAAGCATAGGTTTCATAAAAAGCATAGGCTTCATAGAGAGCGTAAGTGTCATCAAAGAAAATAGTAATAATGTTACAAGTAAAACAAGGAATATGTAAAATTATGTTATAATGGAAATTTAAGTCTAGCTGTAGATACGTTATAAGGAGACTAAGTAATGTTATATACAGTGAAAGATGGAGTGACTACAAAGAGCTAGTTCTGTTCAGTGGGCAATAATTGCTTAATAAGCGCAGATTTGAAAGAGTGTACACTCCGACTACCCCTAATATCTTGTGACAAGGAATTCCAAGAACGGGCTGTGGCTATGGTGAATGAATGAGAGTATGAGGTTGTATGATGACTAGGAATTGATAACAGAGAGTTGTGCTGCGAGCGTGTACCATGATTATAGACATAGTAAGGGTAATTAAATCACGGAGGATGAAATGGGCTGGACATGTTGCGCGCATGGGGGAGGATAGACATATCTCAAAGGTACTGACTGGGAGACCCAAAGGGAAAAGACCACCTGGAAGACCTGGACGTAGGTGAGAGGAAAATATTAGGATAGATTTAGGGGAAGTAGGATTTGTGAGGGATGATTGGATAGAGTTAACACAGAACAGGGTTGAATGGCGGGCTCAGGTAAGCGCGGCAATAAATATTGGGGTTCCATAAAATAGATAATATCCCCTTAGCTTGCTGAGGAATTGTCTATTGCCATTGAGTAAGTACGAAGTATGTGTAGCTTTTGTGAGAATTTCAATACGCGAAAGAAAGCAAGAACAGTCTGGATAAAGGTACTGTACTATAAAAATGAAGGGAAGAAAAACACCACGCTCACAAATTACTGTACCAAAAATATAAACATTTGAAAAGAAATATATAATTATTCCCACAGTTATCAGGAAATATAATTTACATCCCAATATAAATCTGACTCCAAACTTCTAGTTGTTTAGGGTTTTTGCAAAGTTTTTTTGTACAGAAGCCGCAGTTCAATTTCCGAAAACTGAGTTATATAAGCATGAATAAAAGATGTGGCCAGATGTCTCTAATGGAGCCAGTAGGCCTATAAATACAAGTTGCGTGAGGAACTGGCCTTGTTCAGATGAACCGGCTGCTAGGGGCCGCCATTGTTTCACAGGTAGGATGCACACGCACACGCACCCCAATTTTGTATTCAGGCTCACATGCTTATTAAAGTCAGAAAGATAAACTACGCTTTAGATCCAATATTGAAGAAATTTCAAACTTATATGTAAAATTAATTAGTTCGTTTTCCAATGAGAGTTATTGACTAAGTTCAGATTGTCAGCAACTTCAGCAAATTCAATTTCATTTCCATCATTTTCACATTTGCTATGGTGTAATTCCAAGGATGAGTTTCCTCAAACTTGTCCCTCTTAAAGTGTAACACGCTTTGTAATTTTGCAAATTAAAATAACTTAGTTGCCTTATTTTCGACAAAATTAATCACAACTAATAACGAATTTGAACTTATTTAGTAATTTATTGAATAAAGGCAGCCAAGTTCTTGGCTCGACAGCCAGGTTTGTAGATCTATTGTCTCCGACGTTTCGTAGCCTAAGCTTCGCCAGGAAAATCTAGAGTTACAGTAATTTATTATCCAATGGGTTGTGCATAAAGTATCTTAAAGTCTCTATTAACTTAATAGCGATTATAGATTTTAGGTATTATATTTTACTTATGATACACATTAAGCACCAATATCGTGTAGGCCTATTACATATTGGTAAATAAACTTAAAAGTAGTTCTCCGTACTATTAAAAGTAGTAGTCTGGATATCTTATACTATAAAACTGAAAAATACCATGCTCACAAATTACTGTACCAAAAATATAAACATTTGAAAAGAAATATATAATTATTCCCACAGTTATCAGGCAATATAATTTACATCCCAATATCACAATGTAAACTGAAAATGGAGCAGGAACGTAGCCAGAATTTTGTAGGGGTTGCAGAAATACTATTCTTTTATATTTTGTTTTGTTTGTGGAAGAACAAAGACCAATCGATTTGACGATGGCCGTAGTAACGCTGTATAAATTATCGGAAAGGAGCATAATCCTCTTATTCACCGAAAGCCATTGAAACAAGCTTCTCTTAATAATAGTAACAAACATACGCGTATATCGAAAAGTAAAAATTTTTGTACAAATTTTAATTTTAAGCATTGCAATTAGTATCCGAATTTATTCCATTTGACCAAGTTTGGCAGTCAAATTAAATACCGAGAAGGAACACAATGCGGTTGTTACAACAAGCCATTAAAATGGTCACCTTCAATGAATATTGAAACATTTCGAAAGTGCCACAGTCAGTCCTAGCCTATGTTATTTCCAGGTATAAAAGCTATGTTCATGCACAATTTAAGCTCGGTTAGTTGAGTTGTTTTTTAGTGATAGAGGAACACACTCACAGGAAGCACTAAATTTTTATATTAGTAGGCTATGAACAGCAATAGAGTGAGAACTCCTAATACTTATTCCCATTAAAATGTAGTCTACATATTGCATGATAGCCTATCATGTTCAACAGGAAAACTAATGGCATATGCACTGCCATATGGCGGTGGTTTATACTCAGCAAATGTTGCTGTATTTCCATAAAGTGTTCTAAAGATTCCAGTCTGATACAAAATTTCCGATTTGCCACATGCTATTATATTACAATCATTCAAGTTTTAAATATGAGTAACGATATCCTAGATTTACTACTTTAAGAATCCAGTATAAATTTTTTTGTCACCTTTCATGTGAAAAAGGCAAAATTATTCTTTCTTTACGCTAAAGAGAATCAAACAATCTGCAGTCGAGATCTTGGCACTGACCCTCGTTTCAGCCTCGGACCCTCAGAAGGGTGTCCGGCTTGGTCAGTCAACATTTTACCGACAAACACTCAACGTCTCCCCTAACTAACAATAGTTTAAATTTAATATTTAAAATCAAAGTAGACCTGAGAGGTTTCAAGTCCTTAGGTCGCAAAGCCAGAAGGTTTCTTGGGGGAGCAAGGGGTATGATAAATGTCTACGTTGGACAACCCCAGTTATGGCGCTTAACCTAGGAAGGATATAGATTGAATGTGAACAAAATGTATAATATAAAGCTTTCATAGCCCTGATAAAATATATATTTTTTTAAAATCGTATATCCTCTCAAACCTTACTAACATGGATGATGCTCCCCCTTAATCATTGCGAGGCTAATTTCAATCACAATCCGATTGCAACAAAAAAAATTTCCACTTCAAAACCTATAGTACAGTCGTCATTTCAATAATGTTGCACTTTATATAATTTAACATCCGCCATAACCATTACTTAGTGTAAATTGTTCTAGAAATTAAAGTAATGTCCCCCCCCCCCCCAAAAAAGCTGGCCTTTTTTATAAGCTTCTATAAAATATCAACTTTGTTTTTATCATATTAGGCTTACTATTAGCTTAAATTGTAATATATATTTTATGTATTGTATTGTATAGGCCTAGGCCTATAGCTTTTTTTCCTCTTTTTTTGTAATATTAATATTAATAGTAATATTTTAGTCAGTATTTTTTTTTTGTCCGATTGTGTATAATGATAAAATATTACAGCTGTAAGAATTCTGAAATATTTGTAAAACAACTGAAAAACACTGAACTGTGTGAATAACTAATGAAATAAGTAACTGTTTCATCTGCCATCATCAAACAAGAGTTCAGCACGACAGCAACAATCTCTTATATTTCATCCCTCTCCACACTTACTGTGATTAATATAAGCTTCTCCTTAAGTTCAAATAGAACTTTTCCTTTCAACTTCCTCTTTACATCCTCTGCCCGTAACATAAGTACTACAGGTAGAGGTAGTTTAGTTTTGGACCCTAAATTTGAAGCTAAGCTTTAACATAAATACACGTTTTGATGTCCCCTTAATTCAAAAATACTATTTTCGGAATCATTTAGGCCATATGTGTCTATGGCTGGTGTGTGAACAGCCTAGCTCCACAAGGGAAAGTCATATCAAAACACATAATCTTGTTTTTGGGTCAGGTACCTTCTGAGGATATGACACGAAGATTGGCGACAACTTTCTCTTATTTTTAATGGGACTTTTCATAAACAATATTTAGTTTTTGGCTATTTTCTCCAAAACGGCTGTAAAATATTATCTAGATTTTGTAAATGGGGTGCTTCTACCAACAGTTAAAACTTTTATTTGAAACATATTTTCTAAAAAAAATCTCAGAAGGGTAGTTATAAACCACCCACTCACACGCTCGTGCAATACGCCCTCTTGTAACGGAAAATCGTATTTAAAAAAAAATAATAAAAAAATCAAGTAGGCCTAAGCCTATTCAATTCATGCTTACAGAGCAAGCCGACCAGCTAATGTTGGTTTGCAACTAGCTAGCTAATGAAATATGGGGATATTTTGTTGTCATTGTACATTTTCTCAATTGTCGTTTGAACTCATTTTTAGTGCTGTTATTATTATTATTATTATTATTATTATTATTATTATTATTATTATTATTATTATTATTATTATTATTATTATTATTATTAAACTCAGATATCAATTATTTATTTCTTTTTATTATTTATCACTAGCTTCATCACCATCACAACTATTTATAATATTGTCACTAATTTTCTGTGTATAGGCCTAATGTAGAAATGAATGTAATCTTAATTTCAGTTATGTTAATTTAACACAACAACATCCAATTTCAGTCTTGGCAGGAGGTGGCTTCCACCACAAGTGGTAATTTTGTAAATTGCATTCATATTCCATCACGCAACCAATGCTCTCTTCCATGGAAAGTTATTTATTGTCTCTGAGTCCCCAGCACTCAGCTTCTGTGCAGAAAAAGTGGCAGCCAGGCACCCTCTTGTGCGGGGTCCACTTGACAAGTGGAAGTGACAAGGTGGCCCTGCATGGGTCCATGAACGTAGGCTCTCGTTTTAAACAAGGGGTGCTCTCACAGAAAGCTGGGATTCTGTAAAACATGGCTCCTTGGAAAGACAAACGCTAAAATTCATCAAGATTTCTGGGAAGTTGTGTCTATGAATGCAATGTATAATTTTCAACCAAACTCACTTGTTGGGCATTTTGGTCAGTATTATTCTAAGAATAAAATAAAATACGAATTAAACCAATAAAATATAATAGTATTATTTAATAATTATTAGTAACGCCCAAGTTCCTTTATTGTCTTCAAGGGTATGTTGTAGCATCGCATCTAAAATCATTTACATACTGATAGAACAACAATGGATCTGCCTACATCCAAGGAATTTGCTATATAACACAGATTTTCACTATATCCCTACTGGATAATAATACACATTTTAACGTAGACTTAGTTGAATTAAAAGAAACAATTATTAGGATTTTAATTTTTGAACGAGTAGCGCAATTGTAAATATGGTAATGGATAGTGCTAGTTAGTAATTGAATAAAAGTGATCAGATTGCATGTAAAAATTCCTTTTTGGTCTCATTTACTTGTAATCGTTACCTTTTAAAAATGTGATTTCTACTTGTAAGTTACTTCTGAAAATAAAATAGTAATTGTTACATTTTAGAAATCGTTAGCAGTAGTAGCAATTGCGCTTGCTATATCATCATTGAAACAGAAACTGAAGTCCTCGACTTCTTGAATATCGTACAGAATCGAATGTTCAGTTATTAACTGCCTTTATTGCATTTAACTAAATCACGACTCTGCAAGATAGTTAAGGTAGGCCTATCAGTTAAACTACCTCTTCGGAAAGGGATGCTCTTCAAGGATGCCGATCAATTATAAATAGTAGAAGATCATTTATAGAAGCTTTTTCGGTAGTTTTACTTATCCTAAGAGTTCATTAAACCAACCTCTTCGAGAAATGTATATATGTTTAAATTTAAAAATAAATTACCTATTTGGGGGGATAAATCTTACTGTTCATAGAGTCGTATAAGAACGTAAACCGTGGGAAATAGAGTAGATTGTCAGTAAATAAATAAAAATAAAAATAAAAAAGAGAGAGAGAAATTTACCTATATGAAGAATAAGAAATTGTGTAGCCTACTTGTTTTAACTGAGAATGAGAGTTTGAAATTCTTTTTATAGTTTACATAGTTCAGCTGGAAGCTCTGTTTTGTGATTTCAAAGAATTCCTTCAGCTGCTGGTTAGAATTCTACCACACATTTAGGCCTTTCAAAGATAACAAATATTCTAACTCTAAATATATTATTTAAAAATAACTCACCATCTAAAGCTGCAAACGAAGTGTGTGCTAGGAGAATAAACAACACTTGCACCACATAATTGGCACCCGATCTATTAGCCGGTGCTGCCATCTTCAAAGATTTTACCCAACACACGTAAACAAAACTCCACCACTTAAACTGTCATTACGATCTTGGAAACATTGTCCTGGTTTAAACACCGATGTTTTAACTGTGTATACAACACACTTCATCCGCAAAGAGTAGCACTTCCGTGTACAAACACTGCGCCAACAAACACACTTTGATACACTAAAGGTCCCAGCTTTTCTTCATGATGAAGAGGCGATGATGACTCCTCCTGGAATGAAAAAATAAAAATCAGTCACAAAAATATAATAACAATATTTATTATAATTATAACTAGTCACAAAACCAGCAACAGCTCTCCAAATTATGTCTCAAAATTCATCTCTGAAGAGGAAAAGTCATTTTTATTCTACAAACGAGTGCTAATTTGAGAAATATGTCTGTCACAAGCTATTATTAAGGTACAAGAGCGAGAGAGAAAAAAAGGTAACCGTCAATTTACTACCATAAAAACTTTTTACATATAATAATTTCCTCAGAAAACCGAATCTTCCTCATTAAGCAACGTTCCTACGGTTATATCCCTCGGAAAATTAAACATAAAAAATATTACAAAACTCGTAAAAAATCCACCTTTGTGGTTTCTCAATCACACGACGCTTCGCCTTAAAATCATTAATCTCAGCTCTAATCATACCTGGAATTCAACCGGTCAACGTGCATTTCACGTGGGTTCCTTCTAACCTATATATTTCATAACCCATGCATTAAAAACTAAGAGACAGGCTTTTTCTTACCAGTTTTAAATAACGCTTATTACGATGATGTAAAATGCTTTGAGTGGTGCACTAAATATGGGTTTTGTGATGTTCAGCAAGGACATGGGGTGAAGTCTACATTCTGAAAGCATCATAATGATGATAATGTGAAAGGTTTCTGTGTTGTTAGGTAGGCAAACAGGTTTCTGAAAGGACCCCTATAAACCATGGAAATAATAAAGAGAAGAGAACATCCCGGCTGGAAAAGGGCATTTACCTTGTTCTTCTCTCATCTTAACCGCAAGGTATAATCTGTTTCATTTAACAGGGAACTCTAAGGAAAAACAATCTGCAACCACAGAATTTACAGAAAAGAAAAGAACAAAGAACAAATTTAATGAAGAAAGTCTCTCGTTTCTTTACTGGAAGGAAGCGCAAATTAAAGGATGTGTCCCAACTTCAACGTATTCAGCATTGTTTTGGCAAGCATCCAGCTTTTTAATTAGAGGGCTATAGTTCAAACCCGGGCTATAATTATTCTATGAAGAACGCTTAAAGATGGAACGCGATCAATCCATTCAAAGGAATGTTATACAGAAAGAAGCACATTCAAGTAGGAAAGGAAGTGATAGAAAAAATAATACAAATAGGTAAATCCCCCCAATCAGACGAAAAAAAACAAAACAAACCAGTTAGAAAAAACAAACAAACAAAGGATAGGCAAGGAATTATATGTTATGAACGATTTTTCGGCATAGCCTATGTTACCATACTTACATGCGGAATTACCAGCACTGAATTATTTGTTTTTCAGTAGAGTTATTATCGATCCATATGATGTACGCTCATGGTTAACTACTTCAACTAAAAGCACATTATGTTTATTGTACAGTATGAAAGAATAAAAATGAACTCCCTTAACTATGCGTCTTATCATAATCATGCCTTACATGTCCTCGTTTTAGTAATTTATTTCGGGACACAATCCTGATGGATTTCTAAGACAGTCTGTATTACGTGAGACATATAATAACATTGTCATTTATCCAAGCCAATATCCCCAGCGAATTTCATCTTATTGATGACCAAAGAGGATCGATTTGGTTTGCTTTTATGGTTATTTTACTAAATATGCCTGTGACCTTAGCAGATGTGCCGGAATTTTGTCCCGCAGGAGTTCATTTACATGCCTGTAAATCTGCGGACATGAGTGTATCACATATGTACACGTAAGTCCCATCGATCTGGGCCGAGATTGAGCCTCCTATTCTGGGCACAGAAAGACTGACTGCGCTACAAAGGTCGACCAGTAAGATGAAGAGTGGAATTTAGTAAGAGTATTTACCGTGATGATGATGATGATGATGATGATGATGATGATGATGATGATGATGATCAGTGTTCTGCACGAAGGAAGGTCCAGACCCGGAAAGAAGCCATGGGATGATGACCACGACTTATCCAAGGCTTTTCCAGGAAGAGATTTGCCATTAACTCTCGCTGGGATGAAGGGACAACACAGCACCAAGTCCTGAACCCAAGAAGGGAATTTTCCACCGCTGAAAAATCCCCAACTCGTCCAGGTATAGAAAGCGGGTGGCCTGAGTGGAGGGCAGCCATGCTACTAACTCCCCCATCTTAGAGGTGTACATTTTCACGCATATCATGCTAATTGAAGCTCCAAATACAAGTTATAACTGATTCACATTTAGCTTAGGCTATACTAATACCAGTAACAGGTGTTATGCTATACAGTGCGAATCAAACATGAAGCCACAGGACTTCTACCGTGCATAGCGTGCGACTTTCACCGAAAACCGAGCTGCCGATCGCCGCGACAGACTTTAGCTACCTCCGCCAATACCATCTCCCGCCGAAGATTCAAGTAACAGTATACATAAATGGAAAGAAAAAATCAGTATTTAATATAGGCCTACCTATCTTAAAATAGATGTTGAAAATGCTGTCCTCTCTTATCTATACGTGTCCGACAACGACGTGTAGGCCTTCATTTAAATAAAAGGAATGCCTAACATTTAGATTCCTTTGTCTCTGATGTTTGAGAAATCCCAACTTCCTGAGCTAAACTAATTTTTGACAATTTGTCTACAATTTTGCCCAGATGACACAGAATACAAACGATTTTCCCAGATGACACAGGTTTCTTCCTTTTATGTAAATTGCGTAACTGTACAGCTGGTTCAATTGTATATAAAGTTTTGGCTGTGGTCGTATACGATCTGGTTTTCTGGAGATTTGATGACTTGATATGGTAATAGAGCTGTTTGTATCTATAGCTCGGCATTCCAATGTTAACTGGCTGCAAGCCTTATGGAAAGTGGTTGTTATAAAAGAAGACAAATTCAAGGCTAGGAATTTATGTGGAGAAGTTTTCAATGGAATTGGAAGTCTTGCAACTGTTGATTGGGACCAGAGGCTGCAACCGGTTGTGGCGCTTGGCCAGCTTCCTCCTCCTCTCCACAAATTGTCAAGAATTAACGTGGAATCTTG
The DNA here is from genome assembly GCA_964059195.1 of Ectobius pallidus. Lineage (NCBI taxonomy): Eukaryota > Metazoa > Arthropoda > Insecta > Blattodea > Ectobiidae > Ectobius > Ectobius pallidus. Next base: position 48,516,580 of record CAXKWD010000010.1, on the reverse strand, counting down.
CCACCAATCATATGCTTGCTTTCCCTCCACTGTTTACTACCCTGTATTGATCTTTACTTCTAATTTCTTGCCGTTTTCTTGTAAATCATTTTACGCCGTTTTTGTTTAAATCTGCTCTCATATGGTCCATTAACTTTTAATTAAAATGGGTTAGTTATTCCTAGAGAAATATCTAATTACACAGAAACATCTTCATGACTACAAAGCAAGATACCACGCCGAAAGACCTAGGCATTCACAAAATAAAAAAATCTAGTTACTGTGTGTCACTTTCTCTTCGGTATTATTAGAGATTGTTTACAAGTACTACCTGTAATATTGAATTTCCATACAGACCCGATAGTAATGCTCTTTATCTTGTTTCTTCCAGTGTCATACAATTTTGCCATCATAAGCAGTCGCACCCAGAAACGATGAATTAGTTACCACTGTCTTGAAAGTCCCCGACGACATTCTTGCGGTACACTGAGTTTTCCTAAATAAATGAATAAATGAAAATTGAAGTTAAAACTGTTTCGCAAGCCTCACATGAAGTAATAAAGCTTTTATGAGAGAGTTTTTAATTAATCTGGTTCTAGAATGTCAGATGCAATCCTGACATATCTTAATGTGGAGTCAGGAAGTTCAAACCATTTAACTCCGATTTCAGTTTAGAATTTAGTCTGACTAGATGTTCAGAAATACTATCGAAAAATATTTATGTCATCTCGCGCACTTTTTAAAGTATGGGGCAGAGTCAACACCAACGATTACTAAAAAGTAATTTTTTACTGAACTCTAAAATTAATTTAATAAAATACCGTAAATGTTTTCATGTAGAAAGTCAGAGAAAGAGGGAACTAAATATGGAAAGAAACATAACATTGCAAACTAAGAATAGTGCTGCAAGGGAAAAATTAATTCAGTATTAGGAAAACGAGATGAGGAACGAGAATTACACAAAACATTAAATATTCAATGTTGATAATAACGATATTTATATTATGGCAGATAAAAAAAGACTATTTTAAAAAAGAATTAACGATATAGCCTTAAAGCTTTTATACTATCCTTATAAGTTTGATTCTAATTTAAGCCTTTTAAAAATAGTTTAATGAAAGTAGCCTATGTTTAACGAGTATAGGCTATAGGTTACGCGAAAACCTAACATCCTAATTATCATTCAGAAAGATATTTATTTAAAGAAAGTAGATTCCCTTTAGATCTCTCATCACTACTGATGAGATTGAATCTGTGGCATTGTTGGTGATAAATAAGACGAATATAACTTTGAAGAAGGAAGAAAAGAAAGAAAGAAAGAAAGAAAGAAAGAAAGAAAGAAAAAACAGAAAATAGACTGTAGAGAATTTTAAAAAGTCACTAAAGAAAAGAGGCACAAATTAACCAAATGTGATAAGATGGGGACGCACATCAAGGAAAACAGAAAATGAACAGGAGTAAATTATAAAGTAACTTATTACCAAATGTTGAATTCATTGCAGTATCTTAAACATTGATAAAATTATAGGCTACTTTCTGTTAAGTTAATTATAAGCTAGGCCTAGCCTATAGGTCCACTGAGATGGGCTTTTCTAAACATTATCTAACATAATTTTCTCTACTTTTGTACAACTGAACCGTTTAGTTTTATAAGGGTCTAAGTGCCAAAATCATGATTGTGTAGAAAACAAGACATAGACCCACAGAAAGACGTGCCGGGGACAGACTCAGGGCTATGTATTGGAATTTATTGTTACTAACGTGGCTTTCCCTGGACCTTGGACCCTTCTGAAATCCATTGGCCTGGGTACATAGATTCATTTAAAATTATCGACTGAAAAATCATGATTTTGGCACTTACACTTTTATAAAACTAAACGCTTCGGCTGAAGATTTTAAATGTATTGCTAAATGTTTTATAGAGAGTTTATTTTCAATAAAACTTGTTTCGTGTCCGAATTTGTATCACACGCCTTTAGGTAGGCCTGTAAGAGGATAATGTAAGCTATACTTCAATCTCCCCATTCCTTCATTACTTTCCCCTATAGGCCTATATTTTAATTTCATTTAAATATCTTTCTCATACCGTAACAAGTTTACGTCATTGGTACATGCTTGGTTCTGAATCGTTTATTTCTCTCCCATTTTAATTCCCCTGCAGCGATACAATTAGGTGGAAATAATGTTTTAACCACAACTAAAGTCAGCTACTGCAAGTGCGGTGAACTTGTAGTAGAACGGATTGTCAGATCAGTGTATGCAATTAAATTACTTGCCGGGGTGAAGTAACCAAAAAGAGAATTGCACAGATATCAAACAAAACAATGGTAGTTGGGTTGCGTGCATGCGCAGTTTACACCTGCCTGTCACGCAAGCAAGTTAGGGCCGCCACAACAACTTCGAACACGGCTTTCTAGACACTTCTTCAAAGGGCAGATCTAGAGCTAATAAAATTTCAAATCCGAAAATACTGAGGGACTAATTCGATTTAATGAGTAATTTTAAGTATCGGTAACTTATAGGAAACATAAACTCAAATTTTGCTTTGAATTCGGTTCCTTTGGATAATTTATTCTGTTCGTTGCTATTCCTCAGAAGTTCTGTTGCAGATAGCCGATTAGAAAGTCAGAGATTAAAGTCGTATTAAAGTCGTAAAGAAGAAGGTTCTACGACAAAATACTGAAAAGAAATGTGCACTGCTTTCACCTTCCATGGGAAGAAATAAAAAAGGAAACTGAAAGAGAAGAAAAAAGAAAGAAGGAAAATGCCTTCTCTTAGCCTACAGCATGAGGTAACAAAAGAATAGGCTAATAGGTTTACAGATTTAATTAGATTACCTCTTCCTTCAGTATCTCTTCCTTCAGTTTCCATGATTTACGTTTTTATATCCTCACTTGGCATAAAAATGTAGAATTTGCACCAATGTTTTGCATGTATGTGTATCTGGTCTACACTAATTTTCTAAGTGCTTTAAACGCTTTCGATACATTCCAATAAATATATACTCTTAAGTTATTCTTACGTTTATAATCTGCAAAATTTGGATTATTCTTACTGGTAGAGATTCGTTTTTGATATTTAACCATTTGACACTATTTCCATGTTAATTTTTTTAAATAACCATAAAGTCTAGAAAAAATAAGTATTCACGAACAGGCCCACAAGTTAAGTAACATAGCAATACAAGGACTACTAGGAAACATGCAATGCTCCATATCTCCATAATACAAGTTTTCACGGTCCATTCATCTCACGGGTTGGGGAAGCGACGCTACCAGTACCCTTGGGACGTATATCGCATTACGAAAACTAGGGAAGAAGTAAACAAGGTTAGGGAAGTCCATAGAGTACTGACAATGAGATGGGGTACAGCCATATATGTAAAATGTGAGCCTCGGCGGGGACAGAAATTGAATTTTTGTTTCATAACTTTCAGGAGAAATATTAACCTGCAAGCGAAATGTAGAAACACAAGAGTAAAAAGGCGATGTCCAGTAGGCAACTAAAATGGTATAGCATATGTTTTAGTAACACGAAAATCCCTCCTGCAGAAATCTTCAAAGAGTGACGGACAAATCAATCATTTATATTTCAAATAAATTCAGTTTTGACAGCTCCCCTGTATCAAAGCAGTTTTTATGAAAGTTAGCTTAAAAAGTGAATGCTTTTACCTCAGTTGTCATTAAGTGAAAGTGAAAGCAAAATTAAAAACAGAAACACATTTTAAAAATATATATTTACTATCGAGTTCCAGTAGGCCTATTTATTAAAGGTTTATAACAATGAACTGTCTGTGAGAAAATGGAAAATTATTCTAAATAAAAATAAACATACCAATTATAGTAATATCCTAGCCTCATGAAGTAAGAAGGAATCTGCCTGCACAAGAGAATTAACAATACAGTTCAAAACTTTTTAGTAGGCGTACGAACACGTTTAAAACAAATTTTCTTCGTCAACTTATGTATAGGTCTAAGACCTGTTTATTCTGACATGTTTATATAGCGGGTGAGCCATTTCACGAATAAACGTGGGGTGGTGGTTGGTCGAACACCTAGAGCAGAGCCCCATGTGGCTGAGATTCAAGACTACTGAAGCCGGGACTTGCAGCTTAACGTACTGTCATTTTTTTAAAATACTGAAGAGTATTCTTAAAGATTAAGTACAAAGAATGTTCATTGTATTGGATATTATCTTCCACCAACCTTTACAAAGACTTACTCCAGCAGAATTCGTGTTTAGGGTTCGAGGACTGTTATTGCACACTGATAACTAGACTTCGGATTTTAGGTAAAAACCTATTTTAATCCTTAAGTGATATATGGACTAAAACTTGTACCGTATATGCATGTTTCATAAGTGACTATGCCTAAAACTGATATTTTTATAGGACCTAAAACAGCCTATTTTTACGTTGGAGCCTAATATTGCCTTTTTGCTTGTTTTTCCTCTAAAGTTCAAAATAACTTGTTATTTTTTGTTATAAATTCTAGCATTTATTTACAGTTCGTACTAAATTTTAGTTCGGAATGTGCAGTACATGACATATTTGTGACGTGGTTAAATAGTAAGGAATGAAAGTAGAAAGTAGAAAAATGAAATTCCCAAGAAAATGTAGTGTTTTTCTCCCGACTCCCATATCCAGTTAAAAAAAAGTACCATAGTTCTCTGAATCACTGAGGGGTACAAGGGGTTGAATATACTAGTATGATATGCGTAGCTTCTGGGCGCAGGGGTTAGGTTTTCACTGTTATATTACTAATACAGACCCTAGTAATAGGTCTAAATACAGTCATTCTGTGTACCATAGGCCTATATCTGTGTTTTATCATGATTATTGATTAATGGTGACTTCAATAAATATAATATTCTGCATTGCAATTGAGATATTTCAGAAAATTGGCAACTTAAACGATTTTATAAGAGACTATTTTACGATTTTTAGAGCCTATTTTATGTAACTAAAACACCATTTTTAGCGACCTAAAAGTCCGAAGTCTACTGATAACCTATAGAATTTTTAAAGCTAACTGCACTTAAAACCGGTATATTATTTGTAGATAATATATTTGTGAAATGAGTGGATTATATGGAATTGAATATGTCGACATAAATTACTAAAGCAACCGGGGATATAAATTCCAATATTTTACTGATACAATAATAAAATTTACTTGTTTACCGAGAAATTCTTCTCGTATCGGATGACGTGATAGAAAATAAAAGCCACGAAAAGCTGTTACTCCTCAGGTTACGTCATGTAAATGAAACGTGAAACTCCTGGCAAAATCTTTTCATTGCCTTTCTGTGTAGACTGGTTAGCTCATTCTTTCTTCATTTTTTTTTACCTGCCACAAAGGTTAATAGTTGTTGATAGTTTTCTTCGTGTTTCTTCTGTTGTAGTTGTTTTTCATAGCCTCATGCTTCTTGCTCCATCATTCTACCTGGCTCGTCTTCCACTATAGGGTGTCTGTCATAATAATGCAAACCATTTTATTCATAGTCCTCTGGCTATTCGTAATCATGTAGTGAAATGGGGCAGTCTAAAGAAATTGGAACAGATTGCAGCCGATCATTAGTTTGATTTTATGATACCTGAAACATCACTACCACAGGATGAACATAATGGTTTTATCTGCCATCGATCCAGTAAGTCTTTTCTTTATTTAGTCTGTTTATAGTTTATAAAATACGTAAACATAACATAACGTAATGTATTTACTGATATTATCAGTAATTTCTTTTCATTAAATTAACAATCACAAAAATAATGTTGTATCTTAAATTATCACTTTTTATCTTTTTTCTTGTTTGTTTCAATTTAATGCATTAAAGTTTCGTTTTCTTATATTTTGTTAGGCTTACATGCAAAGTTTATGTGCAAAATTACATGCAAAATTATGAAGTATAAGAGTAGACGAATTTTAATGTTTATGAGTACTCACAAAGTTTATACATTTTCCCCATGCAGTTTATAACATGAGATAGGGATTTAACTTTAAAAATAAAAAAATCAAACTGAATATAACTTACGTGTTTTGTGAATCTGTAAGCCTGACGACATACTGTGTTGATATAAACAATCTATATAATATAGTTGACTGCATATCTAAAGCACATTTCCATTATGTCTATGTTTGAATTATCTTAATTTCCGCAATGAAAATTAACCAAACAATGGAGCAGAATAAACTTGCTTTAAGTTATAGCAAACAGGTCTAAAAGGTACAGCTGATAAACAGCAAAAATTACATATCCAGAAAATATTACGATGTCGAGCAATTCTTATTAGACCTGTTTGGAATTTCCAAAATTAATGGATCTGTGTGCATAATTCGCCATTGATAAATATATTAAAAACATATTCCAGAAAATATCCTTTTTAAAAATATACTTTTTTTTTTAAAATTTGATACTTTACATTCGCTTACAATTAAAACTGACGAAATACGATTGGGTCTCTTTGCAATTATTTAAAACAGTATTTTTCCTAGTTACCATTCTATGCGAACTCCTGAGCATGTAATCCTTGTTTATTGATACCAAATACTGTTAAATTCATTAAGAGAAAGGAACTACTGTAACGTCAAATAATTAATTAATTAATTTAAAAAAAAAAAAACTTACATAAAAGTGCACATAAAAAGAACAAACGCAAGGAAGAAAAATGAACGAAGAAAGGCTAAAAGAAGAATCTAGAAAGAAAAACAAGAGAGAACAACAAAGGAATTAAAAAAACAAATAAAACGACAAAAAATGGAGAGAGAAAGAAAGATGACTTTCAGATCATCCTATAGAAAGCCACCTGCTTGACTCACTCTCCTGTTTCCCCTAGCTCCTCGCATGACATGAGGCTTGAGCACGGTGCCCTATAATTTCCTCAGCTTTACCGAACCCTCCTGAGAATCTGCCCAGGTACATTCAAACTCTTAGGAAAATAGTGACTGGCCTCTTTTACAGTTACGCACCTTTTAATGCGTTAAGCATCACTTCAGTCAAAACAAAACTATTGAGTTAGCGGTTTGATCCATTAAGTCAGCTGAAAGCTTACCATGTAGAAAGTACACATAAGCTGCCACACATTAATTTTCTAGAATGTTCTTTTACTAAAACGACTTTTACTTCAAAGACAAGTGCATTCTTTACATATTTACATGCAAAATCAATTAAACAGTTTCCAGCAGGCACGACTTACAAAACTCACAAGAATAACTTACTCATGCAAAGAAAGATAATATAAAGATATAAAACTAAAAAATTATGAGAGAATGACCAGATCGGTAAGTCACAGGATTAGATCCCGTGATCTCCCGAATGAGTGTCCACAGGGCCTTGAGCGGTCTTCGTGTAGTAGACCTTAAAACATAATTCACATTTTCATTAACAACATAATCTTCGTTTATTATTTGAATTATATTTAAAAGAAGGTAATACGACTTGAGTTTCATACATTATTAGGCATACATTGTAATATTACAAAGGTAAAATATACAAAATCTAGAGACACAAAATTATCAACAATTTGAGTATGCGAACGCCTTTGAAAGCATCAAAATATTTCACATCAATGCTTACATAAAATCAGCTTTTTGTGTCTTTTGTGCAAGAAAATCACGCACGATGTCGGTAAAACCGTTTTTTCCCCATCATCGATTTCCATGCTTCAGGTATAAGAGAGGCGGGTTTCAATCATTTACGTCCTCAATTGGTTTCTTGAAGTTTGATTTTCTAAAAAGACCATTCAGCACTACTCATTAGCCTAATAGGCCTACTAAGTACATTCCTAAAGCTATTTCAGTGTTTGTGAAGTACATTTAAGATTGTTCCTGACAGTGGAGTTGTGATCGAACATTGTGGTGGAATAGCAGACGTCGGTTCTTTCTTTTCGTTCTTCTTTTGAGCTTTCGCTCCTTTCGGTCCGTGCTTAATTTGGGCCTGCGTGTCCATGAGATTACCACAACAGCCTTGCTCTTTTTTACCTTCAAAATATGAAAATCCTAAATATGTAAACTTTAAGTGTAATTTTTACCAGCTGGAAATAATTCCTTACTTTGCAAAATTCATAGGTGTATACGTCTAGGCAACTAATATTAGGCTTACATTCGGTATTCGGAGTGCCACTGTATTAAAGAAATACTGCCCTAACTTTCAAATCATAAATCATTCCATCAACCTCTGAACTAACAGCTACATGTCTACTCCACGTAGGCCTATCACTCGTGTAGCGATTTCGAAGTTCCAAATTTATGTTAAAGTTAGTGGAAGAAAATCTATATTGCAATTCTACCATACATTTAAAATATATTTTAATTTAATTTGCACGTAAAAATAAACTGGCTAACAAAGAAATAAAAAAATAATGCACTGATAGGAATAAAAACATTTTGTGTAGCACAGAGGCTAAAATAAAAGTTTATCTACATAACTGTTAAAGATAATATGCCATTATATCGAATCACAAATCATCACGTTTAAGAAACCTTTTAACCTAGCTATTCGAGTGTTTACCCTAAGCAAAAAGCGACACAGAAAAGGACATTAAATCGTGATAGCATTTTACCTTTTACTTTAAGGTATCCAACTATGAGAAAGAAGAGATCTTAAATGTCGCAGAAATATGTCGGCGACTGTTTTGGAGGATGGAATGGAATCCAAACCAGCAGCATTCCCATCTGGGTTGCCAAACAAACATTCCCAGTATGGCTCAGTATAGAAGCATCACACAAAAAGCTTGAACCATTTCAAATCACTTAGATTGTTTATGACTTCATCAACGTGTATTGTATTCTTTTGGCCTTTTCTCAGTTCGAAACTTACTAACTTGGATCCTAGGAACCAAAACAGCAGGAGTTGCAGTTGTATTGAAACATCTTTCCAGTAGTATTTTCACTACATTTTACCATACTACTATATTTTCTTCTTGTTTACCTTAATGTGAATTATACATTGGTAAGATAAGAATTGTTCATTTTCACATTTTGCATTTATTTGAAAGAACTTGCTTATAATTGTATTCTATTTACATTAATAATATTTTACTGGGTTACCTCGTAAAATCTAGGGAGTAAAACTTTTAATGTCTTGTAAATTTACGGCACATAAAGAAGGACAAAAGGAAAATTACCGACCGTTTATATATTGGGTTTCTTATTATGTGAGTGGAAGAGCAGTAGAATCATCCTGGTGAAAGTTATTTTTTATTACTATTCGTTAAATTTCTTTATCTATTAACTGGTTGACACAGGAATTACTTTTGCCTTTTCCCTATATGTAAATCTGTTGGAAGAACTATATCTGTTTTTTGTAAGAATATTTGAAAGTTCAGAGCGATCCCAGGTTGTTCAAAAGATTAGGCCTATGTGAACACTACGGTGAAAATTATTTAACGTTAAATTAATATCAGCTGATCTGAAAGGACGTAGAGAAGTAGTTACGGATAAAAAAATTATCATATGATTTGGGTTGCCGACTAAGGGCCTAGTTTATTCGAGGGAAAAAATCTAGACCATGCCTTCATTCAGAAGAAAAATAAAACTATGGACCTTAGGTTGGGTTTTTACAACAGCATCAGTTACAAAACTCAGCAAGAACCCTGAAAATAAAAGACTTTGGTAAATTATCATCTGCTACAGCCTAATCTGCTCTTTACACTTGAAGGTTTCTAAACGGCCGACAGGAGGTATCTCTAACGATTATGAACTACTAATGGCCTGGAAAAAAAATCCTGTAGGAAGTCTTGTAAGCTTATAGGAAATGGAAATGTAACTTAGTTTTCTCATCAAATGTTCAAATAAATGCTGCTGATTTACAGATGACTGGCTTTTGTAGAACATCAGTCCTGCAAACTAGAGATATCCAACCTACTTATTTATTGCAGTCTTAGCCAATGGTCATTTTATGAAAATGGATCAATGTAGGAAAGAAGGAAGAACTCCCAGAAAGTCTGATCTGCCTATTTCCTCCAGAAGAATTTCCACGTGAAAAGATAGGGATTCGAGTCCTCGCCAAGCGGTGAAAAGCTCTGTAGTTTCTCAATCACATGATGATGATGATGATGATCCACTGAACACTATATACTTCTACAGACTTATAAAAATCAACAATTTCGGAATGTCAATAAATAAAGTGGAAGTCGTTTTAGTCAAATACGTGAGATCTCAGGTTGTTGGATTAATAAAAGTGAGTGTAATTTCTATCAGCTGGAAATAACTCCTTACCTTGTGAAATTCATAATACGCTTAATAATATCTCTAGTCTACTAATAATATTAGTAGACTAGAGAAATGTGCCCTTGTAATAAAGAAATGTTGCCCTGATTGAAGTTAAGACATAAAGCAGCCATCCAATCTTAGAGTAAGACACAAGACACCCCTTGTCCTGGTAGACCAATCACAACTTATTATTATTATTATTATTATTATTATTATTATTATTATTATTATTATTACAAGAGAATTAACCACTGCATGTCTAATCCACTTGTAGGCCTATGTAGTCTCGATTCAGCAATTTCCTCAGATCTAGATTTTAGATTATTGGAACTCCCTAAACAGGAGTACAGGTGGGATGGTCATATGTTGTAAAACCATCTTCCGGATTCTTCAAAGATTCAGACCGAACTGCACTCCTTAAGAGTAAACAGACTTTGCGATTTTAATAGCAAACAATTCGTTACATTTTTATGACATATTTGAGAAACGTATTCCTCCTAAATGTCATCTTTTCACATAAAGAAGAATTAACTCCTTCTACTCCATGTTTTAAAGCTCATGGGTTCATCTCACAATACAGCCACTATATATCTTAAGAGACCGCATGTAGTTTTTTTTTTAACGATGGCTGTTCATTAAGTTCGCAAATTTCTATGTAGAGGCCAATTTAAATTCCTTTACTACATACAGTATAAACATTCGCAGATGATTAAAAAGATTCATTAGAAAAGCGTAAAGCCGTTAAGTATTAGTACTTCTACAGACCAGTTTTAAATCATTTACGCAGCAGTGGGTCTGGTAAACGCTAATTGAAAGTAACTTGTTTTCTTACTCTGTAGTAAGTTTGGGAATGTCTGCCTTCAGTACTGTGTCTTAATTTGCATTAAAAAGTTCACAGATGGAAAAGAGATACATTACTCATGAATAATAATATCATCATCATATTCTTAAGTTAATAGCTAGTCAATGCTTGTATAGTTATTACGTCGCAAAGTTCGTGGGTTCTAACTCGCCTCAGGGCACGATTTATTTGGGTGCCATAACTGAAGTATTCTTCCGCCTGAAAGAAACGTAGCCCATGAAATAGCCGGCCGTTTTACATCCAACTTATTTTTGGACTTTCCCAGCGTCCTTTTTAGCCAACAGAACTCAGGTAATGGAAGAACTAATCAAAGTGTTCTCGTAAGAGTAGAATTATTAGTAGTATTAGTAGGCCATGCAAATGCTATCTGACCGAAAGAATAATGGGAAGTGGGTAGATAAGGGATCTTAGGGGTGGCTCATTGAATAATTCATTAACGCGCCTAATAGGCCTATACCGCCACCATTCGACTATATGTTTAACAACACGTCCTTATGAACTTTCAAAAGTAAAAAAGTTATACATTTTAAAAATATTGTTAGTTCTTGTCTGACTGAAACACTAAAGTCTAATACCTAATAATAATAATAATAATAATAATAATAATAATAATAATAATAATAATAATATTAAAATACGTCTTTTTTTCGAAATGTTTTTTGTTTCCAAATTTTCACAAAATATTTTTAATATATCATTCAAATTACAAATTGACTATACTATAGAAAACGCAGAAATCACAGATGGCATATTATCCCGATTCCAGTATTCGTCTTTTACCAGGCTGGCTTTATTCAGAAAGCAGTAGGCCTATCAATTATTGTTTCGAGCTCGAATTTCCTGTTTTTGTTGTTGTTTGTTTTTCTTTTCTTTTTGCTAATTCTAGGCCCAGATAAATTATAATTATATACCTAATTCGTAGTTCTGAAAGAGTAAAATAATAGTTCGGCCATCACTACTGAAAAATTAGATTCTTTGTAAATTCAAGGCCCAGATCAATTATTACCTTCTACTGTACAGTAATAAGCCCACAACTAATCAAAATTGTGAAAAAGTAGTTCAAACATAGCTTATACTCAATATTCCTCAAATTACTCCAGGAGAACGAATAAAAATTTTAGAACCAGTGTTGGAAGCAATTCAGGAACATTAAAATATCCATTGAGAGGCCTAGCTGTTTTCAAAATTACAAAGAAAGATTTTCCAGAAATGGAATGTCGTTTCATAATATTTCATATTTAGTACAACTTGGAATACTAACATTTTATTTATGTTAGTATGTTATGTTAGTATTGAATCATGAAATTGTCTTTAGTAAGAGCTCATAAAAGACACCTGTACGGTATTTTTTCATGCGCTTTATGTCCTACTTCTGCAATCCTGTACGTGCTAAAGAGAGTAGAAGTGATATAACTGTGCAGATTAAGGGAAAAGTGGATAACATTAAAATAAATATAGGCTAACCTATTTTGCGTTTTGCAAATAAGGTCATGGTTTAAGAGATAACACTAGGCAACAAGTAAATTTATCACAAATACAACAATAAAAAAGGTAATTGTTTAGTTTCCAATAAACAGAAAATATCTGGTTTATTAATTTTAGAAATTATGTTTCATTTGGTCTATTTCTCTCTCAGGTCACCGCGCTTTTAGAACAGTTTTTTTAAAGCAAATAATACATTATTCTATAATGATTTGCTTGGTCTAATGGAAGCCATAAATGTTAAACGTTCACTAGAAGAATTTAGGATATTATTAGATTCATCCACACTGAATGTTAAAGCTATATCATTGTACCGTTCCAGTTAGCGATGCAGAGCATCATAAGATACACATAGCAAAATTAAATGTATTTTTACATAAACTGTGATAGATTTAAGCGGCAAATATGTGGTGGCTTCAAGATGGTTATGATCCTATGTCCTCCTCAATAGAGGTGTACACAGTATTACAGGTATTACAGTTTCCTGTGTGATTAGGATAGACGTGCTAGGGTTCTGCACTACAAGATGAAATACTGGTCTCTTCAACAAACTCTTGAACCAGGGATGAAAACATAATACAGCAGCCATTGCTTGAATTTAGTACATTTTGCTTCCTCCTCTACACATCAGACTAGAACTGAATAAGAACTTCATAATGGGGGACCAGCAATCAAAGGGCTACTCTCAAAATTAAATAAAAAATAAAACTAACTAAACCTTTGCTAAAATTCCTTGTTTTCAAAAGACTCCAAGTCGAGAATTGTTTTCAGATGAACATTTCGATGGGCTGCTGCCAAGAAAAGAAAATTCTGCCTGGGAATATTTTAGAGCTGATGCCCAAAATTTCCTAGAGAATTGACGGGCTCCAAATCAAAAGGAATTGGTGGTTAACAGTCACGACAATGACTTTTTATGAAATGGGTACACGCAAACCTGGATTTTACGAAAAATGTAGTGCGGTTTCTAATTGACATGGTGAGCATTTTCACGAGTCAATTTCATCACTTGAAAAACGAATCCAAGGTAAATGGAGCGATACTAGCTGACTATTGCTGGTCAATGGTAAGGGATGATCCCAAGATTAATTGTAGCAGACAAGCTAAAAAGATATGTATATAATGAGGTATATCCAGTTGAATTTTACCCTTTTTAAGGAAGGTTAAGTAACTGTCAGCTATTCTTTCTAAATTGCAAGAAAACTAGACCATATCAGATAATTTTATTGCCATTTTCGTGTTCAGCAAAAAAACTTTAAGCCATGTAATAAACCAGTGATTTCATTTCTGTAACAAACAAAAAAAAATTAAAATGTGTTGTCCAGTGTAATTTCGTTATTAGTGTCGCAGAATTGCTAACGCGTACTGCAGACTACCGATGCGGTGACAATGACCTTGTCTGTCACAAAACAGACAGGTCTGGGCTACGCTACATGACAAAAGACACTTGTTTTGCCGTTGTCAGACTGCGTCGAATATGTTCCAAGTGCAGATCTCTGTATTGAATTTGCAGGAAAACTACAAATTTTATAGAAAACCCACAAAGGAAACATTTATTCCTTATTCTCTCCTCTGCTGATTAATAAAATTAGAACAGTACGGATAATATTTATAAAGGAAAGCAAAAGCTTTTTTCCTGAGAAAAGCAGCTATTTAGCCTATGAGCAAAATGGTATATGACTTTTATGATAGGCCTAGATAGGTTTTCGGTCTTATCTCGCTGAAAAAATTATCTAAGAAAGTTACGTATAGTGAGATCGATAGGGATCTAAAGGAATATTTGGAATGGAATTTGGTGCGCTCTTGGGAGGCGGTGGTCTTACTATGAGCGTACAAAACTGAAAACCCTGGTTTAATCCTCGCGCAAGACATATTTTCCCATTAAGAATTTTAACTTTAGGCTCGGTTCTATCGAAGAAATAAGCAGTTAAAATATGCACAGATAGGCTTTGTCCCTTCCACTCTGTATAGGCTAAGTATATCAATAATACTCTTTTCACAGCTTAAAATCTTATTCCATATAAATTAATACATGCGATATTAATTATGATAATATTTATTTATTTATTTTATAGTTCTCCCAGCAATGACAAGGGAAAACTACTTGCACAGGCTATATACATAAGCAAACATAATAGTACATTTGAGATAAAGAAAAGTAAGCTACTTAAATGATATATAAATATAATACGACAGTAATAATTACGAAAATGCTAGACAGAATCAAATGCAACGAGAACAATTCGGGTAAGGCATACGTGAACAACAGATTTAGCTATTATGATATAATGAAGTTATGAACATTTTTTTTTAAATATAAAAATGCTATTGTTAAGCGTAGGCCTAACAAATAATTGTGAGATTTCTGGATGTTTCAATCATGGCCTGATTGAAGATCAGATTAACAGTTGATGCATGCTCATTTCTTGTAGGTTTCATTGGTCACATAATTTATGTTCGGTGTTAATGATCGATGTTGCAATAATAAACGCAATAAACCGCAGCGAACTTTACCAGGAAACTAATTTAATTCATACTTCCACGAAAATTAAACTCGTCCCTAAAGTTCCACATATAGGCTACCGACGAAAAGAATGAATTTTTGGCTAGTAATTACTCATTAACAACGATAACAGCGACAACAACAACATCAATAATAATAATAATAATAATAATAATAATAATAATAATACTTCAAACTGTATTCGACAAATAAGATGCATTCAACGGGTTATTGATGAAAGGGCTCTCCTCGACCTGTTTGACGGGTTCTTCCCCAAGTACGTAAATCCCCCCTACGTGCCTCATGTCTATTTTGCTCCCCTCACGTACAAAGAACTTTATCAAATGGTTTTTGGGAAAATCCACATCTACCCCAACAGGATTTGAACTCAGGTCTTTCTAATCTAAACAAATCAATATGATCCGGTTACATTATTCTACACCATGATCTCAATAACACACTGATACCTGCATTCAAAGGGAGGATATATCGAAATCCTAGAATGAATTCAGTTCGTAGCTATCTGGATGTTTCCAGAAGTTTATAACAGATTGTATGAAGTAATAATGAACGAAATTTGTTGTTTTTATGACTACATTATTCTATCATAATTATGTTATATTAATAATATAATATAATTATATTAAGTGAAAATTCGGAATATGAAGGTTAAAGTCCTATAAACTATAATAGAAACAAAATGCAAGCATTGAAAATTTAAGTGATAAAACTAAAGTGAAGAATAGATATACGTTTTGTACAATTACAGAATTACAGTTACAGTAACGTACCGTGCTCTACCCTATAGGAATATTCTGGGTAGATATTTTTAAACGGATGAAGGTACATTATCTGATTCGGAAAAGGAGAATTTAGTGTAAGATATTGTTTTCATAATTATAACTACTGCTTCCACTCTTCAAAAAACGTCGTTCTCGTCTCGAATAGAATATTGAACATGACAATATTAGTTTATTACTTTATTCTGATAAAATTAAAATCATTGGGGTTTTTCTTCCACTCTACCAGACAGTTAAAAAAAACAGTACAATCAATATTACAACACAAACTACAACTAAAGAGAATAACCTATACAATTTCACAACCAAGATATAAACATCCATATGCTAGTAGCCTACTTAAAAGGTTTGAGACGAGAAAAATATCACAAAATTACAATATATTTGAGGATATGTAATACAAGGAAAAAAAAGTTCCAAACCCAGATTTCCATTAGACAAGAATATTGCATGTGGTACAAACTCATAAAAGTAAGGAGATTAACCTTTACAATAAGTTAACGAAGCTACTAGAATCAAACCTAAAAATCGACCAAATGAATATGATCGCGAAACTAGTATATTACAAGAGCGAAAAACTCACTGCCTTTCTTCAGAAGATAAATAAGAGAATTCGCAGCACAACTTTGTAGAACGTGCATCTCAGCGGACTGTATGCATAGATAATTAGGGCTGATTAAAATCAAAATGCACGCCATACATTCGAATAAAAAATAAAATAATAGGTTTACAAGAAAACAAAAACCATAGGCGATGTAACACGACACTGAATTCTTCTTAAGCACAATCACTCACTAATTCTTGTTTGATGTCTTGACGATCTTCTAAAGCTGAGATGATTGAATCCGCCCAATAAAAAACCTTGTTGGTTTCAATACAGATTTATTTAAAATTCCAGAGGACCACTCGACTTGATACGTCGAGAACTTGTAATTATTAGTTAAGCATATACATATAGCAATTGTATGCTATAAAATTGATTTACAGTTAATCTTGAAATGTCTTTTAATCTCAAGTCACAAACGCAATACTAATGTCAATAAATTAATTTGCGTTGTGTAGCATCAAAGCAATATTCAAATATTTATGAATGTTAAAATCTTTTAAACACTCACTTGTGTAATAACTCCTTCTTGAAACGAATATCACTACAGGAAATAATCCTGAAGTCCAATCAAGTAATATTAAAGCTAGTAGATAAGCTTAGCAGCGACGTAGAAGAAATTCACCATTTTGCGGCGAATAATAATTAGAACTGCTTCTGTGCAGATAAAATTAATGTTGATAATTCCTTGAATCGTTGTAAACAGATTCCAAGACGAATAAGTATTATTAGCTGCTGCTAGCTGCATCCAGAGAGAATTGAAAATCCTTTCAGAGGATTACACAATAGACGACGAAGGAAGAAGAATGAAGAAGTAAGTTTTGAAATGAAAACAATGATTAGTAACAATACTAAAGAATCAATCCCATTGGACGAAGATAAAAACGATTAGGCAATTTAAAGACAAAAGATTGTATTTTGACAATAAAAATAATAATTACTAGAAGGCCGTGAGAAAAATTACATTGAATAAAATCTTACCAAGGCCGAAAAAAGACAAGAATAATTATTAAAAGATTATTATAGAAGGCCAAGAAAAAATAAAAAACTCCATCAAATCTCAAGTATCAAACATAACTGAACATATTGCCCGCGATTATTCCACTTGTGGAATAATCTAACTAGAATGCGAAGTTATGTTTGACCTTGAGAAAGACAAAAAAACGACAAAAACACAAAACAAATATTGAAAAAATAACAATAACTAAGAATACATAGATGCCTAGAAGACAAAGACTAACTATCTAGTCTTCTGAGTCATGGATGGGTAAAGGTGCCAATTTAACAATTGGCCTCTTAAATAAACCTGAGGGGGTACGAACAGTAACCACCCTGACAAGGGAATCAGGACCAGGATGAACCTTTTCAATGACACCCATAATCCATCTCAGAGGAGGAACGTTGTCTTCCATTACTAAGACTGGAGTGCCTATTGACACATTAGGCATAGTTCTAGTCCATTTAGACTTCCTTTGAAGGGAATGGAGATAATCAGATGACCATCTCTTCCAAATACAGGTCACCAAATGATTAAGATTGTTCCAACGGGAACGGAGAGTATACCCGCCAGAAAGATCTGGACTAGGCAAAGATATAATAGCCTTTCCAATGAGGAAATGGCCAGGAGTAATAAAAGTAGAGTCATTGACGTCCTCGTACAGGGTGGTAAGAGGGCGTGAATTCAATAGAGACTCTATCTGAATGAGAAGAGTAGACATCTCTTCATAGTCAAAATTAAAAGAAGGTGCCATCCTATTAAGATGAATTTTCATCGAACGAACAGCAGCTTCATGAAGACCTCCCATATGTGGCGAATGAGGAGGTAGGAAATTCCATTTAATACGTAGGTGAGAAGTGGCATCCTGAATAATAGATTGATAATCATTAGATTGGAGTAGCTTGACAAGATTCTGTAAGTCAACCTTAGCACCAATGAAATTACTACCATTATCAGACGTAATGGAAGCAGGTGTGCCACGACGACAAGTAAATCTGGCGAAGGCAGAAAGAAAGGCACGAGCTGTGAGAGCGGTAACCAGCTCAATATGAACTGCCTTCGTAGACATACATACAAAGATAGCTATATAAGCTTTGATACGAGTCTTTGAGCGAGGACCTCCATATTTGATGGAGTACGGCCCAGCGTAATCAACGCTAACATCATTGAATGCAGATGTATAATTAACCCTTTCAGAGGGCAAGTCAGCCATCTTTTGCTGAAATGGCTGAGGATTAAAGCGTAAGCATTTAACACAGGTTCTCAAAACACTGCGGATAGTCTTACGAAGAGAAAATATCCAAAATTTCTCTCTTAAATGAGACATGATTAGTTGAGGTCCAGCATGCAACAATCTAATATGAGTATAATAAATAAGGTGCCTAGTAAATCCATGTTTAGCTGGCAATAGCATCTGATGCTTGTGTTCAAACGTTAAGTTGGAATTTTTGAGGCGTCCACCGACTCGAAGGATACCATCTTGAAGCATGAAAGGGCTAAACTGATGTAGCTTGCTAGTAATCGATACTTCAAGACCAGTGGAAAGAGATTGAATCTCCTTGGAATAAACTTGACGCTGAATTATTTTAACACAGCAATTGATAGAATTCTCGATTTCAAAAGGCAACAATGGACCTTCAGATCGAGTCTGAGCCTTACGGCAATTATTGGCAAATCTCAAAATGAAAGCCATAATGCGAACAGTCTTTAAATAACTGAACTTAGCTAACCAAGTGCTAAGGTCAGAAACATCAGACTCAATAAGAGCCACAATCTTCAGTTCTGGAGGCGGAGTAGAATGAGAAGGAGAATATTTAGCTGGCCATTTGGAAATATCCTCAGATAACCAAGCAGGCCCAGACCACCATATTGGGTTATTGAGGAGATCTGAGGGTGTAGATCCCCTCGAAATAACATCAGCAGGATTGTCTTTAGAAATAACATGCGACCAAGAGTCAATAGAAGTAGTCTCCTGGATGTCTGCAACTCTATTCGCCACAAAAGTTTTCAGTGTAATAGGTGAATGAGTCAGCCAACTCAAGACTACTTTAGAATCGCTCCAGAGATGAATTTATTCTAGATTCAATTGAAGCATGGGCAAAACCTTGCTTAATAGGACAGACAAAAGATGAGCTGCCAAAAGCTCCAATCTGGGAATAGTGATTGCCTTTGTTGGAGCAACTCTAGACTTTCCGCATAATAATGAGCATTTAGTATCACCAGCAATATTAATAGAGCGTAGATAGATGCAAGCTCCATATGCGGCTTCACTGGCGTCGCAAAAACCATGGAGTTGGATAGAAATTGCATCTTGAACCAAAGCCAAGCGAGGAATAGCTATGTTGGAAATGGAATTCAGTTGGCTGTGAACCTTGATCCATTTGCTAGCAATTGGAGGAGGAATGGGATCATCCCAAGCCGTGGTTTCCTTCCATAAAGATTGAAAGATTATCTTACAGTGTGAAACGACTGGACAAATCAATCCTAAAGGATCAAAAATTGACGCTATGCAAGATAGCAAGCTGCGTCTAGTACATAGAGAGAAGGGCTTTGAAAAATCAATTGAAGTTTCAATTCTTAAGATGTCAGCTGAAGGTTGCCATATTAAGCCCAAAGCCTTTAAAGAATTGGCATCGGAATCGCCAAAGGTGCGAAGATCGAGAGTCTCTCGATCTTCCAGAGGAATTTCCTGAAGTAATTCCGGCGTATTTGAGCTCCATTTGCGCGGTAGAAAGCCACCCAAAGGGAGAAGACTTCTTATCTGAAAAATCATTTCCTTGGCTTCAGAAATGTTAGAAGCAGTAGCGACAATATCATCAACGTAGACAGAATCATTAATTAGCTTGGCTGCTAATGGAAATCTATCACCTTCATCAATAGTTAGCTGCTTAAGAGCTCTTGTGGCTAAGAATGCAGCTGAAGCTGTACCATAGGTAACAGTCTTCAGATTGTACAATTTGATGGGCTCTGCTTGAGAGTTTCTCCAGAATATCTGTTGAAATTGTTGATGATTCCTATGAACCATGACCTGCCTATACATTTTGGCAATGTCAGAAGTGAAAGCGATAGGCTTGAAACGAAATCGGAGCAATATAGAAAACAGATCTGGCTGCACTACTGAACCAACGGCAAGAATGTCATTAAGTGACTTGCCAGATGAAGATTTCGCCGAAGCATCGAACACTACCCTCAACTTAGTGGTAGTGCTGGATGGCTTAAATACAGGGTGATGAGGAATTACATATTCGTACTTAGCAGTACAATCCTCAATAGCTGGTTCCATATGACCCAGCTCTTCATATTCAGACATAAACTTGCAATACTCTAACTGGAGAGAGGGATTAGAAGATAATCGCTTCTCCAAAGAATGAAACCTTTTTAAAGCTTGGGCTTTAGTAGTGCCCAAAGTCTCTGGGTCAATACGAAAGGGAAGCTTCACAATATACCTCCCATCAGAATCTCTCTGAGTAGTGTTTAAGAAATGCTTCTCACAGAAGGACTCGTCAGGGAAAGGAGCACAATTAGAAACTTTCTCTAACTCCCAAAATTTAGTGAGTTGATTACTAACATCTTCATCAGAAGTTAAGAAGGCTGAATAACTGGCAAAGGTTTTCCCAGAATTAGCAGGGTTAAATATGGGAGACTTATTCTGATTGAATTGCTTCTTGCAATGAGTCAAATGATTATGACGACGTTGGGAAGAAGGAGAAGGAGGCAATTTGCCTGAAAAATACCAGCCTAGCTTGGAATTCTGAATGGTGGGATAGTTGGGAGCAGATATCTGACCAGGAGCTATGATTTGAGAAAAGATTTCAACTCCCAAGAGCAAGTCAACAAATTTAGGTTCATTAAACTGCAAATCAGCTAATTGCAGATTGGGGGGAATATTCCATCCCTGAATGTCAATTGAGTGTTTTGGAAATTTGGATGTGGAGATTTCTGGGACAATAATAGCCTCAGTATCACAGTACCAAGAAGTAGCACGAGATCTAAGTGATATTGATGCAAGCTTTAGTGTGCTTACATTAGTGGACAGTACACCAGCCAGCGTAGTGGAATGAGGTAAAGGAGACAAGCCTAACTGTTTGAATAACCTATTACTGATTAGGTTACAGTCAGAACCGCTATCTAGAAACGCTGTAGCCTCTACAGCACGACTATTTTTGTCGAGAATTACCACAGTGGCCGTGGGAAGCAGACATTTTTGCTGTGATTTTCCAGAGGACATTACATTGACTATGTTTTCTGCCGGCGAATTATTAGAAGCAGGATTGTGCAAATAATTACTGTGTTTTGCGTTGCAAATACTGCAACGAAAGTTACTACAATTGGATTCATGGCCGTTTGCGCCAAGGCAAACACGACAACAATTGTGATCTTTCACAAATTGATCACGATGCACAAATTTCATTGTCTTGAACTTGTCACAGCGATAGAGTGGATGTTGCGCGTTATGACAACAAATACAATTGTTTCTCGTGGGCTGATGCTTGACCTTAGCTTTGGTAGTGAGAGCAGAAGCAGGCGCAGAATTAGCAGACTGACTACGCAAGGCTGCCTCCGTCATCTGCAACACCCTGACTCTCGACTCCAAAAAGCTAAACAAATCTTCGAGTTTAGGGAGCCTACCAAGTTTAATTGAGGACTCCCAATCCTTGATTAGACTTACAGGGAGCTTATCCACAATTATACGTGAAATGATGAGGTCAGACAAGGAAACCTCAATATTCAAAGCGTGCAGAGCATGCACGGTGCTTACAAAATGGTCCAAGTAGCGTTGAAGCGACTCTGCGGAAGACCCTACTATGGCGGGTGCAGAGAATAAATGATCTAAGTGCGTATTTGCAATCAAACGATCATTGTCAAACCTTTCTGCTAAGGTTTTCCAAGCCACTTCGAAAGTAGCAGATGAAACGGGAATATTTTGTATAACAGTCATCACTTCAGGTGACAAACATGATTTTAGATATTGGAATTTATCCATATCTGAAATGTGGCTGTGATTTATGATGAGGGATGTAAAGGTATCCCTGAACTCAATCCAATTCCTAGGATCGCCGGAAAATTGAGGTAATTTTAATTCCGGGAGTTTGGGCAAATTAGGGAGATGAGAGTCGAGCGATGAACGCTGGCTAATTGATTGAGATTGTTCAGACTCATACAATAACTTGTTGTCGAGAATGAGTGAATCAATAAATAAAAAAGCAGCAGCATATTCGGTTTGAATATGTTGTTCTAGCTGCTCAGCCTCCTGATCCGAAACATCAAAGAATTGAGGACTTTCATCCCTATATCTATCCATAAGCCTTTGAAGTTCGGAGCGATGGAACAAAGCCTTACGGTATGAGAGTTTATCTGGAATCTCAAATTCATGTATAGTCTGAAATGTATTGAAGAGTTGAACCCTTAACCGTTCAAAACTAGCAAGAGCTTTAGCTTTGGCCTCGGCCCTTTCTTGCTCAGCCTTAGCTGCGGCTTCGGCCTCTTTGCGCTCAGCCTTAGCTGCGGCTTCGGCCTCTTTGCGCTCAGCCTTAGCTGCGGCTTCGGCCTCTTTAGCTTTATTGAAAGAAGTAATCTGTTTAATATAGTAGCGAGTAGCTCGCTTTATAACTTCCTCGACTTCTAACCTATAAGCTTGTTCATGCTCAGAGTAATCCAGCTCGTCTATTTGAGACTGGATATTATCATAATCATCTTCAAATTGATCTAATTTAGTTTTAAAAGTCAAGAGTTCTTGGTAAGACCCTTCATCATCAATAACTGAATTAAGGATATCATTAGCCTTACGCGTGATCTTCGCCTTTATGGGAGTACGCTTAGCCTTAAGGGACTTTAAAACAGCCTCAGGATTATCCATGATGTGATATTCGCAATTAATTGTCCAAAAAATCACAAAACTTCACTTATTGAAGTTGGGAACCTGAGCTAAGTCTAAGGTCAATTGTTGCCCGCATTCGGGACAAAACACATGATAAGTGTAACTGGTTTTACAAAGGTAAGTACAAGCGTGTAACACATGAAAAGTGTAACTGGTTTTACAAAGGTAAGTACAAGTGTGTAAATACAAATACCCTTGAAAACATTCACTGAAATCAGCTGTTGAAAATGGCCTCACACGTGTAAAACACGGAGGCGAAGCACTAAAATTAGCTTGAATGATAAAGATGTAGTAATATCTACTACGCTCAAACTGACCTAAATGGTCAGGAGAATGACAATGTGCTTCAAAAGTCAATAATATAGTTAAATATAGTGCTCAAACAGCAATATCTGGAGCACCAACAGCTTTAAAGAATGAACTTATATTGAATAAGTCCGGGCGGAATGAAAAAATAGTGTCGTTTACAATAAGTCTGTTACAATAGAGGTCCCATCCGGCCCGGAAAGGATCCAGAAATGTAGAACGTGCATCTCAGCGGACTGTATGCATAGATAATTAGGGCTGATTAAAATCAAAATGCACGCCATACATTCGAATAAAAAATAAAATAATAGGTTTACAAGAAAACAAAAACCATAGGCGATGTAACACGACACTGAATTCTTCTTAAGCACAATCACTCACTAATTCTTGTTTGATGTCTTGACGATCTTCTAAAGCTGAGATGATTGAATCCGCCCAATAAAAAACCTTGTTGGTTTCAATACAGATTTATTTAAAATTCCAGAGGACCACTCGACTTGATACGTCGAGAACTTGTAATTATTAGTTAAGCATATACATATAGCAATTGTATGCTATAAAATTGATTTACAGTTAATCTTGAAATGTCTTTTAATCTCAAGTCACAAACGCAATACTAATGTCAATAAATTAATTTGCGTTGTGTAGCATCAAAGCAATATTCAAATATTTATGAATGTTAAAATCTTTTAAACACTCACTTGTGTAATAACTCCTTCTTGAAACGAATATCACTACAGGAAATAATCCTGAAGTCCAATCAAGTAATATTAAAGCTAGTAGATAAGCTTAGCAGCGACGTAGAAGAAATTCACCATTTTGCGGCGAATAATAATTAGAACTGCTTCTGTGCAGATAAAATTAATGTTGATAATTCCTTGAATCGTTGTAAACAGATTCCAAGACGAATAAGTATTATTAGCTGCTGCTAGCTGCATCCAGAGAGAATTGAAAATCCTTTCAGAGGATTACACAATAGACGACGAAGGAAGAAGAATGAAGAAGTAAGTTTTGAAATGAAAACAATGATTAGTAACAATACTAAAGAATCAATCCCATTGGACGAAGATAAAAACGATTAGGCAATTTAAAGACAAAAGATTGTATTTTGACAATAAAAATAATAATTACTAGAAGGCCGTGAGAAAAATTACATTGAATAAAATCTTACCAAGGCCGAAAAAAGACAAGAATAATTATTAAAAGATTATTATAGAAGGCCAAGAAAAAATAAAAAACTCCATCAAATCTCAAGTATCAAACATAACTGAACAACTTAATATGGATTTTTACAGTACAAAATATCCACATTCCAAACAATAAATGAACTTAAATACAAACAGTGTCATTACAAAATAATATTCTACAGCCTATTGATATTACAGCCTATTGGTTGGCATTCTCTTCATCCTTATCAAGGAGGATGAGGAAAAATAACACTGCAGAATCTATGTTAAGAAATTTTATGTAACTTACTTATATTGTCTTTAGAAGATATTCACGCAATAGCATAGCTTGTAAAATAATAATTATGCTAATAGTAATATAAATTGTTATAGGCCTACATCTATACATAATCACTGGGGTTGAGGCTATGTTACCAGTAGTCCGCCGATAGGCTTGAGTTAAAATTTCAACAGTAATATAACAATGTAGTAGCTTAAAATGTAAAAAAAAAAATAATTGGAATAAAAATAGTGACCATTGATCCATTTATAAGCAATCAGTAGGCTTCTGATGCGTGCGCCCGGTGCAATTGGCTTTTAATTGGCTTATCTTCTGTTGGCCAATGACCCTAGGGTACACTCAGCCTCTAACACAAATGGGTACTAGCATCAATCCTAGGTGATCAGTGCGTAAAGGTTGACACCTTACCACCTTCACGTGTAAAAGTAAAAAAATCTGGGAGCCTCACTTTCCTGGAACCCCAAGAGCATCACGGGATGTTATAGGGAACACATAATAGTTTGCTGACTTCAAAATGACCGCCTGTGTAGTCTAGTAGTTTGCCTTGCTGATATGGATCCGCAAGCCCGCGTTCGATCCCCGGTACCTCACCGGATTTGACTGAGGTAGAGAGGTTTGAAACGGGGTGCACTTAGGCTCATGGGGATAACTCAAGAGGCTACTTGATAAATAAGAAGCTCCAGTCATGAAGACCACAAATAGCGGCTGCAGATTCGGCATGGTAGTTACATGCCCCTATTCTGTAATCTGCCAACGTTGTAGATGATAATTATGCCCAGAAGGATGAAAGTAGATAATGCAGTGGTAGATGGTACTTCAATACCTTTCGACACTCACAATTTCCAAAAAAAGTTAGAAGAAATTGTCTATATACATATAAAGTTATTACATTACTCGAGATACGGGTGATGGCTGATGACGGCCACCAACTCTATGGGCGAAAAAAATAAGTCAATGTCCTATCAATAAAAGAATAAATCAGCTTCTACTACCAGTACTTCAATAATATATGCGTTTCGTCATTCAACAGACGCTTTACTTTTAACCAAAGCCGATGAAAAGACATGTACTCGGAATGTAAAAACAGAACTAAAAGACAGCTTATTAATAAGGACGACGTAGAATAATGAAAGAATGCCTCTCTCATTAAGTCCGTAGTTAATTCCGTGTAATTAAAATAACCTAGAAGCTCTGAGTCTCCTCCCTTTCCAAGAGCCACTGACTCACTAGGTATTTATATTAATTTCATGGCCGCTTCGTGACAGTGTATATAGAGAACACATAAATAACATACCCGTCTCTCCATTTGTAATGCGGTTCTTTTCTTATACTATCATCGCAGTCACCAACCATTCCAACCTTACGTCTTTCCCATAAACAGAAACTATCCATATGCGTATGATCCTTTTTAAGGTCGTTAGCCTCCCATAAATGGAATTCTTGGATGAGATGCAAATCTCAACAGAACATGGAAACCTGTCACCATGTCCTCTGTCGTCGGAATGGATCAATATACTTTTATGAAAATAATGAAAGCGTAGTTTACTTTTAACAATAGTTGCATACCGTACGATCAATGTATATGCGCCTATATCTAAAGGGGTAGATACAGCTTAAAATCCTGCAACATTTTCGCATTATTGTACAAGGGTCTTACACAACTGAAAGCTTAGTTTTTAAAAATATATTAAGAAGTTGCCTCATAGTACAATTTTAGTTCATTATTTTTTAAATATTCAAGCTTAAAGATACATAAAAATATCCATAGTAAAATTTTTAATAATAATAATAATATTCTATTGTCATTAAGCTTACAAAGAAGCAATAGACAAAGTCAGTTTTACATTTAAAATACATGCCTACATATATATATACATAATAGTACTATAAACAAAATAATTTACAAACAACCAAGAATTAAAATATCAAAAGATAATTGATTTAGTACTAAATTCAAAGAACTCGTCTAGGGAATAAAATGGATGACCAACTAACCAGTCATATAGCTTATGTTTAAACTTGTCAACTGGGTAATTAAGCACACTTATTGATAGCATATTATAACATTTCATTCCCACTACATGATAACTTTTGAGTGACTTAGATAGCCTGTAAAAAGGTACATCAATAAAGTTTCTATTTCTTGTGTTGTGTGAATGTACGTCCTGTCTAAGTTGTTGACTTGGTAGATTATTCCTGGTATACAATAACACATTGTATATGTATAAATTTATAACGGTCATAACTTTTGATTTAATAAACAAAGGCTTACAGTGTTCAAGTTTATGTGCATCAGTAATTATTCTAATAGCTCTCTTTTGGAGTAACAGAATATCTTGAACATGGCTACAATTACCCCATAGTAGGACACCATAAGAAATTATGCTATGAAAGAAAGCAAAATACGCTGATTTAATGTAGGTGTCTGCTATATGATGTTTCAAATTTTTCAGCAAGTAGATCACCCTGGATAATCTAATAGTTAAATATTTGATGTGAGGTTCCCAAGAAAGCTTTCCATCTAGATAAATACCTAAAAACTTAACACTATCTGGACTATCAAACATAGATGTGTCTCTTAGGCTAAATACCATTGACTGAGTCTTACTCTCATTCAGCAGGAATCCATTTGCTCTGAACCATATTGTTGCTTGAGAAAGAGTACTCTCTGTCATAGCTTTTAATGTAATAGTATCAGGGATAATATCAAATTTATAATTAAATTTATTTAAACGATTTTAAGGTACTCTAACCATTAAATTATTTTTCCTAGGAAAAGTATGTAAAAGAGAGGCCTTGGTCTGCTCATTTTCTGAAGAGCACACGCCTATTTGTGGTAGCATGCTAAAAATATCATGCAATTCGGTTTAATAGTTTCATAATTGTGGAGGAAATTGTTCTGAAAAAAATGTAGTTTGCCGGAAAAATGCGCCATACAGGGCTATAGGACTACATGAAATTGAACAAGTATCTGATAGCTACTTACAGCAAAGGGAAGCATCTTTAAAAATATTACAGATGCTAATTCACGTTTGCAGCAAAATACATAAGGCAACGAAAGGCATGGTTTGAAAACTGTCGCTTGCAAATAACATTGTTATGGGCCATATTTCATATTACTTGTCTTCAGCCACAAATTGATTGTGGCATTATTACGAGCCATACAATGTCGCCGGAAGGATTAGGCCAACTGAAAAGTCTCTATCACAACTTTAGGCCCAATTGTAGCCAGTGTTATCGGATTTAGGCTGCATACAACGTACAATTTCCACGGTAGACTTACTGGAAAAATAAATATTGTTGTTGAGTGTACTTTAAAGACTTCTATGCTGTCATCTATGTACGGAATTGGACGTCACAAAATTTTGAGAAACGGATGTTTATCTTGTAAATGTTGACCAACGTAATTTACTTGTAGAGGGCACTAACAACGCAACACAAGAGAGCCCTCCAAATTGTTTAGTGTTATTACTCGTCGCACTAATATGTCCGGACAGCATTTCCAAATATGTTGTGCTGAAGGAGTGCTTGTAAATAGGGCTCAATAGTTCTAAAACACTACTAATTATTTAGCAACCAATTTATAATTTGGTTAGCCTCAAGTTATCTGGTGTTTATTCTTGTTGTTATGTAGTCTAGTATGTAAATAAGTGGAACAAATGATCAAACTATGTATCGTGAATGGTAGCAAATAGATCAAACAAATTAGTAAAATACAATTGTATAAAGCAAGAACTCAAAATGACATAGCCTAAAAATAAACGCAGTTATGAGGAAGCCAAACATGTTGTTCTAAATTACTCGTGTAGAAAGAAGTCTACCCTAAGGAAGAGGGGGAAAAAATCAAAATTTCCTAACAATCTTTCTCCTTTTGGCTTGTAGACCTACTTAATGGCAATGTATGAAATTCTAGAGGGTGACATTTTGTCAACATGATCTTTTCACTTTCGTTGGTAACTTACTGGTATGACTTGTAGTTCTTCATACATGGTCTTATTCCGGATTTGATCCAGCCCTTAACACTTCTTAAAAATCTAATTTCTGCCTCCTGTATTCTACTTTCCTCTTTCATTCCTATTATATCCCATGCTTCACTTCCATATAATAATATTCTGGCTAGACTGCTGCAAAATAGGAACCGGAACAGGAGATTTATACCCTAACCAGCGTTTCTCAACCTTTTTGAACCCGAGGACCTCTAAAATGTCTAAAAAAATTTACGGACCCCTAATTTTACATCCCATTTTAAAAAGAAGGCCTATATTCTTAATATTTGGGGTATTAATTATAGGTTTTTATAACGAAATATGTGAAAAATGTTACTTCTTTACTTTCCACTTGCTTTACATGTTTTATGTTATGTCTGCGGACCATCTGCACCGCGGACCCGCGGACCATAGGTTGAGAAACGCTGCCCTAGACGAGCTAAGAAGGAAACCTGAAGTAAACAAAAACCAGTATGTCTGTATCACTCTTAACTCATGAGTTAATACGAGTTGTGCTAGAGTGAAACAAATGTACTGGTATCCTTCTTAGAACGGCCAGACTTTAGTCTAAACCGTGGCGTGAAGATGAAGATGACCTACCATCCTTCAAAAGTTTAAATTAATTCTTCTACACGATTGTGAAAGAACAGCAATTGCAATTTTTATTCACATTTTCATCTATCAACATAGTATGCTTTAATGACATTACATGTAATATTATTCTAATATCAATGTTCTGCTTCCCTGACTTATAATTTATAAATATATCTTATTTTATTAGGCTATTTTTTTTAAATTCCTAGATGCAAAATCAGACACTTTTGTTACTCTTTCATATCTTCTCTTTCTTCGTCCATTTCATACAGCCCTAGCACAATCTTAATATCTCCTCTTAATTGGCTAACCTTTTAATGTGTGTACCGTTAATTATTTCATGTTCATTTCATGTTTATTTTCATTTTCTTTCTCCATTCTCTTTTATAACAAATTTTACTCATTTATCCATAAAACACAAGAGAGCAATGTTTTATAAACCTCGCCATTTTAATAGGATCCTCACGTGTAACCCAGTTATCCACTGGACATAGTGCCTGCATTATGACGTTATAAATTAGTTTTCAGAAATTGCTCTTCAGTTTCGCGCACATAGACACATCGTCATTATTACGCATGGGAGGGTTTAATATAATTCAGTTTGTTCCTGGCTAGAGCTGCTATTGCCCTAATTCCTGCTTGCTGCACAGAAATACACCGAGTTAGATTTGCGAGATTATCGTTCCATACGAAGCCCTAGCTCCAATTTCATTTTCACTGTCTCTGCTTCCAAACAACCAGAGCGAGGAAGATATTTTCGCCTGGAATGAGGGGAATTTTCATAATTTAAATTACATGTCGCCCTGTAGTGATAATTTCAGGGCGAAGTCATGCAGCGTAGCATAAAAGGAACTCTTGATGTTTGTATGCTGCAATGTACACCCCGATAAGAAGCATGCGATATTTTACTTTAGTATGTTAGATTGGAATTAGAGTAATCTTATTTTCTTACCTTCTGACTAGAAGATACTTTATTGCATTATCACGTTCAAATAGCACACAAAATATGGAGTAACATGATTATTTCAGTTTCTAAACTACCCGTTTGTTATTCATAAGAAACAAAAATAGTAGGGGTAGATGTAAAATGAAAATAAAATAGTGTTTCACAAAAAGTTCCTAACAAATCTACCGAAAAAATATACTTTTTATAAATTAATCTTTGAATATTGCTCTTTTAAGATGTTACAAAAATGTTTCCTATGAAGCCTATTTATGTTATGGGTAGAGCTGGGAATTAGGTAAATCTACCTGGATAAAGTGCACATTATACAAAACCAATGGGTAAAGTTGGAATAAAATATACACTACGTGTCTAGCGTTACCCGGCTAATTTTAGGTTTTCCCAACCTCTACTTGGTAAATATGGATTTCAAATAAACAAAACTTTCAACGTGCTTTATTACTATTAATCACTTCAAATACTATTCAGTAAGGCTACTTGTTTGGAATTAACCTAACCTAACCATAATGCCCATGTTCAGATCCCTTACAAAATAAGAAGCCAGCTTTCCCAGAGGCATGAAGATAAGTTCCACTTTATCCGGACAAAGCCTGAAGTAAAGGTTTTTTTTTTTTTTTAAATAAGTCTTGCTTTACCCAATCCGATCGCATAAAACATACATTACCCAGGTAGATATAAGTGTATCCGGTTTTCTAGCTCTACCCGTGACGGAAACAGTTTGAAATCCTCGCAGAAAGTTGCTCATTGGAACATCTTAAAGATGTCTTATAAATTTCGTGCAATTATAGCTTATTCAATAGTGTCCGAGTAATTTCACCTTCAGGACTGAAAACGTTCATTTAATGGGAAAATGAGTAACACTTACAGCCGTTGGTTGATTTTCCGGATGATCTGCTATTTAATAAATCGATTGGCGTTGTATTATATTGATGTTTTTAAGAATTAAAATAATGCATTTTTTATAATTTTTTGCCATGAAAAAAGTTGTTTTTTGTTAATGCTTTACTCGTACCACTCTCAGAGATCAGTCCTATACCCGATATTTATGGATCCGGGTTACGAAAATATAGGAAAATGTCAATTATAAGAAATAAAGAGGACCGTGCCCTCATATAACCGGAATAATACGAATGGTTGCTGTTTACTTAGTCGTTTCGTGGTATAATTAACAAGGATAGGCCCAATAAAATTCATGGACTAAAATATGTTGACGAATATACAACAAAGTTTTCATAAAGGCTCTATAGGCCTATAAGATTTTAGATTATTTGCCGAGCATCATACTCTGTGACAAGGTTCGTCTTTCCCCGGAGGCGAACAGGAGTTTATTTTATAGGAGAGACAACAAAAAAACAGCTCCCTAGGAGGGGTTTAAGATTCTGCACTCAATCGAGCACCCAGCGGGAAGTTTGCACAGGCCAACCGGAAGTTCAACACAGAATTAACTGTGATATCCCAATGAATCACTAACGTCACGTGTATATTTTTGTAGTCATGGTAAATATTTCAGTTAACTTATTAGCCAGGTGAACTTTCACACGCTCATCTGTTATTCGTCTTAGTTGCGTGAGGACTTTTTCATAAATTATTTAACTTTTACTTCTCAAGATTGTTAACTTAATAAATAAATAAACCAGGCCTACTACTGTATGTAAATTGACAATAGGGAGAGATTTCTCTAGAACTCCTAAGGTAGGAACATTCATTAAAGTATAATGTTTCGTGGAACATCTTAACATTTTCATATTGATTAGGTAGTCACTAAATTCAAAAGTGGAGAGTCAAGAAAAAGGAAGAAAAAAAGGTTATTTAATGTTTGCAATAACACATTATTTGGTATTGTATCTGTAGCTAGCGTTAAATGGGATGTCCACCTAAATGACCCCTTCAATCTATATTATACTGTAAGTAACGTCTATGCTGGACGAACAGTATCTAGTGGCGGCCGGTCCACTTGGTAAAGTTGGAATATAACTTACATTTAATGAAGTAGAAGGTGTTATAGCCTATTAGCAAAGATGAGATTTAAATAAAATTTAAATTAAATAAAAATCTGTCTAAGAAAACAAAAAATCTGTCTAAGAAAACACATTGATTACCCAACTAGTCTAATTCGTATTTTCGGAATTTAATGTTTTTAAGTTTGACCAACTCTACAATTTTCTTTATTAAAATATTTTCACAAACATCGTGCAAAATACACATCCGGTGATCATGCATACAGCACTAGAAGAAATAATAATCTACTTCTATCAGAACCCAAATGTCTCACATCAGCAGGATTAAACCATAGCATTAATTTTGGTCCCCGCTTCTATAACTCTATGATCTCGATCTCGCAGTTTACCCCAATTTTAAATTTAATAAGTATGTAAAACATTTTTTGTAATTTTATTAGCTTTAAGTCATTTATTTTTATTATTATTTATTGTATGTATTTGTGTTTAATATATTTTGTCTCCTTTTTATAAATTTGTCTTTTCTTTTTCTAGCTCTGTTTAACATTTTTCACCTTTTTATATAAGTGTGTCATTCTTTCTCACTTTGTTTGTTGTTTCTCCTCTTTCTCCACTCTGATGTTCTGAATCTACACCCGAGCACGAGCAGTTTGCTCATTCGGGTGTATTTCTAAATAAATATTTGGTTCTTTTCTTTCTTTTTCTTATCTTAAAAAGTATTGTACTTTAATTTTTAAATTTGTAAATGCTTTTTTGTTTATTTGTGTATTTTTGTATTTGTATTTGTACATAAGCTTGTAAATGTGATTTAATTTAATTAAATCAGATAAAAACTGTCATAAATCAATCCGTAATCATTTTCTTAAGTAACCTACACCAATAGCAGTGTGTAGTGTGAAGAAATCTGTTTATGTTTTTATATAGAAGAAATAGCCCAAATACCATAAAATTATGCATAGGCCTAGTTATCGTTAAATTGTTTACCTCTGTAGAAGTACTACATGCCTTATTTGCATCGAAAATAATTTTTTTGGTAAGGTGAGTGATCGGAGATCACAAAAGGTGTATTTAATGTCAAACGATAATGCTCAGAATTAAAAGCGTGATGTGGTACGATGGTATGACACGATATTAGCCCGCGCACCAGTTTTCAGCTACCTTGGTTTTCATTATAAATGGCAGAAGATAGCTGGCTATAACTGGGAAGGCGAGACAAGAAGCTTGTTTGAAGATGCGGGGTAGCAATATAAGTTTGTGGAGTGGCTTTGAAGCGGCATCCTCGCGCAGTCTTATATCATCCTCGTACGCTCGCGTAAAATATGCCGTGAATTTTGATATAGTGCATTCTTATTAGAAAGATTCAAGTTTATCTTCGTTTTATTCAAAGGAACTTCCTCTCTTTTATTTTAATAATTCCTCAATTTCTCTTCTGGATTATTTTGTTTAGTGTTTTTAAAATATTTCCGGAATTTATCTGAGGTTATCCTGTCTATCCTGATGATTCGCCCGTACATGTGCAATTATTTAATTGAAAAATAAAATAACATTTCCGAAACATTCTACTACTTTACAATCATTCTAATAACCACTCGCATAACTTTTCTACATGTCAGGATCTCTTAGCATTTTTATTAGTCATAAATATAATCAATCTATCTTATAGCAAGCAATTACAACAAAACGACTAACATAACCCATAACATCAGAAACTGAGCGTACAAGCGAGAGTGCAATTTTATACACGTCCTCTTTTTACTTTAAACATCCCTTAGGTAGTGCAAAATAAACCACAAGAGAGAGACTATAGAGAAAGCACTAATTGCAAGCCCGGTTTGTAAACCCTCGTAACCCTATTATTTATTCCGCCACTGCAACCCTGGCCTTCGTTGTTGAACCGGTAATGATTTCGTGTCACACTCATCTAACCTAAGCGAAACCTCAACCAACACTACCTAAGCATTAGGTACCAACACATATACTTACGTAAGAACATTTACCCCAGGCTATAGGCCGAAATTCTACACCCTTCTCACTAACTTCCAAACACAGTCTTTAAGCACCGTACTTTTCCTTTTTTGGAACAAAAAAAAGGAAAGAAGCACGATACAACAAAGTAAACCGCAATGCCTCGGGGAAAAGATGAAATAAAATGAATAACTAAACATACACAACCATATAACATGCCTTCTTAACAATAGCTATAAGAATCGAAACCATCATCATGAAAATTAAAAACATAAAAAAGTATATCGTGTTTTGTCAAAAGGATGCTTCATTTTCAATTCTGATGCCTCAAGCAAATAACGAAAACTTTTTATTTCTTACAGAAAGATTCTTCAGCTGGCATTATAAAACATCATCAATTAACAGAAACCCGTCCTCTCTTTTTATGAGAAATGCCCTTGACTGTCCAGAAGGAGCACTAAAATATACAGTGGGAAAATATTACTAGTATGCAAGAAATGACATTCACAGGAATGTCGAAGAATAAATTGTAAAAGAGGATGAAAAAATGTTAATGACGTACTCCAACAATACATATACTTGGGTGGCCGCGGTATCTTCTGATTTTTTTTATCTGTAAACATGATTTTTAAGAGTATAACGAATGGATTCTTTTTTCCACATGCCGAACCAGAAATACATCAAATAGTTTTTTTTTACATATATACAGAACAAAGCCAGCTTGGAAATCAATAAATTCCAAAAAAAGAAAAGTACATTCATCAAATGCTTGATGGCTCTGTTTCCATTGTATCTCAGGGAATCTTCTGTAAGCCACGCCTTACTTTCCTGTGTACATATGTTGGCCTATTACGTATACTCGAATAAACGTATTGAACTACACATTGTAGATTCTAGCAGCATAGCCCTAAATGATAACATAATGACAATTCGTTTCTGAACTTGAAACTACAGTAAGGTGTTTCTTAAACGTTTTCCAGGGTTCAGAAATGAGGAGAGAGGATTACTTTCGCAAAAGTTAACTAAAAGCGGGGGTATTTCTAAAGATAAAACTGTTTTGCGGTTTTATTTATTTATGAATATAGCTATAACTGGTTCTTCCTTAAAATATCTACAGATTTTCCCTATTTTTTATATCTTGTAACAAAAACTGTAGCAACATGTTAGAGAAGATGTAAAATCAAGAATTAAGCCTAGTTAATGTTCTGCTAACGTTATAAATTTATATTTTTAGTTTTGGGTACCGGTATTGTAAACACGGTTAACTGTTTTTTAAATATTTAATTTTATGCTTTGAATTTTATAAATATCTCTGTTTCTCTAAAATATAATTAATTTTTAGTCCCTAAACACGAGCTTTGCTCAACTGGGGTTAAAAAATTGTTTTCTTTGATTTCGTACCTTGCAATAAAATTTCTGTACAGTCTATGTACATCAGTATTTCTGTAATAATAAATAAAAATAATAATAATAATAATAATAATAATAATAAAAGTTATCAACTCGTTGAAACTTTCTGCGAATTAATCATAGGCCTATAAGAAGCTTAACATGCAAAAAGAGAGAGAGAAACATTTTTCCGTTCATTTTCCTCCATTTGAGGAAAGTAGAAATAAGCAGACACACTTTCTTGCATACTTGATAGTTGGAAAATGAAATGTAATGCTCTTCAATTATTTTTAATAGGCTTTCAACCCATTTCCTTTAGTGGGTTTACCAAAATATGAATTTACAACAAACATGTCATAGGAAACAATAGAAACACTACTGCAGAGGATAAAAAATATATTTATATTTTTAAATACTTTTTGAATATCTATGTATAGTGTCTACTAACTAAGCGCCATTGTAATTATGCTTAATAATTGCGGGATCTTATAGCTTACAGTCCTATAGTAAGTATAATACTGAACACAAATTACACCATGGGCATGAGGTTTATAAAGAATTACGTTATACTCTCTTCATAATAATAATAATAATAATTATTTATTTAATCAGGTTATACAATGTCCTAGACATCTTCCTGCACCCATTTCAGGAGTTTATCATTTTTCTCCATAATTCTCGATTTGTCCATGCTTCGTCTTCTATTCTCCTTTCCTTTAGTGTTTGATTGATGCCTTGTGTCCATGTCAATTTGGGCCTGCCCCTCTTTCTTCGTCCTTTCATATATCTTCTTCGGTAGTCTATCGTCTGTCATTCTTTTCATGTGCCCATACCATCTTAGTTGTGCTGTTTTTACAGTATCTACCAACGATCCTTGTACCTTCATTTTTCCTCTAATGATATTGTTCCTAATCTTGTCCCTCCTGGAGATTCTTGCAGACCGTCGCCAAAAGTCCATTTCTGTGGAGTGTAGTTTAGCTATTGTATTTGATTTCAAATGCCAGGTTTCTGCTCCATACATAACTGTGCTCTTAATGATTGTATTGTATATGTTTGTTTTTGTATATGTTTAATTTTGAAATTGCTGATCTTCCTTTGTTGATTCGTCCATTTATATCGTCTTCATGGTTTCCATTCTTTGTAATTTTTATTCCTAAATATCTATATTCATTGCAATGTCTGATTGTACCACTCCCGTTTGATAAGATGAGGTCCTTTGAGTCTGTTCCTAGTGCCATATAGTTTGTTTTCTTCAAATTGTTGTTCAGGCCCCATTCCTTATACTCTTCTATAAGTTTTCTTGTCATATAATAATAATAATAATAATAATAATAATAATAATAATAATAATAGTAAAAACTATTACTGCATTAATAATAATGCTATTATTTCCTTCTAAACACGATGCTTTCTACAAGCTATCAATTAAAAATTTATTTACAAGGACCTGACAGGTATTCGCTTACTGGAAACGTAAGAAGTAGCCTAGATGGTTGACTGTAATGCCTATCTGAATTAACATTTTTATTTAGGCTATTTAAAATAAGTTATTTATATTGTGTTTTACATATTCCAGTATGTCATTTGTAGGCTGCATACTGTTTTAGTAACTGTCTGAGCCTATATAATTTATATATTTTTGACTCAAGTATTTCAAGTAATTATATCCGGAAATCTTAATTTTGTGTTTTTGACATTTTGATCACTTGAAGCGGTATGAATTCATTTTGACATGACAGTTAAAAAAGGTTAAAGTCGCTATTAAAACTATCCACAGGTTAGAACTTGCTAACCCTGTAACGAGACGAAACCAAGATACTGATACCCACAACGACAACTATGGGTACAATAAAGCTTAATATGATCACACACAAAAAAAGTGTTTCAGGCATCCACAACCGTATTATTTAAAACAGAACATGAAGGAAAAACTACACAAATTCTGTTTAAATAGGCCTACTTTTTGTTCAGATTTATATTATGTTACAAATACACGATAATAATTTATAACAACCCATGGGGAAATGAGCCCTATCTTCCCAGTCCTGATTTTTCAGGAGAAACAGAAACAATTGTATTGAAATTTCGGTTGTTAGATTACTGCAGAAAATTCAACATACAGGCATTCTAAACAAATACAAGAAGCATTAATTAAGCTTTTGAGAACCCAGTCGTTTAAAAATTAATGTTCTACTAAGCTTTACAATTCATGAAAGTTTAAACTGCATTTTCACAACATCAAGGTATACCGAAATTAAAAACATACGTAATGACACAACTTCTACAATACTTTGAATTTTGAAACAGAAGAATAACCACGTTGATCACAATTTTTCCCCCTGTATTTTGGTATCAACATCATTATTTGGTCGAAGTGGAAAATAAAACCTTTTTCCCTTGACTGCCACGTTAAAATTATAGCCGTTTCTCAGTTTCAACAGTGTTATATAGTTTTCTGAAAGCAAAAAATACACACGTCTATCATGAATCTATAGGCCTTTAGCAATTATTGCAATTACAGTAGGCCTATAAAGGAATTATGCATTCTAACTTTTGGTCACTTCTCTCGAACATAACATTTGAACGATTATCTACTATATTCGCAATTTACGAACATTTTTCTAGCTGCGGGTCATTTTTTACTTGCTCATAATGGCAGAGTCCACCAGATCAGACAATTAAAATGTGTGTAAATCATTTAAGTCAGTTTGGCTATAAAAACCATCCAGTACAGAACATTAAACTAAGATTATATGATAAATGCTTTTGAAATGAAGGCACAATTTATAAGGCTATAATGACTTTAATGCCTCGCTTTAAGTCATTATGGAACTTCGCTGCCTTCCTTGCGCAACGGTAATGGGATGATTGGCCACAAACGGGGAAAGAGAAATACCTAGATAATGTCAGACAAATAAGTTACGAATGATATTTACTAAGAATGTAAAACACATACTTTCGGAATATTATGTGTATGGAAATAACCCCAATTTATTCTAATGAAGTCTTCATAATACGATAAACAGGATTGAAGCTAATTCCGGTAACAACAAAAATTTACGAATAACGATGTCTTTTAAATGCAATGATATATTATTATACCAATCCAAGATTAAGTAAAATTAGTTATTTATTTATAACTAAGAATTTATTTGGCTACCTATATGGAAGAATAACATAGGTCCCATAAAAGCAGTAAATGAGTGATTCCAATAAAATGTGCTGGATATATTTTCTTCTCATATGGTAACTTTCACAAATATAAAATTAGATTCAATCCCAACATATTTGTGCGTTAAAAGGCTAATGTAAGCAATAGCAGGTGTTGTTGATCTTTATCCTTCATGGTGAGATTTCAAATACCCCTACGCAACCCTATACCACATACAGCAAACATAAAACATACGAAATTCTGGGGATTAATAAATGTGGAGCTTGTTTCCAAAAGGTACCAAATCCACTTCAACAAATTTTACAGGAAATGAAAAAAACGTTATACAGTTGATAAATTATACTGATATCGATAATTCATTCACAACATGTGCAGGTAGACCTAAGAATCATATTTACAAAGAACCTAAGATATTCATTCATTATTGTGCTGTTTATCAACAAAACAAACTTGGATTTGGTACTTTTTGCAAGCAACTTGGGATTTGGTACTTATTGGCATGAAAATATCAAATTAGAAACTCATTAAAACAGATTAAACTGAAACTAAAATTTATTGGATTAGGCCTACCTAAATATACTTAATTGCATCTAATTATACTATATTATAACTTACTGTGAAACACCTATTACCGTATAAAAAACAAGAGCAAAACAAACAAAAATTACTTGACCCAACTTGATTTTAAAAACAACAATAGAAAACTAAGAGAATCGAGTTTCTTGAGCTTGTCTTAGCTTCATATGAACAATAAAGCTCCTACTCATCATAAAAGACAGAAACATTTTCACTATCATTTTCTTCCACACACAAGTTGTTGGCACTGAATGATTTGATATTTCTTGCCAGTTCACCCATTGAAAATCATATTGCTCAGGTTTTTATTTTCCTTAACTTTTTATCCACAATGCCAAAGGACCCATCAGCAGGCATGTAAGAGTGGCCAAGTACAGCGAAAAACCACTCAATTTGAAAGTCATACTGGGAGGCAATTACATAGAACATGAACAATATACAGTAGTTTTTATTCTTTGAGGCACAACTGTCGCAAAACACTTTAATGACTTTGATACTGTTTGCAACACAGTATGGTTTCAGAAAGGTGTTAAATCATGAACTGATTTCCGTAGGTCCTCTACCACCTTCACATTCAAGCCATCTATAGAAGTGGGTAATCTGAGGAGAATTTTTTTTTGTCCTGCTTGTGAATGACTACAGCCAATATATAATACCAAACCTGTCTTGCATAGTGGGTCTGACCTATCTGAGTTTTTTAGTTTTTGCATAAGATCAAAATTTATAGTTAGCCTATTGCATCTGGTAGACACTGGTTCATGTTCTGAAAGAAAGCTTTAGCTCTATGTCTGTGGACAATTTTTTTTACAACAAACTACAGGCATGTGACGTCACTTAGCCAATGAGAAGCAAGAAAGCTCTATGATGTAATTATTTGACCATGATATTTCACCAATGGAACGTGAGAAAGGATTTGGTACTTTTTGTCACGAAACTGTGGAGGGATGTGGTACTTTTTGCTACAAAACTCAATCTTTCAGGCCCTCTAGCAATGGGATTTGGTAATTTTTGGCAATTTTAACCACTGACTACGATTGTGTGGCTAGTCAAGAATGTGTTGCCACCTGTAACTCATTTTTCGAATTTTTTGGATTTGGTACCTTTTGGAAACAAGCTCCTCAAATGTATCTTGAGTGTATAGATAAGAGAAAGTTTTAAGTAACATTATTAATATGCCTTAAGAATCTAAATGATAGGCTTTGTCCCTCTTTTATTTATGGCATAAAATCTGTCCCAGCCAAAATTTTACGGGCATATTGTACATTAACAGAAGTTGGTTAATTTAGTAGGAATGATTTAGTGTATTTCCAATTCTTATGAGTGGTGAGTGACCATCACGAGAAACTAGACATCACTTCTCATAAAGTTGCATTCAATGATTCTTAACCCCGATCGATTGAAACAAAATGAGTGTAAATAAGACACAGTCTTCATTCAGTTTTAACTGATAGGCTACTGGTTAAGGGAGTCGTTTTGGAGCAATGTGATGATGGACGCTGCGAATTCGATTCCCGCCTTGGGATATGCCTATTTTATCCGATGAAAGAAAACAGAATGGACTAATATGTGTAAAAATATACAGCAAAGAGTGAGTAAAAATGTAAGTAACATACGCCCAGATATTTGCCGCAGTTCATGTTATTTACGCCTACGTAGTTTTCAGTTTTGTATCCATGCAAAATTGGGGTACTTGGTTAGGTTTACACTGAACATTTATAAATTTATCCGAAAATGGATTGAGACTTATAAAATAAAATAACATAGAATTAGTTTTGGGGTTAACTGTCTTTGCAGTATGCTTAGAAAATTATCTTCACATTTTGATATTACTCTTATTGTTAGAAGTCACGTTACTAGTGAGCTTCAGGATGGGCTTATCAATACAGTATTTTAAAATCAGAGGCCCGTTGAAATAGGTACAAAAAATAAAGTCTATTACTCGAATATACTTTGATTTTTGGCATCTTATCGATTAATGAATAACTGTGATCAGGCCATTTTAGTCCACAGACACTAAGGATTAAGGCGGCGAACAAATCGAATTCCTTTTAACCAAAGTCAACTATCTTAAAAATTTTAATTCAATCAGAACTATTTTCACTTTCAAGCAGGGGTTCAAACGTAAAGATTTGCGAGAGTTAAAAATTTATAAGTAAGTTATGAATGTAAACATGATTGGAACACATTTTCTCAATATTTTACTTTATTACTGAGAGAATAACACGGAAGGATAGCTATT
This sequence comes from Ectobius pallidus, assembly GCA_964059195.1. Classification (NCBI taxonomy): domain Eukaryota; kingdom Metazoa; phylum Arthropoda; class Insecta; order Blattodea; family Ectobiidae; genus Ectobius; species Ectobius pallidus. The sequence continues at coordinate 48,474,651 of CAXKWD010000010.1, read as the reverse complement.
CTTATTCAAGAATTACCGTGAAGTTACAGCACACTAATCTGTCCAAAATCAATAGGACCAGACACCGGTAGTTAGTTCTACTAGAAACATTTTGAATTGGTATATAGGCTGCTGGCAAATAACAGTTTTCTTTCGGAATATTGTTCAGGTGGTCAAAAAATCACGTAAAAAATTCAAAGCTAATGACCAGGGCCCGGATTCTGATGACCTAAAATTGTTTGAAAAATGACCTATAAAATGACCCTAAATTTTAAAGAAAATGACTTAATAATTATAAAAAATGACCTAAAACTGATATTTTATTTATAAAAATTATTATTGTACACACAAAGTTATAGACTAGTTTGTACATAATTGTAAAAACTTTAAATAATTCTAATGTTATGAATGTTTTTTTCTCATGGAAATTTATAGTGGCCCTGAGGCACCAGGGAGTCAAAATTCGGCATTTCTTTTTGTGGTCTGCCGGATTATATTGTTATTTATTGAGGGTAAACAGTAGATTGCACTCTCAAATCCAAGCAGGTGGCAAATTTTGGAGCCAAGTCAATCTAATAACAATAGTAATATAATACAAAATTTTGGCGTTTCTTTGATTCTCATTTTCGACTGAGACATGGCAACACTTAACGTCGCATTTTTCGTTATTGCATTAAACAAACAACACTTCAAAGACAGCACCGCTAGCTACGGAAAAAGTTAATACACTCAATGTAAATGCATGAAAATGACAAAATAATGACCTAAAAATGAAATAAATGCCCTAAAAATATAAAATCGCATAAAATGACAAAAAATGACCTAATAAAAATGTATTTCTGTAATCTGAAGGCCATGTTTAGGATTTATCTACAAGTTGGCAATGTCTATTTAGCATCAATAAAAAGATGACATGTCATTAGAATCCGGGCCCTGCTAATGACTGTTTACGTCTATACGAGAACAACTAATGCCAAATTTTCCTAGACTGTTAACTAAATTTAGAAATAGCAGGTCTAGTCCATATTATTTGGATCTCTTACCTTCGCATTGCACACTTATGTCCTTTTATACTTTGGTTTCCTATGGCTGTTCCAATTTCTTGTTAATCCTTATTGGTTTAAATGTATCCATACATTCACTATGTTCACATAATAAATTCATAAACATATAATCTGACGAGTAGATGATAAAATAATTTCCTTGAATTTAGAAATCATCACCACAAGCACTGAAAGCAGTAATATTTCTCACTCACGTTGTAAAAATATAGTAGAAACACTGAATACGAAGATTCTAATGTTGGGAAGCGTTTGAACTGGAGAAACACCAAGAAAAATAACGGATCAGCTAACACTTTGGAATTACTGAAACAAATTCAGTTCTTAAGAATCGTACAACACGTACGTAGGAGAAGAGATCGGGAGAGATTCTTCTCTCTTCGCTCCTACCGGTCCATACAGCAGGAGGTTCAACCTGAAATTACCAGTCTTTCCACGCTTGCAATTTGAGCTCGTTTGTAGCCCGCCTCAAGTTGGTGTGGGGGAAGGGGGAGAAAACTATCTGTTCCGATGGGCTCTCAAACCCCCACCCTTCCGACCAAAACATCCCCAGCTTGCCCCTTGCCTGGTTCTTCTTCCACAACGGAGTCTTTTCAACTGCTCATTCTGAACCGGCAATTCCATCCATGCTTTTTCCCTTTTTAAAGTGCAAGGTTACCTCATTATTGCATGGATTAAACCAGCAGGAGACCCACAACACCCCATATTCTAGATATGGCAAAGGAAGTAAGTTTTTCTTTGCTACTCAGAAGCAAACTTTTTACTATTGTATCCACGGTATGCATAAATCATTGCAATTTCTTTTTCTTCAGAAGAATAACTTCTTTCGTCTTAAAGAACTGCCATTTGCTAAGTCTTCACAGAAATTAAGTACAAGCTTACGTATTTAAGGACACATACAGCTTATATCACATTAAGATATTGTTTATCTTCATAATTGATTAAATTAAAAATTATATATTATAAATAAAATAATAACATAAGCTCCAAGTAACTAACTACACAATTTTAAGCTGCTTCACTTTACATAGAATGCATCGGAACCAGAACTGATTTTCTACTTGTGTTTAAAAATTCAAGTTGAAAAAAGTTTAACGCAAATATTCTGCAATGCATAGTTTAACTCGCAGTATAACTAAATAAAACCTCAAAGTGAATTATACTGTAGTACGGCTTCAATTTCATCATTAATAGCGCAAGATAATTTTAAAATGTCCCTTTGTCAGCATTCAAAAGAGTTATTATATCTGCTTTGATAGCAAATCCTCTCTGCAGTTCCAATAATTGTACAGTTTCTATATTCCAGTAATTTATTTCTAATTAATTTGAAAATATAAATGTTTCATGTCTGTGGCAGTACATTACAGTACGGTACCAACTGTTATAAAAATAGTAGGCCTATACTATTATGTGAGAACTGGAATAAGCTCTACTTAAGTAATACATTATATTATTATTTATTTATTATGGATACCGTATCTATAAAAGAAGATTTTTTAAAAATACTGATTAGGCTATATCCAACGACCTTTTCCCCCCTGTACTGCATAAGTTAGTCTCTCTTGTACCGAGACAGATAGCCTTACTGAATAAGCTTCTTTCAAAGTAATGTTTGCAGAGTGTAAAGATTCCCTGATCTAGATAACCGGAAGTTAGGAAAGGAACACCTTGTGAACGTTCCCTGTTTCCACATTACGGCGGAACTAGCCTATATCTGTAAAAACCTACTGCTGGCAGGTGTTCGTTTTATAGAAATAAACCGTAAAACCTTAAGTGAAAAGATTATAGCTAAGTTAAATGCAATATTTTAGTATAAACTTAGAGTCTGAAACCGATCTGTGGTTATGGCTTAAACGTATTATATTGGTAAGATAAACTCCAAATGAATAAATAAAGAAATATAATAAAAAAGTAAAGCAATTTCAGTACCCGATTAGAGAGAAAGCCGTGCACAGGGTTGTCAGACTTATCGACTTTCCGGGACAGCCCTTGATTTTTATGAAATAATTCGAAAAACGCTTCCGGGTAGTCTGATTGTCCCGGTTATGCATAAGAACTAAAACATTGATTTAAATCAAAGTTTTCTTTTTCTATTTTCATTTGGCTGATTACCAGCAGCCTGATATTTTTGGAGAAATAAAACAGCTCATTTCGGTGATAACATTCTTCAAATTTGGTGAATATTTCACGAAATAAGTTATTTTATAGACTGCTATATTCGAAATTGAAAAGTATACTCCAATACAGTACTTACCGCACTGGATTTTATTTTAAATGTAGGCTATTTATTACGCAGTTTTCAGCTGATACTGTCAAGATATAAAGATTGTTCCATGTTCGATAATAATCGATACCACACCGATGTCATAATAGAAATCTGTATCGTTAAATATATCATTATGAAACCGTTACATCACACGTAATAGGCCTAAGCGTATTATAGTACGGTCGAACAAAAGAGTTATAGGCCTATTGATAATTGATAAAATTGTGCGACTATATTCTTCCACCACCCCTGTGATGAAACTTAATACGCATAATGTTTAAGATTAGCTCTTCACGTTAAAAAAATTACCTCACCTCGCCATAAGAAGTTACTTTTCTTTGAATGTAAAGTTATCAAAATTATAATTGTGAAACTTCTAACCAAACTGCTGCTAAGATCTATTCAGAAGAATTTTAATATATTTTTAATAATCACATTTCTTTCTGACAAAGGTATATTCAGATCAATAAAGCTGTAGCAGAATTGTTGAAATAACTGCACTCACGAGGAAGAAGAAAATTCGGGGACAGATTTTTTAAAATAATTGTTCTCATAATGTTTTAAAATGTCTTTATTAGACATAGGCTAAAATGTCTTTATTAGACATAGGCGAAAAAAGGAGAAACAGAGATTAATTTGCTATTCACAACAAATTGTAAATATAAAATAGTGAAATGTACAGGTACAGTATTAGTGAAGTATAAGGTTCTTAAAATAAAGCCTGTTTATAATATAAGGCATATATTGTGACATTAAATGTATAATATTGTATATTTTGTATTACAGTGTTATTTAGTAAATTTAAACATACTAAATATGGAAGCTGAAGTAGCGGCTCCGGTCACGGAAATCATAATTAACGGCCGTGGGTGTAGGCAAGCTGATCACATGCCCCCCAATCCTGCCATCTGCTTATAGTAGATGACGCAGCGGTCGAATGGTAGGTCTAGTCCTTTCTGGGATGTAGCGCCACGAAGTTTAGTTTAGTCATATATGTAAGATATGTTTCATAATTATATGTATGGCATAATATACTTTATTGTACCATGAAAAACATTATACCGTAATAAATTAAAACAAACCACAAACAATATGATTCCTAAAAATATTCAAAATGTCAATATTAAGTAGTTAAACTAAAAATGTATTTATATATATATATAAAAATTCTAGCCTAGATAATGGCACTAGGGCCTCTATCAATGTAGTAGGAGAGTTAAATTAAGCTAATTAATTTGCTGAGGGAAACCGGCACGGGAATCTCGTAATTATCTCGAAACGCATCTCTTTAAAACAAGGCAGGGCTTAAAATAAAAACTGCATTCTAGTATAGACTAATTAATACTTCAAATTTCTTGGAAAGTAATTACCCATAAATTTTCAGTTTTTGCATAAAAAAACTAATTATGCCAGAATATAATTGCTCCTCCAAGTGAGGTACTAACAACACCGCCAAGTAAGAAATAACCTGTTAACTTCTTTATTGCAATTCTCTTCTCTTCATAAAACATACGATTGATTCATTATTAACACCACTGTAAAATATAATCATTACTTCGCAATGCTTCTACAATTCCTACTGTATAATACCTAAACTGTCATTGTGAAGATTTTACGATTGCAGAATGGATCAATTTAAGTATAGATATTAGAATTCCCGGGTAAAATGACACTTAAAGTTCCATGTCACGTTTGAACGTTAAAACTTGTCAGTAAACATGGAGGAATGTTAACGTTTTTAATTTATAGACTTCTTAACAAGAATTATTAAATAAAACGAGGAAATGAGCACAGAACAGCGATTTTGCGAAAAGAAGTGTTTATTAAAACGAGTTCTTATAAAAGGTTAGTTATTATTAAATTACATGCTTATTTATATGAAGACATTAATGAGAATAGCTGTAATTTATAAACACATCTGAATAAATTTCTCTTACTTGTTGCGCATGTCCAATGACACTACTCTAGCTCTATATAGACCTACATAATGTATTAGCTTTCATGCATATTATTAGTCTAATGTAATGGATAAGTACTCATTTATCAATAGTAACTTATAGCTTCAAAACAAAATCCAATACATAGTTAATTAAGCTGATTTAAATAATATTAATGACACAATAAAGACAATGATTCATTCTCCAGCTGCCATGTGGGTCATCAATATTTTATAACAGATGGAATAAAATAATTTTCACCTACAGTTATTATTTATTATATTATTATTCCTCTTTAAACTTTTGCATAAAACTAAAGTCTAGTTTCTATTCCACAGCCTTTCTCCTGGGATAGAGATATAACCAGAATCAGCTTCTAATTTAGAGACCTTTCGCCTCTCCGGATTCTTTCAATCTTCATTCTAAATATTCCTCTAGATCAGCGTTTGCCAACTGCCGATAATAATATGTCAGGGCATGAGTTCTAAATGCGGGCAGTATAGTTTACGGCAAACAGTAAGCGATCTCTTTGCCAAGTTAGCAATGCCTATGATCGATTACAGCAGAAGAGTGTAGAATGTTTGTTACTTGTATTCAACAGATTTCGTCTTTTATCCACAGTGGTATGGTTGGCACTTCTGTTTGCAAAGGGCTATCTGATGGTGTTTAGTAGAAATTACGGTAATATTTCTCGTCATTATATTTGAACATTAACTCTAATCATGCCTAAATCGAAAGTTACTTCTGTTAATACAAGGGCAGAAGAATATAAAAATGAAGGGGCGGGGGTTAGTTCATGTAAATAAAGAAGCAAAGTTTATCATTGCGCAATGTTCCCAATGTAGTAATTATAAAGTAATTTATTTCACAAAATACCCACCGAAATAGAAGGAAGTTAACACCGAAATCAGCCATTTTATTTCACCAATAAATCAGGGCCCTTACTTGTTAATTTAAAGAAATCTGGGTTCACTGGCAAATCATCTTATAATACCGGATTTTAATAATTAATGTTATAGGCCTACAGTTCTAACACGTTATATTCGAAGACAAGTGAGGAAAATTATTACTATTACTATTGTTACTACTACTATCATTATTATTATTATCATCACTATTATTACTAAAGCCTTCAACTAAAAGGAAGCAGGATGTATAAAAATGGACAAAGGAAATAAAGAGGAGAAGCATGGCGTATACTGTTATACAAATGTTGTAGAAAACGAGTGATGCTGGTAGTAATAATTTTTTCCACTTATTTTCCCCTTCTTTTTATGTAGGCCTATATTTTTTTTAATAGTCCTCCATTTCACAATGACCTTGTAAGTTAATTCTAAATGATTAGGACCTGTGAATTAAGAAAAATGATACTGTGTTCCGGACAATAAAACTTAGCAAGTGGGGGTGGAGGTTGAAATTGACTTAACTAGCGTTCTTAGTGAAGTGTTTTTGCTATGTAATTATTAAAATATAGCTATTACACATAGACTACCAACAAACAATCTCTTTGTGTTATTCATTTTTTGAAGATTGAGTTTGCAGTTATCTCTCTCAACGTTAAAAGTACAAAACATGCATTTTGAAGTACACTATTCAAAACAAAAAGTTACTATAAACTATGTCTAAGTAAGTTATTACGACTATAAATAAAATCTGTACAAAGGGTAATTACCTAACAAAATTCAATACAGTTTCCTTAAGATGACCATAATACGTGAAGAGAGCTCTTTGATACAAGGAAGAAAAACGAGTGAAAATGAAATTCTTGCTTGTAAAATTAAATAATGTTTCTTTGTATGTATTAGTATTTTGTGTTTTTCATTTCTATCAGTATTTCGTGTTTTTCCTTTTCTTCGACTGGAATTCTTTGACAATTTTATACTGCCCTCTTTAACTCCATTTGTTGGCAAAAATATACAAATGTGCAAGATTAGGAATAATTCAATGTTAATAAAACTAATTTTTCACGTATAAAAGGTGTCCAATGCAAATGTCATATTCTACAAGTAAGAATTAATGTTATTTCACGTCCTAGACCGGCTAGAGTCAACTCAGCCTTTTGTCTATCAGGGTGCTCAAGGGGAAAAGGTTAAAATATATTTATTTATATTTTTAGGAGTAGCCTATTCAGTTCTCTGAACTTCAAAGTCGTTATTACATATACAAATAAACGCTGTTTTATTCATATCACTTCTCTTTCACCAAGCACATATCCTAATAAAATATGTGTAGGCTACTATGTGGTTATAGCCTATAGAACTGCATGTTTCTAATGGATTACGATATAATAAACTTCTTTGGCAAAATATGACTGCAAAATCATATAACAATGGGAGAGGAGTTAGATAAGTACTACCAATTCTATGCATGAAATATGTGAAGAATTGGTACCTCTGTTTTATTTTGGATATTATTACTTTTTTTTCAAGTTTATGACGAATACTGGAAAATGCACAGTATATTTACATTTATATCAAACTACTCGAAAGTGATACATGGGCAAGGGACTGGTCACCATAGTAACATAAATATGTTCAGGTCCACCGCTGTGGCTCAGGGGATGCGTTCGCTCCTCTCACGCAGCGGACCCGGGTTCGATTCCTGGTCGGGAAAGTTACCGAGGTGGGGGGTTTTCCCCTCACCTGTGAGACAAGTGTCAGGTAACTTTAGGCCCTAGTGGTTCCCGGATATCTGGCCGTCATTATCATCTTCATCCCATCCTCGCCTTGTTTGGAGTGGGTGTGTGTGTGTGAATGGTGTGTCTCGTCCTAACTTATGTGTTTGTGTTGTCTCGGAGGTGGTCCCGGCATTGGGCTGATCACTCATCCCGGGAGGCCCTCCATGCCCTTGTCCTTGCCTGGTCAAAAAAGTATGTCTGTGTTGTGATCCATAGTTCATTCCTCTCCCGACAGGTCGCGGCCCGGTAAGGCCCGGGCGGCGCGGATCCCATAAAGGTAAAAAAGGAGAGGTAAAACTACGAAAGAGAGAAAGAGAAATATGTTTAAAAACATAAGCCTAAAACGTACGGTACTTACGCAGCCATAAATCAAGGGAAATATTAGGCCTATAGGCTATTTCTTTCACTCACCGACAAGGAAAAGTCTCATGTATGATACCTCGGGTTTCAGATTTTTTCTCGCTTTCATGAACGGGTCAAAGTAATGAGATTCTGAACTACATGTTCCTATTTTTCCCATCTCTGTCTGCTACGTATCGATGGTTAAATTAAAAAAAAAAAAAAAAAACTGAAAATCTTTAATATAGTCCCGATGTATCATAATTATATATCACCCCTAAACTCTCCCAGAAACTCCTCAAAATAAAATCAAAATGTGATCTCTTGAATATCCGTCATTAACACATATTAATCCTCAGAATAAAATTTATAGCTATCTAAATCTCATTTTAGACCCCCAGGAAAGTCCCAACCCACAAGTATAAAAATAGAACTGGGCTAATTTGACCTTGGGGCCAAAGAGGCTATCATGTCTAGTGAAAAAGGTAATGGAATCGTAATTAAGTTATTTTAGTTGATTTTAATTAATTCATTTGACGCTAATTATATTTTTTATGAGAAGTTTTAGTTAGTGAAACATACATATGCATATATATATATATATATATAATGTCGTAAGTATGTAATGATGTGCATATTAATAATAATGTGTTTTCATGCGCAATGTCACATAGTATCAAGTACCTAATGAAACGTTTATCGGAAACCAAAATTTAATTTTCCTGTACTGTAGGCCTACTTAATTATGCCCTTCACCTTACATGTGCTTCACCTCTTGATTACAGATGTTACAGATCAGTTATATACAAATGTTATTTTTCCAAGGCTTAATTAATTACTTTAGTGGGGAACTTACAGCCATCCTAGATAATTATCTGGGCCCGGATTCTGATGACCTAAAACTGTTTGAAAAATTACCTATAAAATGACTCTACATTTTAAAGAAAATGACTTAATAATTACAAAGAATGACCTAAAACTGATATTTTATTTATAAAAATTATTAATGTGCACACAAAGATATAGGCTAGACTAATGTGTACTTAATTGTAAAAACTGTAAATTTAGAAAGGATGTTGTAGGTCTAAAAACTTTGTTCTTAATTGGAAGATTTGAGAAGAAAAGTAAGAAAATTGTTTTTAAAGTAGATTCTACAAAAATGTTGCATTATAGTAACCAAGTCATTTATTTAAAATAAATGCACGAAAATGACAAAATAAGGTAGCAAATGACTCGAAAATGACAAAATAATGACGTAAAATTGAAATAAATGTCCTAAAAATATAAAATTGCATAAAATGATAAAAAAGGACCTAATGCATTTCTATAAACTAGAGGCCATGATTAGGATTTATCTACAAGTTGGCAATATCTAAACAGCATCAATAAAAAGATGACATGTCATCAGGATCCGGGCCCTGATAATTATATAAACAGATATATAAAAAAGGAAGCACGACAAATAAACTAGTGCTTATTTTAACTATGCATTACCATCATGATAAAAGTGTTGGCTTTACAACAGCTCTATCAGCTTTAAAAGCGGCAGATCGAAGGGTGTGCGCGGCACAGTTCAAAATATCCTCTTTATACTAGGAAGAGGTGCCAGAGAACACGTGGAAGCGTGGCTAGAACGTACAGAAACAAACCCAACCAATATATCTGCAAGAAATAAAACTTGAAAACGCAGAATGCTAATATAGCTCCATACACAAAGAGATATTTGCGAGAATGAAAATGAAAAGGATGTTCCTACTGTGTTTACCCACAGAAACGTTGCATGGATAATGTAATTTCGCGTTTGAAATGACATGTTTTATTTACAGCTCTGAAAACAAATATGCAATATAAGATCTATGGAATACGCAAAGAAGAGAATAGTACCAGCACGCCTACAGAAAAGCGGCAAAGGTCATCGAAGCCCTTAGAGCAGGTGTGTAAACATGCCGCCCGCGGGCCGCATTCGACCCCTTCAGTTATGAAATGCATCTCCCTAAAGTTAAAAAAAAAACGTAAAAAAAATTTATGCAAAAAAATTTAATGCAAATAAAATTTGCTAAACCTGAGTTTCTATCAGCATAGAAGACAAATGTCTCATAAAATACTGCCTATATGCTGCCTATACTGCAATGCATTGTTCACCAGAATACTCAAAATAATAAAAACCGACCCTGTTTTGAAATTTTAAAAAAAGTTAATTTGATTCGTTCCAAGGGACTGAGTCAATTTAGGTTGTCTAGTTTGATTAGTGATATAGTTAGTGAATTTGAGGGCTTGCCATGCTATTACGAATTCCAGTACCTTTCTTATCATTGTTTTAAAACGCTTTTGGCCCCTACGGAAAGAAATTAAAGTTTCCTTTGTTAGAAATGAACGACCAGCTAAGTGACAGCTTAGGGATTTGGCATTCATGTTACATAATTCAAGGCAATTAAATGAATTAAATTTAAATTTACAAGGGAAATATCAGTTTGTAATTTCGTTGCTTGATAATAATGTCTTGGGAAGGGCAACTGGTAAACGGTACTTGATAAATTTCCCTACCTACTCGGGATTTAAAAGATTCCCCCTATTGCTTCCAACTTGACACTGTTAAGAAATGAATAATGAATGTAAGGCTAAAAGTTGTAAGCGGTTATGAGTTAAAGTTCTTTTATTTGGTTATCCATACATTTTCTATGTAGCCTACTATTTTTCAAATGTAGTGATTCTAATACATATAGAAGCAAATGGCAAGAATGACGTATAGTGTTTTATTCTATGGTATGTTAAAAGTCAAAAGTCTGGTGGTTGATTTTTAAGAAACATAAAAATGCTTAAATTTGATAAGAAAAAATTAATTTTCATTTCGGCATGCGACCCTTGGAGTAGGCCCTTAGTGGAAGTTGAGTTTGACATGCCTGCCTTAGTGTGTGTGAGTGGATAAAATAAGTATCTTATTGTGAAATTTGAAATGGCGTATGAGGACTACGGAGTCAGGCTGATCCCCTGATATCTGTGTGAGAAGTGATAAATTAAAAATGAATAACATAACTTAAAATACTTTTGATGTCAATTATAGTGACGATAATCCTGACTGATTATAATTTTCCTAAATGTTAAAAAAATCCTTGCATCCACAGTTCAATTTACAGACTGTTCGTACCATAAAAATTATTAATATTTCATTAACATAACGTCAGATATAGGCACAGTTGTCTCTCTCTAAGCTGAAATGCGAAATACATCAGGTTAGTACGTGTATTGCTATAATTTGTCATTTATGGAGACCAGCTATTCTACTAAAATATTCCTTATTGAGTTCAAACGTAAAGCTCAAAGATTATTTCACTTGACGACTGCTTACATTAAATATATAAATTCAGCTCTGAAAGGATTAATGGACATCACATCAGAAATTTCGGGTTTCGACATAAAAAAACACTGATTTTATTTTTTCTTGGTTATTTTATGGTACACAGTATATCGAAAAAGTAATGCTTCAAGAGCGTACAGGTATTTTTACAATAATAATAAAAAAAGTCACATTTGGGGGAAAACGTCAAACAAGGCAAAAATTGCTTGGCGACCTCTTTGTTCCATTTCGGATTGAAGCTCACATTCAAAATCATGGAACTTTTCAGGATTCGTTCTACATGTATAGAGTAATTAATCCTCAAATGTTCAGCTAACTAAGAATTACTGTCATATAAAATCCTAAATTTACTGGGCTTTAAATTGAACATAAATACGTCATATATGCACTGCAATCATTCTTAAAAGTGTAAATAGTAAAATCAGCAACAATATCGCTACTGTTTGTGCTAGCGGACCATAAATTTCTAGTCATAGCTGTGTCACCGCAAGTTTAAGATCTTAATTCCATCACGAAAAAGCATTATAAGAACGACAACCGTTGAAAAGTTCGTAGCCACATGCGTGTGTACGATTACAACATTGTGTAATGTGGTGTGGAAATATGGAACCGATAAATGTCGGATTGTAGGAGCAAGGGAACGAGGAGAATTATCATATTGTATTATCTTGTGAACGGCATGCAACTCCTGAGAAAAACACGCTCTCAGATTGTATATCTTCATTCTCTTTGCTGTTATTTCAACGACTGCCACATTTATGCTAAACACACCTTATTAAGATATTCCGTTTGATCTTTTGCTCCGATTAAAATGTCAAGGTAGTAAACAGTAGAGAATGCTGCATAAGTTAGCTATAAGATGAAACAATTACCAAGTAAATTTACTAGTACTGACTGTAAGATCCTACACACAAAAAATCGCTGTGGGATGAAAAGCAAATTTCCTTCAGTATCTGTGCATAGTAGCCTATTAACATGTAGACCTGAAGTTCTCAGAGGTTGTTACTGATGAAGTTTTTTAAGAAGACGTGAAATTCAAATCTATTCACTTAAAACAACAACTACAACAGGGTTTAAAGTGGAAGAACATTTTGAAATCTTGAAAAATTCATAATTATATATTTTACAAGTAGGTGCTCGCGGCTTCGCCCGCGATTATTAGGCTAATTCAATCGCTAGATATTTTTAAAATAATTTATTTAACAACAAAATAATTAGAACATTAACACTGACATTGTTTTTAGATAAATTGCATAATTTATGTAATTTTATTTTTAATTATATAGTTAGAAGTAATAACAAATAATTAAAACGACTAAAACGAATCGTGTGCTGCCAAATGGGTGTACAGATTCGAAATGAAACGATTCAACGAACCATAAATTCATGAATCTTACCTTCACATGTCAATAATTAATCAACAACTAAATCTATTAATCTAAAAGTTATAAATTCGGCTTCGTGCAGAATTTCATCTAATACCTCAGATGTGGATTCCCTGACCCCCAAAAACCCTATATAGTGAGTTTCGTTTAAGTCTAAATCCTCCCTTCCGTTCCATATATGTTTAAAAAATCAGATCTCTGCGAGCCGAAACGTTCTTAACAAATTAATGAAGCAGAACGGGCTAACAAAATCGAAGCAACAGACAATGAGATACGTTATGCTGAACAAATCTATTTCTGCGATGCTCTTCTTTCCATAAACTGTGGCAACCGAGTAAGGCCACCTGCACAATTTCACAATTTTGAAAACGTTCAAGTTGAACCTGGTACTTCGATACAACTAGGCTACTAACAATTACAATTTAAAATAATATTTTCGGTACACATTTCTCAATATTTGCCCTGAAGGGGACGAATTTTGCACTTCTTTAAACTTTTCTTGAAATCAAAATTTCACAATATTTCGTGGATATAATTTGCTTAATATTCACATACTAAGTATCTATAAAGCTAAATTTAGTTAAGGAAAGCTGTTTTTTGAAATCTCGCTGTTACCAAAAATTCAGTCCCTAGTCAATAGTCATGCACCAACGTGGATGACACAAGAATGCGGCGAACGTGCCAAACTAGTCCGAAACAAATTAGTAATTTTACACAAAATACAGTTAAACAGAAAAAACTAAAATCTCCTGCAATTTTTGTTGAACAATTAGGTCTCTTACCACCTATTAATATTCATGCAAATATTAATATCAATAACACACTTACATTTTAACCTTAGCAGTCATATCACTTATCTTGGCCAGTACATACCTGAAAGAAAAAAAATACATACATGTAAAATCAGATAATAGTTTCTAGACTCTTTGTGCCATGTGCATTTAAAATTGCACTTGATTAAACTTCTTCGTGAAGTACTGCAGGCCTATTCTAATAATAGTATATTGCGATACAAGTGCCGTAAGGCACGTTTACGGGTCGAGGAAACAGATTGAAAACCCGAGGCGCAGCCGAGGGTTTTTAAGTTTTCGAGACCCGTAAATGCCTTTACGGCCCGTGTGTTGCATGCTATTTTTTGCACGATGATTATTTATATCAATTTCATTATATTAATTGTGATATTACTTGAAAATATTATGTAAGTACATTCTTGAAAATAGATGTTTATTTCAGAAAGTGATTCGCATGTGTTTGTTGTTATGGGAACCGAATATTTGTCCTGGGGGCTTTGTCCATAAAGACTTGTATTATGAAGTGTATCGTAATGAATTATGACGTAGCGCTTGGACCGTAAGTAATTTAACCTCATCGCAACCGCCCTTAGCAACAAGACTGTGTGGGAATGTCAACTTACGATCCATGTAAACAACTTTCGTAAGTAACACTTACTAGCTAAGGAGTGCAAAAAAAAAAAAATTAAACATACCGATTTTTAAAAGAGGTTTTCCTTTTGCCTATTCGAATTTCCTCAACTTTATATTAAAACATTATAACGAATAGAATGTATATCAAACAACTTAAGATAAATATATTGCTTTATTTGTATTTGAATACAAACTAATACTTATGGGCCAGTGCAATTAAATATAAGAAGGATTTGTAATCAATGAGCTGATTTGAACACAATTATAGAAATTCAGAGATGTTTCACGTATTTATCTAGGCTATTTACCTTCAATATTTTTCATAATGAAGAAATTATAATATTCTCGCCTCCAAAAGTAATCTCATAATTCCTCCAGGCGCTCATTGGCATTTTTCTTCGACTCTTCGATAATTGGGGTACGTGCTTCTAAAAGAATGGTTTGTTCAGATTAGAGATTCTTTCCTTTTGGAGACAAGAATTGGTATACTTGCTTGGTTGGCTATGGTTATGGTTATTCAACGGTGCTTGTGTATACTGCTAATTAAGTCTGTAACCATCCCCTGTGATTTCGAGCCCATCGCTCTAGAGATTTCCAGATGAATGAAATTGTCGGATTTAAGCTCATATAAAATGTCACGGATGTGAGGCCGGGTTAGAACCCGCGAATTTTAACAGAAAGTCAATGTATTACTGACTGCTCCACCGTGGCCGAAGAACACTGATGTTCTTTGCAATTTTTGCTCAGAATATGAAATAATTAAAAATGCCAACACCAAAACCGGGGCGATGAGCCTAGACTGTACCAATGAAAATTCATCTTTCCTGTACAAAAATAACTGCGAGAATGTTTTCGGTACACACGCTGTAACGTATCATAAAGAAGACTTGAGCAAGGCAAACCATAATTTACATTAGTATTCTGGAAGTATGGAGCGTTGTTTACTGTCTCTGTATGACAATGGATACTTCCTGAAGTCTGGTATCAAGATGAAGAAATTTGCGCATCATTGCACACAAATAGACAAATTCAATTGACATCTACAATACCCGTGACAGGAAATATTGCTAGACTGCTGATTTAAGATAAAGAATTCTCAAACATGTCTCTGTCAATGAATGTATAATTGGAATGTGGCTTCTTGTTTATTATTGGGCCCACTTGTCACATGAAGCTATAAAAAACTGAAAGGACATCCTGTGAGCTTCTGAATAGGCATTTTAAAATTTGCAATAAAACGCTCATTTAATATTCCCAGCCATGAATCTGTGTCGGAATGAAAGACAAATTACGCTATGCCAACTGAATCACAAAAAGTCAATATAAGGACACAGATTAAGACAAGCGGAACCGGAACCGGAACCGGAACTCTGAAAGTAATGAACGGACTCGGCAACTTAAAAAGACCGAAATGCTAATCAAAAGGTAGTATAATTTATAGTTATCTTCTTAGAAAAACAATAATAATAATAACTAGGATGGTCGATACCAGATTTTCTCGATACTGGATACCGTTATATGATTTTTCCCTCGATACTCGATACCGTCAATATTTCCAGTTTCAATAAATAGGTACATTCAAAATTAAAAGTTGAGAGAACTGTGTAATAGCAACTAAATTAATTAAGTGTGCATATTTAATGAGACAAAATTTAATATCATCAGTAGCCTATAATTATTTTTAAGCTCTACATTAAAACTAAAATTAGTTTTTGAAACCGTCCACTTACAAGTTTTTGTTAAAAAATACTAGCATTCTCACTTAATTGCAGAATTACCAAAGTATCGAAAAAGTACCGAGCGAGTTTTCTGAAGTATCGCTCGATGCCGATACCATGCAAGTATCGAGAGTATCGAGGTATCGAAAGTATCGAGGATTCATCCCTAAATAACATATGTCTACTTTAATATCTCTTTAATACTTCTTTGTCGTGTTGCCTATTATGAATGATTTCTCTACATTTTTCACTAATAATTAGAATTCATAAAGCATATATGTATTGCAAATTTCAGAACCAATTAAACGTCAAAACGTATTATACCAGCAAATATAATTAAAATGGGATTATTATTGACTAATATCGATTACGGTGAACACATAAAACAGCTGAATTAGATTATAAGTTAACGCACGGGAAAGGATAGGGGAGAAAAAGCCTGTATTAACAGTATGACAAATATGTACAGTATTTATGAACAATGGTTTCATGATTTACTCTACACATATCTAAATTATGATTTACAACAAGTGATTTCCTAATTAAACATTCGGAACAATACAGTCTGCTTTACGAAGACTTTTATGTTTGTTTACCAGCAGTCAACTAAATCATTTGTAAATAAATATATTCCTGCGAGTTGTTAACTTTTGATTAATTAAATTGATAATGTATGATCTGCTAGTTATGACACTAACTGCATCAATACAACAAAACGAATTATTCGAATTCAGTGATTTAAAGCACTGATATTATCACATAACACATTAACAGCAACATTTGTAGCTCGTGTATTTATAAAGGTCATGTTTGACGTCGAAATTAGCCATAATAAATAGCGTTCCAGTAGTCTTTTCTCCGATTACTATAATGAACAATGCAGCTACGCTTCAGTAGACGCTGTATGCGACGTATGGTAATTTTTCAGATTAGTTTGTTGAACTGGTTGAAAAAGTTAATCTCAGAACTATGATGGATCTATAAATAAGCACCAAATATAGCCTATTCGGATTCACAATTATAGGCCTACCTTTAATATAATGAGTAAACAAGACCGGTTAAACAGGCTTCATTTAAATGGTTTACCTGATTTAGTGATCTTACGTGTTAAGTTATTCAATTACAATGCAATTGCAAATACAATTTACCATTTACCATTCTTCACATTATTATTATTATTATTATTATTATTATTATTATTTTATTATTACTAACTATCAATACACCACCCGAATGAGCACATGCTCGTGGTAGGGGCAGTACAGAAGTGCACCGAACAAAAATAATAAACAAATTATTTTCTTAAATGTGTAATTTCTCACGTTAATTAATTCTAAAAATAGAATTCAACAATCTGGAACCAATATCAGAACTATGTTTTGGACCTGCAGATGTGAAACGTTTAGACTTAATTAAAGGATTTCTTTGGTTTCGTCTTGTATCGTAAGTATGGGATTGTGTTTTACATAACATATTAATGGGAATAAGATAAGCCCAATATCCATTAGCCTATTATCGGCAACCGAGTGACAGATCTGACACTTCGACATCCGGGCTATGAGAGAAATGAAGACCAGAAGAATCTAAGATAACCAACAATCGTTAAACGAAGGAAATGATTCGGAAAGAAAATCTCAAGTAACTGGTGATAATTTTTATAGGCCTATGGGTTTAATATACCGCAATACTTCACCGTCCGCAAAACCGGAAACCACCTATCCAAAATTGTTAGCCTACAAAGCGGAAGATAACTTCTGTCTCTGTTGTTTTAATATCTTTTTTCCAGCGATAGTAGGAATATAAGATACAAGAGGGATGGACTGATTAACTATAACAAACGTTGTTGTTCTTTCCCATTAGGTCAATGATTTACAGTGGGTATTAAAGCATTTAAATTCTTAATCGCACAGAATGCTAACATTAGGATCAATAAAGAAAATTATCTGAGTGATCAGATGAGTGGGGTGGTAAGATATAGACAGACCAAAGACAAAAATCGGGGTAGTATGAATGTACTGGTAAAATCAAATTAGGAGAGAATAACCGATGAGGGAATTGTTTAATCTGATAATACGGAGAGGAAATAGTAGAAAGTGAGTAGTGTGGAGGAATATCATATTTTAGGACCACTTGTCACATCAAAACGGCAAATAAAAATAACACCAGGTTGCAGAATTTAGAAATTTAATCTTACGAAAGTGTCTAATGATGGTAATCTGACAAATAACACACGAGTAAACGTTACATTTTTACATGGATTTTCCTGCAGCATTATCATTATCATTCTTTCACTAAGCACAGCTCTAAGCTTTAATAAAATAATCCTTTGTCAGTTTTAGTTCACGAGCTTTGAAATATCGGACGCCAATCAGCTCTTCAGGCCCTTGGAGTGGCGTTTAAAAAAATCCTCAAAGTTTTTAGTGGGATATTCGGATGAATAGCTTTCATGTACGAAAATGCACACAGTCCAAAACTAGAATTATGAGCTCTAACTCGATGCCAACATTATGCCTTGCAAAAGCAGCACATACAAAGAGCATTAATAGACATAAAGCAGCAGTCCTGTTTGAATGGGACAGTAATGCCTTAATCAAAAGGCCTGTGGAGACAACGTACAAGCATAGGCAGTTGCACGGGAAACTGGTTGAACCAACTAATCATGATTAACTTTTCCATTGTACTGAATAAATTAGAGCCGTGACCGTACTGCTTTGTTAAGTGTTTGACGCCCGTTTAATACATTCGCGTGACTTCCAACATGGGGAAGCTTGATGGATGGATTTGGGATTCAGATCGAAACGTTCAAGTTAATTCTAGGGCCTGGACTATAATGAGCAAGGAAATTCCGGCGGTAAAGAATCGCATCTACCCTAGCAGGAAAGACGATTTTTTTTACATATATGGAAGTGAAAAAAGAAATTAAAAATTTCTTAGCATAATTCAAAGAAAAAATTCTTCTAAACGTGACGTTAAAATATGCAATTTAAACTTTCTTTTAATAATAAAATTACACATGAAAAAAGGTAGAGAAAAATGGTATAGGAATAGAATCCCGGTAAAAATACGTACTTTTATACAAAGAGTATTATGAACTAATTACTGCAGGCAATTATTTCATTTCTATAAATTCACAAAGCACTTCCGAGATTTATTTTACCCATATACGTTATATTTGGAATTCCAGGAGTGTATTTTGAACTCTGAAAATTTATGTTTTCGACAGAACTTTGCTACCTCGAAATAAGACTCAAGTAGTCTTTTAATTGTAATTGTGTATGTTTTCTTCTTTTCAGAAAATATATTTTCAGCGTTTTATGGATAAAAAACAATCTTTCAATTATTTTTAACTGTCCAATTTCCGAAAGCAAGTGTATGTACGTGCTAAACGATTATTGAGTGAAGTATTATAAGTGATCAGCCTAATTAAACTAAATATAACAGCCTGTTTAAATTTGTTACTAATCAGTAATCACCAGTAATGCATAGGAAACAGCAGAAGGTAAAAAAACTTTTAACATATTCTCCTTCATAAGAAAATTGCGGAAATTAGCAAAAGAAATAGTTGTATAATCGGTATTACCACCTTAGGGCAAAGGTTAGTACTAGTATGAGACATTTGATGAACTTTTTTTTCTAAACTTAAGGCAGAAAATACCCAAAACGAACACTAAAATGTCTTATATGGCCCATTTTTAAATCTTTCGTTAAGTGTTAAACTCGGCAGGATACATCCGAAGATAGCATAAGAATAATTTTTTTAAAACTTTTGTTAAATTCTGTACTAATCAACCTCAAAGAGATATTCAAGATCTGTCTACGAGGAAACGTGCTAATATAGCAAGTTAATAATGAGTTAAGGTCAATAAATGTTGAAAGAAACTGAACTGTAATGGATTTTAAATGTTGAAAGGTGAAACAATTCAAGTGCTAAAGAAAATTTAAACTTTAAGCTCTTAAAACATTAAACGCCTATTCATAAACGGCGCAGGATTAAAGCCATTGGAGTCCAAAGTTAAAATTTCAAGGAACCTAATTTTGTCGTTGTTGCTAATATGTTAGAATTATCGATTTTATCGAACCAAACTAAAAGGAAAGATAGGGATTATTCCTAATGTGTATGCATGTTTTAATAAGTAGTAATGAGACATCATTTCTTCTATGTTATCAGTATACAGTATTCTCGTTTTTGACTTTGTATTTTTTTATATATATTTATGAAAACAACTTCACAAACCCCATTATATTGGATTTGGCTGGACCCCTAGAAGGAGCGAGATTCATAGGCCGATGTATACAGTGCCTAATTGATATAAATAGGTCTGTTTATACAAATATTTCCTCCCTTGTCACTTATTGATTAAACTGCTGATTGGGGAGTTACACCGTACATATAGTGAGAACATTAATACTACAGACCCTTTTTATTTGTGGATAAATATTTTACCAAACCCCTCTATGAAGTAAAATGATCCAAGCATGAAACCAAACATTACACACACCCACTTTCCACATTTTCAATAAGGAGGGCAATCATACTACAATCAATTTAATCCAGTAGCGACGACAATACTGTTTGTATCAATTTATTATTTATACAAACTCGACTTAACGACCACTCTTCACAATGACAACTCTCCACACCCACCAGTAATGTGTACAGTCTCCATGCAGTCTGTATTAGTATTACCCCTAAACCATGGCAGAGCGCAATGGGGGAATCGCTCGCGAGTCAAAGACGGGGCGAGGGGATTTGTATAAGTGGCTCTTTCGTCAAATTGTCAATTCTCTTCCATTCTCTCAATCCCTCCCTTCTCTCTCTCGTCTCTAGCCTCCTCTTAAATCAATCAATTTGAAAGATTATTTTAAGAATGATTCCTCGGCGTGCTTCCCTATTGTTCAATAATTATATATGTTTTATTTATGATGCAAACGGAAAGCACTATGTTAATAGAAGAACCATTGCAAATTCATGCTGTACTGAAGTGTGCTTTTCTAACTTGCACTGCAACACATGTTCTGTTGTGTAGGTCTACCACTACCATGATAGTTGTCATTTTAATGCTCGTTTTGTATTCTACTGTGACCGTTCTCTATCTGCTTGCGGCTCTCATAACGAATCAATAACGTTTTGATAGAATGCAGAATGCACTCCAATTCTGAACTCTAAATTACATTTTAGGTTAATATAAGTATGAAACGGGAATTAAATACACCTAAAGGGCTAACAAAGAAGATGATGAAGGGGAGTAGGAAGAAGAAAGCAAAATAAAAGGGAGGATTAGGATAATATAAAGCTTCTATTAGATGGAAATAAATAAAACCAAAATAGGAAAAAAATATTTTATAACAAAATTCGTTGAATGCGTTAATAATTTTGTTAGATTAGCATTACGTAAGTTCTTGTGCGTTGTGATTATTTCACCCCTTCCCAAATTTTGGACTAACACCGACTAATGTTTCGTCTTATTTATTTCACCAAACTGCCTTCAAACATAGGTGGCGATATTGACTCAGTTTATACACACACGAAATACGAATTTAAAAAAAAGGTTCAGATTATTAAAATATATAAACATAAAAATATGATACAAGTAAATAATTTATTATTATCCAATTCATAGACGACTGTGTAGGATTTGGCAGGAAGTGATAACAATATCACCGTACATGCTGAGGGATATCATCTAGCGAAAACAATGCACTATAAGGTTCAACGTTGTTAGTTATAATATGCAGAAATCTTACTGATAAAAGATTAAGAAATCTCTCATACGTAAATGCAGGGAATATAAAAAAAATAACTGAGCAAAACAGAAAAACAATACCGGTAACATAAATTATTTTAAACAACCAAGACATGAATCACACACATATACTTGTAGAGAAAAAAATAATCAAATTACACATTATGAAAGCATGCATTAACCAAATAGGCTAAAAGGAAAACTCAGACACAAAATACGAAAGATAGCATGAAGAAAATAAGGAGAAAAATGAAATATAATAAATGAAGTATTAAAAAAATAAAGAAAAGAGAAAACAAGAAACGTAATAAATAAATAATGAAGAATAAAAGAAACAAAGAGAAACCAAGTGCAATGGAAAACGCTATTCTTGTAATATGGAATAGTTATACAGTATTACATTTAAGTTGCTTGAACACTCAGCCTAAGATGCGACTAACTTGAACTAACTTGCACATACAGCCTAGCTTACCTACAAATAGCGTATATTGTATATTTAAGTGCTGTTTCTTTAGTACAAGATAAGCAATATTGCAATTGCAAGAAGACTACCGAATAAAAACAAACGTCGAGGTAACATTCCCTTTTTTAAATGTTTAAATTCAAATGGTCAGCAAGTCAATAATATTATGCAGAGGAGAGAACAAAAGAGAAGCGCTACATCTAAGCAGTACGTTCCATCCGACGAGTACGAAATCGACGAGGAAAGATAACCAGGAAAGGAACTGAACAAACACCGGATCCAATTACTCTCTTTATTAGGTGAACTGAAAGAAAGTTTGATATAAAAAAGTCAGCCTCAAAGCTTCAATTAATGCCGTGGAATTTAAAATAGCAACCCTTATTTACTTCGAGGAAAAGTTCTCCAAACTTTCAAATTAAATATAAAATTGTAAAATTTTAAAATGGATCCTAACAAAAAGTTAGGTTGAATCATTCATTCCGAGGGCTGGTCATGGAATTGAGACAGTTCTAAAGTTTGAATTCTCCTGTCAAACGGCATGTCCGTGGTCTTTCAGGTATAAATTAACTACACCAATTTGTTATACAAAACGAAGCAATGAAAAACAAGATAACATCAGATGTACAGTCATGAGACTGCCGGGTTCAATTCGAGATGTAGGACAGACAATGTATACCCCACATACTACTCGCAGACGTCTTGAGTGTGGGTATATAAAATATAATATAAAAATATATATATACACATAATATAATATAAATAATGCAAGAAATGTGTATAGAGTAAATGAATAAATATGTAAGAAGAGGATTAATCCCCACGTGGAAGGATATACATATCAAAATGCTGAAGCTAATCAATCATATGGTGCTTTTGTTCAAGTGTATTTGTTAGAATGACTAGAAGGAAGAAAGGAAATAAAAAAAAAAACAAACAAACAAACAAAAAAACGAGAAAGTAAAAGGATAGAAAGAAACACATAGCTCGGATCGTAAAAATAACCTTCACCAGATGTGCAAAGTATTTTGAATAAAACTACATTCACTTAATTGGGTACATTTGGCAGGTTTATTTCTCACTAAAAAATCATATTAAAACGACGCAGTCTTTAAGTTTTCAACCTGGTTGAGTGGAATAAAAGGCCCTACGGCCTTATATCTGCTAAGCAGAATAAAACATTATCATCATCATTACTATTATTTCAGTTTTTAAAATGTACTTTTTTTAAAATAATAAATTGCTTTTTTATTTTGTTTTCTGTAGAATTCTTAATTCCTTACTTTAATTAAATATTAATTATTACTGAATTATGTGTGAATTAACTCCTTACTAGGTGTCTTGTTTATTCCATAGGTCCGTTGATAGTCTCTTGAAGCTCAGTTTTAACAATAACGATGCTGCTGATGATTAATAATAATAATAATAATAATAATAATATTATTATTATTATTAATTCAATGATTTGTGAGGTTATGTAGTATAGTCGATTTCAGTTTTCTATATTTTTGATCACCTTTAGACAGCCTATACTATTATTATTTCACAATTTTAATTCAAACAAGAAATAAAACAAACCACAGTAGGTCTATGATACAAAGTGTAAGATCTCCTAGAAAAATACAATTCAAAAACCTATGCTGTACTATAACGGTATTCAGAGGACACTTTAGAGAGTTAAAATAAAATATCTGCTGCTACCATTCGGTGTCCAAATTGCCTACATTCAACCAATGGGCAAAGAGATCGCAACACGGGCATGGAGTTCAGGAAACAAATATTTAATGCTATGTTTCCCGAAGGACATGCCGGTACTGTTATGTAGCTGCAAGTGCAGGGAGGAATTTTGGTTTCAGAACTTACCATAGTTTTTCATCTAAGGCAAGAGGATTGTAAATTTCTCTCTCCGTCCAGTGGCGGCTCTTAGCTAAAATTAGTGGGGGTGCTGCTCCAGAAAATTTTTAGCCTTTGTTTTAAAGTTGTGTAAAAGGAAACATACATATATAAAAATAAAATTGATTCAGAAACTTGATAAAACCCTAAAAGGACAAAATCATTTTTTTTTTTTTACTTAGCCTACTTTATATATAAATTGGTACAGTTCAAGCTTGATCTATTCGTTTAAAAATTAAATCCACATTTCTTGTTTTAATTTCCGCGAAAAGATAAATAATTTTCTCCCTGATCGGCCATGGTTAAAGTTTTCTGTTAAATAAAAGAACCGAAATAAATGAATCAAATAGAATAGCTGGAAAGAAGATAATAATCTAATTCTACATTTTATCACATTCAAGAATATGGTACGTGGTTTTTACGCACAATACATGCGGAGCAAAATAATAATAATAAAAACACTGCCTTCTACCAATATGACGCGGCCGGCACTGTGGAAGCGACAGTGACAGTCAAACACCATGCTACACCATTGGGGGATGGCTACAGGATTATATATTGTACAAATATAAAGAAAGAATCAAAGAAAAAAGGACTCATTATATTAAATGTTATCGATAATATTAAGTGGATATAGGGGATGCTCAGATCCACAGTGCCTATACACGAGCCGCCCCTGTTTCTGTCAATATTATAACGCTTTCTCGTTCATTCAGTAAATACAGCCCCAAGTAGGCCTAAATGAATTCAACATTAAACTTGTAATGAAGTCGAACACAAGTTCTATTTTGTTGCTGGGTGTCTTTTCTCACATAAATCTACAGAGATCCTATAGTAGAAACAAAAAAAGGGTAGGCCCTTTCCTATTAAAGGATGAGGAATTTCTATTTTAAAAATAGGAACTGACTATAATTATATTTCGAGTAATTTCAGTTTGCAAATGAGATGGTTCATTACTATGGTTAATTACTTATTTAAGACCTTTGTTTCATTATTGATGATAATCATGTTGTAATAAATTGAATTAATACTCGTATGTTACATTATCCAATATAAGTTAGTAATAAACTATTTTAACAAGTTACTACGCTGTCTAGCAGAAGACAACGGAAGAACGATACACCTACGCATACAAATCGTAACAACTTACGAGGAATTAGAGTCGAAACGCGTAGCAAGTATTAAAATTTAAATAAACAATGACAATTTTACACCTCGGATTATAGTATTTTTAAAACTTTTGTATTTAAACATGTTTTAAAAAATATTTAAACGTATTTAAAAGACAGGCATTGACTTCTAAAGATTAGTTGCTCAACATCACAATTTTAAATATAATTTTATTTATAATTATATTATAATCTACCAACGTCAGGTTAATACTCCATCAATAACTTCAGTTTTTATAGCCAAGTTAAAAACGATAATTGGACTCTTTTTGTGCCTAAAGATAGTAGAATAAATAAAGTATAAATATAGGTGATGCCGGTAACTAAATAATTAACAAACCTAAAACATGTCAATCAATTGCATAAATGCTTTACTGGCACACTTTGCTAAACTATATACGAGCAATACCACAAGGCACTTGTGTCCGTTTTTAAAGACCCTATCGAGGCAGAGCCTATCAAATCAGCCTTTCTTGGTATCTGTCTGCCTATTAGGACGAACGTTTTACTCGATGGCCTAGTAGGGTTTACGATATTGGCCAAAATTGGCCAGTTTTCATACGTTTCCCCATATGCATAAAGACCTATTTTAGTAGATACTTACTCTGGTTATTATCCCGTTTAAAGAAAACAATAAATAATAATTTATTCTTATGTGCTTTTCTATTTTAATTTGCTAAACGGCTTTCGTGTAAATTATATTTAAAAAAAACAATGATTTTGTCACATTACAGAAATATTATACTTTTTGTATGAAGATATTGAACTAATTTACACGAAAAACGGGCCATACTATTATTATTATTGAAGCTCGATATACTACGATTCCTCAATTATCTTCCCTATATGTGTAAAAAATTATACAAATAGGCATAAAACGATGATAAAGTTTCAGATTGATACCACGCAGGAAGAGCATGCTTTTACAGTTCATGAAAATTTAAAAGTGCTATATAAACACGGAAACCCATGAGAGATATTGCATAACTTTTGCATAACTTAAGGAATCTCACATTCTGGTTAGTATTGTTCAAAATATCGATGGCAGCAGAAAATTCCCTTACTTAAGCTGTCGAGAGGAAGAAATACGCTAAGCGTCAATTATGTAGAGGGGAAAACGTCCAATAGATCAACATAGAGAGTAACATGAAAATTTGAAAGAGAACCAATAAACCAGTAAAAGTTACATCTGAATCTAAGTTCTGGGCTTTTCAATATTAATCGTTCAAATATGTGAATAGCCCTTTTCATGTAGTTGACATTAAATATGCTTGTCAGTGGAATGACACGCACCTACAGGTCAACCACTTCAGTTTTCATGAATAACGTCTGATATTCGTTTACACAGCTTGTTATTCCTGACATCGATACATTGATCGACTGTCATACTAACAAACGTCAGTTTCATTTGGTTTCAGACACTTGTAGAACTGAAGCATTTCAGTATTGTCCTTTTTCCACTAACGGACAATAAAGGTCTTTCTGCAAAACAATAAAAAAAAGAAACGATATTCTTTTAATACTATTTCCTTACTTGAATGCATTTAAATCTACCGCAGAGAAAATAACAGCACCTATTTCTCATACAGTGTCTACAAGTTCGATTCGGGGCGAGTTACAAAGAATTAAAAGTATGCATAGGCCTATAGATTGGGGTGCGCCGTAGCGTAGTGGCTGAGGCGCTGCGCTAGAAACTGGAAGGTCGCGGGTTCTAATTCCCGATGAGGTCGTTGGAACTTTTCAATTGGTCTAATCCTTCTGGTCACATCCTTAGAAGGTACCTAACCTAAATACAACATTTTGTTTTCATATGATTTTCCGTTCTGGACTGGGCTGTTCACAGACACACACGCACAGAGTCATGTTTCTGAAAATAGTATTTTTTGGGTTCCGGGACCTCAGAACATGTAATTATATTAAAAACTCAACTTCGAACTGGGTCGAACACAATACTTCCCCTACCGGTAGAGAAAGTAAAACTTCATTGGAACAGCTGGTTTTCATGAATGGCAAATCTAATATGCGGATAAAATTCCTCATACTTTAACGTAAAGCATTACTCTATTAATTCTATACCTCTGGTTTTATGACTTTTTTGTGGCGTCCCATATATGCCAATAGCAGCGAAATGGTTAAAAGCTCAAATTAAGTTATGATATGAAATAAAATATCCTATGTGGAAATAAATCATTTATCGTTGTATAAAAGAACATAACTCTATGAAAATATTGTACAGTAGACTATACAACTTTTTAATCAACACAATATTCTGACAGCTTATGTCATCCGTAGTACCTCTGATATGTGTAGAAAAGAAAATTCTTGTGCCAAGTGCCTCAGTTTTTATTCTTCTAAAAGTATGCCTATATTGTACTGTCCTTGACAATCACATCCTCTATCACTGGTCCATATTCCTTACAACCTTAACATAAGTGAAAATAAGTGAAAATACAAATGCGAGTACGGTACCTCATAAATGAACTTACAGTGACAAACATGTACAAACTTACTATGATAAAGAGTTTATTTTAATTTTGTCTGGGTTTGAAATGGGCCTAGGGAACTTAAGAATTACTGTAAAATTCTATATCTTTGTTCTGTCAATCTGAATATCTTTGCGTTAAACAAAGATTAAGTTGTAAGTTCTTGAGAACAAAACCAGTGGCGGACGCAGAGAGGGGATAGGGAGTTATATCCCCCCGAAATTTGAAAAAAGGTTATATATGGACTCTAATTAATTCTTTTTAGTATTCTTTCTAACTATTCCAATCCCCCCCCCCCCGAAAAAATTCTGCGTCCGCCACTGATCAAAACTGCATTAAATAACATAATGTAACTGTTGTATTTGAAGTTATGAGAACAACTTGATCAATATTAAAAGGGTTTAACGTAGAGAGAGTAGATATTCAGACCGTGCCTACATTTTGAGAAGAGAAATTTCCCGCCTTAGTTGGTAGGATTCTCCTTTCTAATTACCATTCTTTCCCATCCCAAAACAAGCAAACTCCTGCTGCCCAGCTTTGTAACAGGGTCTCGTTTGTTTGTCTGTGAAATTAAGGCTACTATTAGAGTAATTAGAGAGGGAGTTAGTTCCCGTGCTTCCCGCAGTGGTGCGCTCAAACCGCATCAGACTTCGACACTAACTTTGTTACGAGTCGGAGAAGAGATCTTTGTCTAATAGTAATAGGAAAAGAGGTTGGGGGAGAAGGTTCAAACATCACTTGATGTAGATTGATTTATACTAGACCAGAAGTTGTAAGCCTGGTGCAAGCCTGTGCTATGGAAGACTTTGGTTTTAGATAGTCACACTCCTCCGGAAACGCTCTGAGGATATATCACCGGAGGTCAAAAGCTAAGGGAAGCTCGGAGACCTTGCTTCTACCTAAAATGTAAATTCTATCCTATAAAACGGAAGCATATCAGATCCCTAGGACAGAAGAAGTAAATAAAAGAGAATAAGATTAAATATTTTACTATATGTTAAAACATAAATAAAACAATGCAATTTTATACTTTTGATAGAATCAATTTAGGAATGTTTGATCCTAAAGATTTGTCTCTTGACTTTTTGAATTGTTTACACTTTACAATGAAATTGTACACCTAAGCTAGCTGTAGATTGACTATAGACTACATATTTTACCCCAAGTTTTATACAACTGTATTAGTAACGTCCAACTTAAACAGCTCGAAATCAAGTTAAGCGAGCTGTTTATTATTAAGTGACCAGAATTTCAGACACAAAGCAGGGACCAATCATAAAAGTAACCTGGTACCTTGCTAGATCATGTTTTTTTTGTTAACTTAAGCTATTGTAAATAATTTAATACAAAGGCTGTATGTATATATATAGCAACAATCATTTTCTCCCTTTTAACACTGCAATAAAATTGAAATAAGCTTACACTGCTGTTGGATAGTATCTTACAAAAGTTATGATGGGTTTTCCATAATAAAAACATTTGAAAATAAAATATTACTAGTAATTTTTACTAGCTTATTATTATGCCTACTAATAACGCTAATACTTATTATTACATTATATACTGAAAAGGAAATATCACAATTGTTAATTAGTTAGGTACACATACGTTTTATTGAAATGAATTGCTTTTTAAAAGCTTTAGGTTTTCAAGAAGCATATCATGGAACTGCACTCAGTTATAATCACAGTTTCGGACTTTATTCGTGACTTTTGTTTGTACAGCGATAGTTCATTATTGAAATGCCCTTTCTGTTGGTGCACTCATAGCAAAAAAAAAAAAGCACAAAGTAAACTCTACAATACTACCGGTACATTCATTACGTCTCTCTTCAAATATGTTGAATAATTCCACCCATCTCAAATGTGTTGCTATAACTTATTTCATTCCTTAACTTTAATACTTTCAAGGACTCTTAAGGGAAGTCTAGGACAGCTAAAATATGTCAAGGGCATAATCAATGAAAATAACTAGTTATACTCAGAACCTATAACCACAACCATTTAATTTTGGGTAGAAGCAGCTAAGCTCTTCACTATTTGTGAACGCCCTGTATAGTTAATAAAATCCACTGGTTACCAATTCTAATGATATTTCCGAGAAATATTCTGAATCGAGTTCTGAGAAAAGCACTGGATAAGATCGAATAACCTGAGAAAGTTCTCCTCATGAATGTCCTATTCGACAGTCATCAGTTTCCTCAAACGTCTGTCACTGTCAGAAACTACCTAGTTATGAATTCCATAAATTGTAAAAATGAAGACAAAGTGAAGTTTTGTGGCAGACTTCTTCCCACACGTGTGGATTTCGGCTACATTACACTCTTAACACATTTACTTACCGAACGTTTTTGTGTTATAAATTATTGTATATTTATAGGCACAGGATAAGTTCATACAACATTGTTCTGTACTTCCTACTTAGCACGTGTCTCACACAAAATGAGCTGGCGTTATTGGTTTTAGTAGCGAGAAAAATGCACTCGTGTATCTTCGACTGTGCTTCCAACCATTGTAAACATGTCTAGTTTCTGATAGATTACACAATAGCCAAAATGACTTGATTGCACTATGTATATTTTCCCTAATTAACTATCCTGATTTCTCGGGAAATGTTCTGATGTACTTCCAATTCATATATTGACACTGGTCATTATGACAATAATCCATCATGTTTCCAGAAAATGCTCTTAGGAGATGACCGAAGACGAGTTGAGGGTGATTTTCTAAAATAAATGTGGTATAAACTTGAAATTTAACACACTTAACAAAAGCCTGAACAGAAGTTACATTTTAAAATATCTGTGTAAAATTCAATTTGATTCTGAAATATAAATTTATTTAATTTATTTTTTAAATAAAAGTTTAATAGGCCTACATCTCCTCCGACAAATATTAAAATATGAACCTAATTTTTAATGAAAGATTATTTGATACCGACACTTGCTTTACAAAATTAATTTTAATTAGTTTTATTTATTTAGCCTGATAGAGATAGATCATCAGGCCCCCTCTACAAAAAAACTACAACAATACAAAAATAAAAATACATACTTTGTATGTACAAAGAGAGAAGCCTGAATGAGTTAGTTATCCAAACAGTTTTTGTTGGAACTGTCTGAAATTTTGACAGTACCTGACATTCATAGGAAAGAGTTCCATAATCAAAATGGTGAACGAAGAGGAGTCTTGAGCTGTGGGTGGGATGGTACTGATAGGGTTAAGTCATGTCGTGATCGGCTGTGGAAATTATTGACGGATTTTTGAACATTTATATATCCTTTTTGTTTAAAAAAATATTTTACACACAAAAATTTAAAAAAAAACTAAGATTTTTTAATATTCTAGGGCTATAAAAAAATGTATTAGTAATTTTGTTGCACACATTGTGTAGTGCACTGTGAAATCAGCGTAGTGCCTTTATTTTTGTTACAAAAGAAATATTTTGAATTTGACTAAAAAACGTGTAAATTTAAACTGAGAAAACGGGTGATTAAAGTTTGCATGCTCAGGCAGTTTAGCGCAGGGTACTTTAAATTTGGCGTCAGCAACATCTTTACTTGCGCCCGAACGGCATATAATTTTACAAGGTTATGCTGGATATTTTTACACTAAAATTTAAATATACAGGGTGATTCAAAAGTCACTATACATTTTAGTGATACAGTTACTGTATTCTTATTTCTTGCAAGTAATGTGACAGTATGCTCAACAAAGAAGAAAGAATAGCTGTTGTTTCTGCTCGTCTACATGGTATGACGTATGAACAGACGCGAGCAGATTTCACTCGTAAATTTAGGAAACCAGGCCCCACCAGCCTGCCTATAAAGAACCTGGTCAGTAAATTTTGGCGTACTGGTAGAGTTACAGATGAAGAATGTCCAGGGAGACTGGCCGTATCACCAGAAGCCGTGCAAAATGCACAGGATGCGATCACACGTAGCCCCTCTGCATCTACCAGGAGACTTAGTAGGGAGCAAACCACCAGACCTTACATCCTTAGAATTATTTGCCTGGGGGTTTATAAAGTCTAGGGTGTACCAGGTAGAGATCCACAGCATTCAACAGTTAAAACAGCGGATTAGAGCCGCGGCTGCTGAGATTACACCAGCTATGCTTAAGAGAGTTTTTCGGAGTGTAATGTAGTGTTGGTCATTGTGTCTAGACGTGCAAGGTGGTCACATTGAAATGCATTGAAATTATGTCCTACTGTGGTATATGTTTCAGTACTATTACATATTGTGTAATAATACCTGTTTAAATACAAAATGTATAGTGACTTTTGAATCACCCTGTATATATACTAAAATGACTAAACCAAGATTTATGTTCACTTTTCTCCATTTAGCTCCCTCAATTTCAGGACTTAACGAAGCAGTGCTCATAGAGAAGAGGTGTAAAAACAAATATAAGTTATGGCATCCCCGGTGGAAATCATCACAACTCACGGGTCTCCTCCCAAGACATCACAAACTCCTAAGACGGCGGACAGAGAAAATTTGGCAGGTAATAAACAATTTTAAAATGCGAATGAAAGTGGGAATACCCCCCCCCCCCAAAAAAAAAAACCTCAACTAGATTGGGCTGTCTCAAGGGTTTACAAACATGCCAACTATTTTAATGTTTGACTCATGTTTAATAATTGACCAGTTTATGACACAACTAAATCCGAAACAAATTATTCAACCACAGCAGTTTATTAGCTTCCAAGTTCCGCCTCAAGACTGCAATGTGAAATATAACCCTTTAATGGAGTATGTACTGCTTAAAGCACTGAAAAATTGACCAAATTTAATGTTTTTTGCAGCTACTTTCTATATCAGAATTTAGTATTTCCCACTTAACAGTTTATTTTAATATTTATGCTTTTTTTTTCATTTTGAAGTTTAAATATTTATAAACAAAAATTACCACTTTCAAGTTGGTAGGTAAATATATATATATATATTTAAAATTTGGTTTTGAAATAAATTATTTATATTAATAATTATTAATACTAATCAATTATTTTGTAGAAACAGTATTAAATAGAGAAATATGGTACTGGTAATTTTTATAGAGTAAGTTATATAATTGGTAACATGATAAAAATAAATAATTTTTTTTTTAATTCTCACAGAAATGTTTCTGAAAAATGATGTTTGTAGGTAAAGAGCGAACACATAACACTGAATTACACAGAAGGTTGAAAGCAGCTTACAACAAAGCGTAAGATCTTGCATTGCCACCACTTCAAAAATAATGTATTTCATTTTTTTTTTGCACCGAATGGATTTAAAAAGTAGCAGTAGCTGCATATTAAAGAAAACTGTTTTGAAACAACTAAATTTTGAAAAATATATTTTATGAAGGTAGAAAGTTGTACCTATACCATTGAACAAAAGAAATCAGTAGAAGTAGATAGAAATGCTTAGCTAGAGAATTGTTCGGGCAGTATGCAGGACAATCGCCGACGTTACCATTAGCAGGGCTGAAAACGACCCTCAGTTCATTAAGAAGGGCTGGAAACAAGAGAAAGCACTTGCTGCACGTAGGCAGGGCTGCTGAGTCCCGGGTGGGAAAGAATCCGGGCAACCCTACCTGTAGCATGCTCCTTATCTCCTGACGGATGTGGTCTAGTCCGTGACCTTTGCCGGCCCTCAAGGGATTGTCAGGACGCACGTATCACAAGATGGAAATAAATGGCGCAAATACCTTGTGTATCGTATCTTACTACACTCCTGCAAGAGACCATCATATTTTGTAAACTTAAAATAGAGCATCACCCACGAACGAGGTGAGTTTTACCGCAATTATTATGTTCAATTGCAGTAACCTCAAATCCACCCCGATTCGTCGTGGGGGCAAATTAAATTGACAAAATTAAGAACGTGGTATCTGCTATTATGCCAGCTAGTTAAGCGAGAGCATTATACAAACGCAGTGAATAAATGTTGTCAAGGGGGAAAATCCTTCAGTGTAAAAAAATGTAATATAAAAATATAGCCTATATGCAGTGAATAAATGTTTTCAAGGGGGAAAATCCTTCAGTGTAAAAATTTTTATATAAAAATATAGACTAAAAATATAGACTAAACATATAGAATAAATTCATATATTACATTTATAAATACATAAAGCAACTATCACTAAAAGATATATTTACTATTTAATTAAAATTTCAGAATACAAATGGTAGTAAACAATATGGAGAAAGTCCTGAACAATGTTTATGTCCAATTCCTGTAATGTAGGCCTACCTGAAGATAGTATACCAAAACGCTAAAAAATAGATACACACAATTTCGTAATTGTCCCTCTCACACCAAATAACAAAGCCCCCAAAATCTGATCTCATAGTTTCCCTTCCTTTTCCTTTAATGGCTTATAATGTACGGAAAATCTCACTCGAAAATACATCAAATAAAGAATTCGTCCCTAATATGATACAAGATTGAAACTAGCGTTCTCGCTGAAGGACAGACTAAGCAACGTCATTTACAGAAACATCAGTGTTACTAAAAATCATATCTTATTTAATTTGCGCGTTGTAATTATTTGCATTAACTTATTGACTATGGATACGCAGGTCATGGTTCGATCACCGGCATCCCCTTGAATTTTTTTTTGGGGGGGGGAGGGGTAGAGAGGAACGGGGTGCACTCAGCCTCTTCAGGGCAATTGATGAGTTACTTTAAAAAATAGCTGCTGGGTTCGGCATCTTGCCATCGGCCCATGGCAGACGGTAGATCCTGGCTCACATTAGCATATTTATTCTTATGATACACTCGAACTCCATTTCAAGATTGAAAGGATCACTAAAGGAACCTGATTATTCAACTTTTAGAATTATATAGATTTTTAACGTTGTTGATAAGAAGAAGGGACCGGACGAAGGTTTTCAATTTTAAAAACTTCAGATTAATCATACTTGAGCACAATATGAAATAACAATATTATAGTGATTATAGGCTACGACACTTATAACATTAGTAAACTATACATCCGTTATCTCAAATTCGACCTAACGTCATTACTAGAACCAGGATCTGTAAGGAAAATGCATTTCTATTCAGACTCTTAAACCTATGCAGAAATGGATATATGCATTCATGAACCACGGATTACTGTTTCTGTGGAAATTCTCATATGCAGAAGTGTTACATTTCGTAAAATATTTCTTGACAAGCAATTTTATCTTTATTTGATGGTGCTTATTCTGCTTTTCCTGAGAGAAAAACGAATTTAATTGCTTATTTTATGGTTTTGAATTGAAATAGCATATTTTACTCAACACTGTCACGTCAAAGTGCTCGTTTCATTCTCAGATGTCATTATCACCCTATTCCTTTCTTTTGCCAGCTAACAGAATTATCTAAGAATTTAGTTTATAAAACATTCTTTCATATTTATATATATATTTAAAAAAAACTTTCCGGCGAAGATACAGTTATTGAAGAGGAATTCACCTAAAAAGAACTATGTTGTAACGTCCTGCTACATTGTCTTCCTTCACTGCTCTTCACATAGCCTACTAGAAGAGCAGTCAATAAGATAAAATTTCTATAAATCTAATAATTTGATTTTCGTGCAGGTATTTTTTTTTTGCTTATGTTATGCTTATTTCTTACATTTTTCGTGCTTGTTTTCTGTTTTATTTGTTTATAAATCCGGGCACCAGTCATTAAGTTAATACCGATTAAAACAATTTTTATTAACCGTAGGCTTATAGTATTTCCAGTGAAGCTAACGAGTAAAACAGAAACGAATCATACCCTTCTTAAGTTCTTAAGTTCGGAAACTGAATCCCACCTCGGGTCGAAAACATAAATGACAGTCCCAATTTATATGAAAAAGTACTCCTGCGGGGCTAATTTCTAGCTTACCGACAACAGCAAAGCAACGTCAAACAACTATAACAAACAAATATATAGCAATCTACCTGCCACTTCCGTCGTTCAGAAAATTTATAAGGGTGACATTTTTATAAGACTATTAACGTTAAATTGTTATTTTAAGAACTATAGGCTATACGCAACGAATCTAATTTATTTGGATTGTCGGAAGTCTTCCATTACCGGTAATATGTTCTGATTATTATTCAAACGTAGATGACTCAATTATTTTTCAATTGTTAAGACGTATTATGGTTTGCCTTTTACGAGATCTGGAGGTCAAGACTAGATCTGAAGACATTCAGATTATCAGAATGTAATTTCAGGTAACAACGGATGATAAGTAGATGTTGGTTCCTTTATGGCGGATTACGATTAAGAACTACAGTATAAGAAGGTCATAAAACAAAGCTTGGCCAAAGCCAAACCGAGAGAAATTTATCAAAAATTCTTATATAATATGGTTATTTTACACACTATTTCTAATAATAAGGCATTCATCAACTAAAATCATCAGAGGGCACTAAGTTTCAAATCGATGAGAAAAATTTCCACGTAACAGCCGTTTCCCATAAATGGCATTCCTAACACATGAATAAAAATCCTCACATTTTGTATAAAGCATTATGCTATTTATCTTAGTCTTTGCTTTTATACAACATTTGAAGCGACGCATTTATACGTCAGTAGCAATGAAAAGTAATCAATGTGTCATTGCTCTAAATTTTAGGAGCCACACATATTAATAACATAATTATTATGACTTGAAGGCCCTGACATAATATTATGAAAATGAAGTTAACTTGAAATGGAGAAGTCGTGATTGAAATTGATTTATGATAGCCAAATAAAACAAATCTGCAGTTTCAGGTATTTATAGTCCGTGCCTTAACTTATTTCTTGTTCGACCATACGCTTATATGTGGCGTACACTAACGGTATCATAACGATATCCATTAAAGTACAGAATTTCATGTTTAATACTGTTGTCAAACTACCTATTAATATCGTACAAGGAACAACATTCAAGCCTTGAAAGCAACAATTAAAACTGCACAATAAACAACCTGTATTCAAAATAAAATCAATTCTGTTAATGCTCCTTTTAATAGTAAGTTATACCAAACTGAGTTCATTGCGTGTGTTTTAACTTGCGTTACTTGAAGTTAAAACGTCAAAAAGAAGCCCTAAGGCCTGCATGCCTTGTCGTCTGCCATCTACAGCAAAAGACGGTAACTGCTAATAGTTGATCGCCAAGAGTCGTTTGCTTTATCAAATACGAGTTCATACAACACCCAAAACTTACAAGTTAGACATAAGTTCGAAGAAGAACAGTAGTACGAAATTTCCTTATAATGGTAATTAAGATACTCGTATGACAATTATGAAACTCGCCAGTTTCATAAACATACTTGTGTCTTAATAAATTTAATTTTAGGCTCGTTGCATAATCTATATTAATAAAAGGAAGTGTCTGTCTGTCTGTCCGCGATGCCCAGCGAAATCTACTGAACGCAGAGATATGAAATTTTAAACATAGATGGACTAAAGGGTCGGACAGTGCACCTCGAAGCCGGAATTTTAATTTTAGCTTTCCTTCGCGAGTTATGAGTGAAAAAGGGCAGAAAACGTGCATTTTTTGCGTTTTCGAAGCATCAGTTTTCAGTAATATATTTCAATGTCAAATCAATTGCAGTTGGCTTTGGCTATTTTTGTCATACCTTGGACATAAAACTTTCGCGATCGCTTGAATGTTGTAGCTCACGCTGGTCGATTCATTTGTTTTTAATGTCAAGGCACGCATACATATGAAATTTTCAACCTACACCGAAGAGGATTATTATTATTATTATTATTATTATTATTATTATTATTATTATTATTATAAGTGGGATAATCAATATAGGCCTAAATATGGTCAAACGTTGTTCGATTTGGACGAAACTCATTATACAGGGGTTTTCTGGGCCAAGGACCTCGAATCTGAGGTCGTTTCTACCAGGCGACGCTATCTAGTCGTGGTATGCAGTCCACGTGATTTAGGTTTTAATAAATATAATGATTTAACTATTAAGCTCTTAATTTTTAATTTGAAATAATTATCGCGGGCCATCGCTTGATTTTGTAAGTCCATCCTAGACGATTCATTTGTTTAGAATATCAAGCCCCGCAGACTTATTTAATTTTCAACCTACACGGAAGAGGGATAATCAATATAGGCCTATATGGTCAAACATTGTTCGATTTGGACGAAACTCACTATACAGGGGTTTTCTGGGCCAAGGACCTCGAATCTGAGGTCGCTTTTACGAGGCGACGCTATCTAATCGTGGTATGTAGTCCACGTGATTTAGGTGTTAATAAATATAATGATTTAACTATTATGCTCTTAATTTTTAATTTTTGAAATAATTATTGCGGGCGAAGCCGCGGGCACATGCTAGTGCAATATAAAAACAAAATCAGAAACCATGAGTACGTTTTATTCTTGCCATTTGGGCATAATGCAAGAATGGGGGGATCAAGAAATAGGAGGGCTGCAATAATTCTTTGATGCTTCTGGCAACCATTCCATACTGAACCTAAGTCAACATTATTGTAATAACAATATAAAAGTTTAGTTCACTGGCATTATTCAGCTATAGAAGTTAATCGCTTACTACCACGTTAACATGAAACATAAGAATTCACTGCTTTCAGGTGATGGTGGATGTAAATTCTATCGTTGTTATAAAGACGGGGTAAAAAAAAGTATGGAAACAATATCACGTAATCTCCTTTGCATACAAGTCTACAAATCCGAATCCACAATTCTACAAATCCAACTGTGTTATGTCCATTCTTTGACGAACGCTCTGTAATCC
Organism: Ectobius pallidus; assembly: GCA_964059195.1. Lineage (NCBI taxonomy): Eukaryota > Metazoa > Arthropoda > Insecta > Blattodea > Ectobiidae > Ectobius > Ectobius pallidus. The sequence continues at coordinate 48,436,024 of CAXKWD010000010.1, read as the reverse complement.
AGGTACGAGGAAATGAAACAGATGTGAACCCATTGTCTATTTGTGAACGTACGAAACTGCCAATACTCTATGGGGCCGTGACTGACCTCTGGGCTATTTAATATCCTGAATAACCTACTGGACATTCACGCTGCTCAGCAGGTGACAAAATATTAACGACTTTTTTACTGCCTCTATATGTCCTACACATGTGGAATGTATTATGACCTGCAATAATGTCACTCAAACGCGGGATCTGCAGCCACAGACTACCTGTATTCTTCCTACTCATTTTTGACAATATGTCAACTCCAGAAACATATTCAGGCTACTGCATATTCATGAGAAATGTGTAAAATCTATTCAACTTCCTTATAAATATTACGAGTAACCTATTATTAAGTTTGAGTGACCTCTGGTAGGTCTATCTATACTCTTTACTATTTTCAGTAGATTTTTTTACATCTCTTATTACATTATTACATATCTGGATTTTGTTTAGATTACTGTATATCATTTTATTTTTCTTTGTTATGAATAAAATTTTAAGGCAGTGCCTCAGGTTTCTAACAGTAGATATATAGTTAGGATACAAACCTTATTTACACAATGGTAACAGACAATGCCCAAGGAACATAAAAGAACATTATCTATTTTATGGAACGCGAAGGTTTATTGCCGCACTTACCTGAGCCCGCCATTCAATCCTATTCTGTGTTAACTCCATCCAACCATCCCTCACAAATCCCACTTCCCTTAAATCTATCCTAATATTGTCCTCCCACCTAAGTCTAGGTCTTCCAAGTGGTCTTTTCTTTTCGGGTCTCCCATGTGCGCATTTCATCCTCTGTGACTAAGATACAATCGACCTAAAAACTCTAGGTCTAGTTCATTCGAGCAATTTTTTTTGTGAATTCTTCAATATTATCCTGAGTGTAGTATATTCTAATCTACTATTCGCCTTCACAAGTGGTGAGATTCATGGAAGAACCATGTACGATGACCGGCCGTGGGATCTAAACCTGCTTCCTCCATAATGTGAGTCCTCAAGTTAGTATTGTAGGCGTACTTAAGAAAGGAGCATGTATATTTTATTATTGAGAGTGTAATTCTTTTAAGCGAATAGAAAGTCTCGGATCATTCGGCGTATAAATATTTTCGTCTTGTTTATCTTCAACTCTTCAGAGCACCTATCAGCATTGCTGATGGGATAACGAAAGTTAAAGGGCAACTAGATGCGATGTAAAATACAGAAATTTAACGTCACTCTACATTACCCTTCGTGACATTTTCTGAAACGTGTTTTCGTGACTTCTATCTCCAGAAAAGATCAGAAATGCACATTTGAATTTATCAAAGTAAGTATTCGGAGGCAACTGATATAATTAAATATGAAAGGAAGTAGGCCTAATCAGAACAAATTTATGAGAAGTTACGGTATGAACTTAGTACACCATGTTAATCAAGAAACACAAATTAAACTTACAAAAGTAAGCAGTACCATTTAATATGTAGTAAGATGTTATTTTAATAGATCTACGAAGTATTTTGAAAATTCAGTAAAAACAGTCCCGTCGAAGCAAGTTTTGTATTAGATTGAAACAATTTGTATAATTTTGGTGAAAGTGTATGCTTGAAAATATATGGACTACCAATCGAACATGAGATGTCTCCTGTGTACTAGTGGTTAATAAAATTCCAAGAGGATCACTAGGAAAATTCACTTCAGCAAGGAACAGAAATTGGATGGGTGACCACTATCTTCATCTCTGACTTATCTTGTTATGTGAAACGTATATGCAAGCCGAAGCGATTATTGTTTCAGATTGAGGTTGCCTATTACTCTGTCTCCCTGCCTATGGGGAGCCCAATGTGGTTCGCTCTCGGCTGCGGTTAAAATTTGGGAGCCGGCAATGCTCAGCTGGATATTAATCAAAGCCAGTGGCGCCAACTTATATGGGCTCCTGGGGCTCAAGCCCACCCAATAATTTGTCTTCTATTACTATTATAATTATTTATTGCTATTACTAGAAATTGTGTTTCATTGTTGGATTGCTATAAAGCTAAAATCGGGCTAATATTGACATACAGTTTGCTACAAATTTTTGTCTTTCTCTCTCAATGCAGTTTCCACAGCCACCGCCGAAAGATATTTTTACGCTTTGAAAATACTATAGACATTTTTGTGTTCAGAAAAATTTAATCGTATTGCTGTTCTAAATATATAAAAGGTGAGAGCAGAAAAGTTAGATTTGGAACTAAGACGATGCTTAATCACAGGAGGGTACTAATAACAAAGTAAGGACAAATTGTGGAGGAGAAGACATTGGCGACGGGAAAAAGAAGAATGCCAAAGTGAAACGAACATGTAGAAATAATGAATTAAGAAAGACTGGGTAAATCAGCAAGGGAAGAACCAAGTAAGGGGCGGGAGTTATAATAATTTTAAAATCTTTGAGCCCACCCAATGTTTTTCGAAACTTGGCGCCCCTGATCAAAGCAATGAAAGCACCACACTATGACTATTTGTGGATAAATTAATAGACGCCAGAAAACTCAAGGAAAGTGAAGATGCTCTCCAACATATAAGCAGCTCAGAGAAAAAGAAGAAAATTGCATACGGAACCTCTGTATTGTTTATGGGATTCAACTAAGGAAGCGATAAGGAAGGTTTCAGATATTTGTTTAACCATATAGTTGGAGATCAATTATCATGTTATACCATTGGACAGAATCTTCCAGATTGAATGAATTATGTTTATGATTTGCACCGTAATCAGTAAGGATCAAAGCCAAGGAGATGAGGAATATGATCAGACACCGGAAGTGACATAACAGAGATAATCATGATGATGATGCGCTACAGCGCCATATGTCCAATACGCCGCAGAGCATGACAATCAATCAGCCTTGATTAATTAATTGATTCTCAAATGATCATGCGTGAGCGTTGGTTTGGAACTGATCACCCTAAGTGCGAAACAAGACAAGCACCCTAGCATTAACTGTAATGTTATTAAATCTGATGATGATAATAATAATAATAATAATAATACATAATTAAAGTCCTCTGCCGTACCGTAAGTCGGGTCATATTATTTTATGCAAGGGGCCATGGCCAGGATGCGCAAGACTTCAGTAATATTTAAAAACTGGTTTGGAATATGTAGGCCTACATTTTTTACGCTAGTCATCTTGGCCAGGCCTGTTTAACTTTAGAGGATCAGGAAGTCAAATTTATTGAGACAAGTTTAATTGAGAGCCGCATCAAAATTACGTTTAAAGTTTGATTCGTATTAACTTACCATGTACAAAGTGTCCACAATGAAAATTATTATAGTTACGACTGCTTCAATAGTAGATGTTATAAAACGTTTAAATTCTTTTTTACAAAACTATAGGTTGTTGTCACACCAGTTCATCATTTCAAAAAAGTAACAGTATCAGTTATTGAGAACAGTCATTGATGCAAATCCTGCAGGATAAGTTTCATTCTCGAAAATGTACTTTCACAAGCCTATGTCTTTCTATCCTGAAGACCAAAATAACTAATCTGTAAAACTTGTCTTTTGAAAGAAGTGTGAAAAAGTTGTCTCGTTTTCTGTTCTGTTTTGAAGAAAGCTTGAAAATCACATAGTTCAACCTGAAACTTTGAAAGTTGGTCCTCGATGTTCATTTTCAAGAGATCGTACAGAAAGGACAGTTTGAACTTTATGTAGTCAAATCAGGAAATCTTGAAGAAAACTTTTGGATAGTCATTTCAACATCTTCACATAACAAATTATAGCCTATCTTCTATTTCATCAAAATAGAAAATATGCGATTATTTTTTTTTTTCTTTTTGAAAATTGTATCTTATGCCTACAGTTATGTACGATGTTTCAAGTTGATAGAACTTACAGAATTTATATAGTTTCTTATTTTTTGTTCCGCGGGGCGCAATAACTTTCCACCAGTTGGATAGTCCTGATCTGGGCAAATCAGCATATTTCAACAATATCACTTGTGAAATCTAGTCTCGCCGGGACACATAACTTTTTAAATTTTTATATAGATTCCGAAGGTTTGATATTGTTAATAATAACTGAAAGTCAACATAAGCAAGTCGGTATGCCTTAGTGCAGAACTTCCTTATTATTGGTATTACTAAATCTATTAATTAATTTACTTATAGTTTAGTGTGTCCAGCACTCCGTTCCATCATGCGGATTTTTACTAACCATAGTGCGGCTGGTACTGTATTCGCGGTGGATGATATATCCATTTCGATTTTGCCGGGGTTCTCCCATTTCCCAAACTTCACATTATATTGTCAAGACTCGGGGAAGACTAAAAAATTGTGGGAAAATGTGCAGTGTAGTTTTTAAAACTTTTTGAAGATTTTAATTATTTTATCAATATGACAAGACTACAAGTTATTTCAGTTTTTAATCGTTAACGAATCAACACCAGCACGAGAAGATAGCATTGAGGATGACATTAGTGTCGAAAGGCCTAGGCTGCATATAATAGGCCCTAAACGTTATAGAACTGATTGTTATAATTATATAGGCCTAAACCTATTTTATTTTATTGATCGAGCCCAACGGTACATCATGTATTTTAACACTTTGTCGGTAAAGGTTTATTTAAGTTCGATTCAAATAGTTACCAATTTTGGTTACTCCACTTGTAGAGACCAGGCCTACAGTACAAATTATACTGGAATTATATTGGCTAGTAATTTAGAATCTAAATGCAGAATCATCCTGTTCAAATCACCTAAGTAGTGTAACGCAACCTGCTACCGAGAATAATGCATACCTGTAGAGAGATTATAGTTTCATAATAGATGATAGGATATGAGATAAGTTGGACTGTAACATTACCCTATAAATCTGCTCCAGTGGCCAGAGATAGAGAAGCCGGGTGCTATTTTAACATGAGCCCAGTGTAATTACCCATAAATGTTGCGGAGAATTACTTGCAGTGCATTGTAATTAATGTAAAGTAATGTTGGGTACTTTGGGGGTTGGAAGCTATTGCCCCATTTAAAATGCTACCGAGTTATTTATATGTGCAGTTGTGAATTTTAAAAGCTCGTTCACGAATTAGTTTACTTTTTTATGTAAATATTTCTTCTCTGAGCTAATCTGCTTTCAGAACTTTTATTTTTATCTAATGACTTTGTGCTTTTAGTTTCCCGGGTTGATCGTAGTAAGTTACATACTGTAAAGTACAAGACCATATAAAGTTATTACCCTTGACAATACACGACAATGAACTATAAACTTCGAATTATGGAAGCATCATAAACAAAGTTGTAAGTTTCCATAAATGGAGAAGCTGAAATTTATGTATCGCCTACAAGAGTTGAATTCTTTGAAGTAGACATACTTTAATTCTAAACTTATTTGGGTTAATTTTTTCAAAGAATCAAACATACATTTGTAACTATATAAGATTTGAAGCTTTCACGGCGCTGATTACTTACGATGTCTTCTCGGGTTATGAGCCTAATCATTTTGACACGGCTGATAACCCGAAAAGCCATCTTAAATATAATGAAATGGTTTAACATTGATTCTTTTAAATAGTTTTTTTCCATTTAGGACTACGAGGCCCTTTCAAAACCTACACTGTTTAATCCTGATCTCACTTGATGCTTATAATGTTCGTACAATGCCAGAAAATTATATCACGCACATATAACCTTACAGCTATTTTTGGAATACCCATTTTCTAATTGCTCTGTAAAATTTAGGTGTTTAGAGGTAATACGTAACTATTTAATTAAAATTTCTTCTAATTCGGTACTGAAGTAACAAACAATTAAATTAATAAATAATCTGGATGAATAGTATATTGCGATACGATTGTCGCAAGTGCAACATTGGAAAATCGAGGAATCGAGTTTGAAAATTCGAGCCGAAGGCGAATGTTTTTAAATTCCGAAATTCTCCAATGCCCTTTAGAGATGTGTATTGTATCCTATTTTTTCTACGACAATTGTTTACCTGATAAGAAACATGCTACTTACGTGAAAATAATATGAATAATTTAAAACAGTTGTTGTCAAAATGGCCTACAACTTGATCGATACATAGATTATTTCAATGCAGTGCAGTGCTGGCACATCATATGCCTGCTGAATTAAGGGATAAAAAAAATGCAGGTAAGATTGAAATTGTAAACTTTAACTAGCAAATATGATTATATCCCACGTTTGAAATAATAGATATTTCTATATCAGAAGTAACAAGCTTTGACATAACTATACGCATATGCGGTAAGTTAGGTTACCTGTATTGAGTGAAGGAAATTTGAGTTTCCACCATGATACTGTAGCATGAAATGGATGACAAAACGCTAATGTAGAAAAACATCCCACGAGGGATTGGGCCTACCGTCCCATAGCTGCATCACCCATTTTTGTCTTACAACGTAGATGGCTAGATCGAGGTACATGTCGTCAGCACTTCGTCTTCACGACCGTTAAAGGCGCTCTTCTTCAGAACGGAGTTGCAACTTAGGCCTATTCATGAAATGACCTCCCGAGATGTCCATTTGTGGATGAGAAAAGCCTGTTTTAGACATTTCTTTCTGTTTTAATCCGAAGAGGAAACGGAATTGAACACAGCGCTCCATGTCCGCAGATAGCACAGAGGCGGCCAATTCGAAGCAATTGACTGTATATTATACACATATATGTGAGCATGTGTGTACAGTATAACCTAAGGAAAGTATCGAGCTGTTACTAAAAAGTAATATTCATTTAACAACTTTGAAACTTGAACCAAAAAAAGTTAATTTACACATTCTCACGAAATGGTATACATGTGTGTGTATCCATTGCCAACCCCGTTACCCTGACGCATTTGGGGTCCGCACTGAGATGGATAAATGGCGATACTGTAGCCCATTTTCGAGTTATGCACCACTCGGCAGGGCCACATTGCATGGTGATATTATGTAACTGGAAAAAGTGTAAGGTAAGAAGAGATGAGTGTATGGTGTAGTGGGAGATATGAATAAGTGAGACGAGGAAGGGCTGAGTGGAAACCCGGTGACGGCATTAGCCTCATCTCGAAAGACAGCAAGGGGACCACCAAATTGAATGTCCCTGTCCGACGGACGAATCGCAATCGAAGTGGCAAATGCCTCCATGTCATACGCACCGCGGAGAGATTTCAGAACGAACCCAACTATATTTGGTGCACAGACTAGTGATTAGAAGCTCTACACCACCACCTCTCTTAAATCCAGCGGTCGGGGACAGATTAAAAAATACGCCCGTACTGAGAATCCGGACTGCCGTGGTGGAAGGCAGGGTTTCTGTCAACCGCGCCGCGGAATGGTAGGCCTATATCTGTTAAAAAAGATTTTAAAAAGAAAATTTAATTAGCGCAAAGATCTAAATTAAGTGGTGAAAAATTATTTTTGCAACTAAGTTATAGATATTATGATTCTTCATGAAGAATAATAAGTAATGTTCATACTAATTGAAGCAAAAACCATTTTGAACCAGTTTAAATGCTCTGGATTACCGGTACTTGATAGGCCTACGCATTTACTCATGGGTCAGTCGGAGAACTTAGCTCATTATTTTTATTCTCAATTCCACCGTGTGCAGGTGCATATCATACACTATACTCTGAGTTTATTCTAAAGTTAATGATGCCCATCAAATTTTCATATACGAAAGTGCAGTTAGTTACATAATGTTCTTTCTTCCTTTCAAGCAGCCTTCTTCTTAGGTGAACGGAAACACCTGCCTTCATTATTTTACCTTTCTAAATTTGAGTTCACTGTTACCACTAAGAGTAGGCTATTTCTTCTATACGTATGACAGACAGGTCGCTTTATTTCACAAAAGTATGATACAAAATAACGTTCCCACGAGAATAATAAGTATGTTCAACAATGCTGGCTATGTTTCCATACGGACATAGTTTAACTCAACGAGACAGGTTACTTCCTTTTCGCTTTCTAGAAGCTGGTAGACTATAAAATATTCAAGAAAATATAGCAAACCTATATTAATCACTATGATCATAATACTCTGACCATAGTAAAAGACGAGTTAACAGTTACTGTCAAGATGATATACTTCAAAATACTGTTATCTTATAGCAGCAAATTATCTTATATGCATATTCAAGATTACGAAATCACAAATATGCTAACGTTGTTTTAAATTTATATCAGAACATTTTTCATTTCTACGTAGCAGATAGGAATGCAGAATATAAATAATTTCCGAAAAGCCAGTCAATGACACACTTTATCAAATTTTATTTGGCAAGCCAGCTTTGCGTGGAAGGAAAAACATATTCATTTACTTCTGTCCGTCTGACAGAGACATTACTAAGTTGTCTATATACCCTTAGCAACCAAGGAAGGCGGTTGAGGCCAGGTAGGTTCCTTCACCCGCATGGACCCTCACATTTACAAGGGCAGGAGATTTAGGACCAACCGTAATTTCCTCCCCATGAGTCACCTAGTCTACTTCAATCAATCAAGCTTAGATTTTTTAAATATGTCATTTTATCTTAAAATGTTTGTTACATATCATTTCTACACATAATTACAAGAAAAATGACACCAAACAATGTATAATTTACTTTAATAGGAACATAGGACTTGAAAGCAGTTTTCTCCTAACTTTTATTCATGTATTTGTTAGAAATGTTCCTATTAAAGAAAATTATACATTGTTTGGTGTCATTTTTCTTGTAATTATGTGTAGAATTGATATGTAACAAACTTTTAAGATAAATTGACATATTAAAATATCTAAGATTGATTGATTGAAGTAGACTAGGTGACTCATGGGGAGGAAATTAGGGTTGGTCCTAAATCTCCTGCCCTTGTAAATGTGAGGGTCCATGCGGGTGAAGGAACTACCTGGCCTCAACCGCCTTCCCTGGTTGCTAAGGGTATAGGTAAAAACAAAATAAAATTTTAATGCAGTAAGTACGATCTGGTGCTCAAAAACAAGGGCCGAGGATGACCTTTTAAGGTCGAAATGCATCCCCATGATACTCTAAAGAAGAAAAATACAGCTGCCAATAAGTGTTAAAAGTTACATATAGGCTACATTCCGAACACTCAACTTTCTACTGAAAGAAGACTCACCAACGAAACTAGACAAATAACTCCTGGAAAATAAATACACAATGGTGTAGATGTACTACCTACAAAAAAGAAAAATTAGCAACGAATCCATAGGCAACCAACTCCTGGAAAATTAAATACACGATGGTGTGGGTGTACTGTGAATACCATTAACATTTTAACGATATTTTTTTAAATATTTTTACCACAATGACAAGTTTTTTTTTAGGGAATGTGTTGGAATAAAACTCTAGACATTTTTTATATATATGACGAACCTAATAAAGATATGAATTAAAAAAAAGGGATATGACATATAGGCCTACCATCATATGAACTAACATAACTTCTAAGGCTGTTTTCTCAAGTTGGCAAAAAATAATTTGTGTATTTTTATAGATCCATTAACAACAGTGTTTCTTAAACTTTTAAACTAATAAAGTTTTATAAAAAGGTAAAGTCATCCCTATACAGGCCATGGAGGCCCAGAGGGTTCCAGGAGGTTGAGGCTCCCAGATTTTCGACATTCGGCACATGAAGGTGGTAAGGTTGTCAGCCTTACGCACCGGCCGCCTTCACCCCCAGGATTGCTCCTGGTACTCATTTCTGTTAGAGGCTGAGTCGACCCCAGGGCCATAGTGCCACCAGAAGGATTAGGCCAATTGAAAAATCTCAACGACCTCATCGGGAATCGAACCCGCGACCTTCCGGTTTGTAGCGCAGCGCCTCAACCACTACGCTACGGCGTACCCCCAATAAAGTTTTATACTCAGCTATAAAAAACATAATCAAACAATATAGGCCTATTACCAAATCATAACATATAGCCTATTGTAAATTGTAAGCTGTATCTCTATAAAAAGAAAATACAACCTGTAATATTGGCAGCTACTAGTTTTTTTCTTTAAGAGTGTCAAAGTAAAAGAAAAACACAATAAATTGAGGGCATAAGGAGGTTTATATGTAGTAAAGATATATAATACTTATGTTTCATATTGCTCTCAATCAATGTGGCCAAATATAGGAGTTATGTCATTTAGACCTTCGCAAAGAGTTTGTAGTTAGCATGCATAATACAACATACTGAATTGAGACATATTACGGTAAACAAACATGATTAATTTGTTTTGGCACAATGGTTCAGTGCAACCAGCGATCTTCAACGTATTGTCGTACCGCGTCCACTGAATTCGAGATGAATAGGCAACGATGTTCGCCGGCGAAAACCGTCAAAGACAAACCGTGGCTTAACGTTCCATCCTGTCTTTTAACTTGGAATGCAATGAAAATTACTTGGATTCACAGAAGGTTAGTAACGATAGGCTAATAACGACGTTCGTAATAAGAACTAATATTTTACCAAATCGCTTCAAAATTGAATTCTCGTTTTAAGAAGAAAAACGTTGGAAGAAAAACTCTTATGTAAATACAAGTTACTCTAAGAGCTCCGAGAACTGAAATTTTGTTCGTGAATTTATAATTAACATTCTGTCTGACAAAGTAATTGCTTCGGAGTAGGGCACAAACGTAAAGTAAACGTTAGACAAACATTCAATCAGATCCTCAGTTGAAACAATGAAACGCTGCTGAAACGTGGAAGTTGGCGAGATGGGAGTGAGTTTAGTATAAATTGTATTGCTAGAAGAGTGTATTTCATTTGCCACTTCGTCTTCTTCTCTACTTCTATTTTCTACCTCCTTGCGATTCTAACAATCTCACTGCTGAGACAAACGAGGAAAGAAACTTTATCAATTACGAATCCGATCGAAGAGGCCGTGAAAGAAAGAGATCGAACGTACCTGCCTACTGAATCTAGACCATGGTAAATCTTTATTCTTCTCTCCAGTTGCGAACAAGATCCCTGCTTTAGGATGCAACGTTTGCCTTTTAAGTAAAATCGTTACGCATTCATTCCGTTGTTCATAAAAATGCAACCACTCCAAGATATAGAGACTACATCTTTTCCTGTGAGATAAATTCTAGAAATGCATGTCTTATTCGAATTCAGGTAAACGACATAGGACTGGCATCAGAGTTGAGTCTCTATGCTTGTTTTTAAGGAACCTGAAAGCTGAAAAGTATGCAAATGCAAATATCATTAAGTGTTTTGTTGCCTTTTAGGAATATTAGCTATAAGCTAGTTGTACATTTTATGTATACATATCTTAAGCCATCGGCATAATATAAGCGATGTTCTTGAATAACATATTTAATTAGAAAAACAATTCTATCATTCTGTTATCCTTCACTCAATTCTGAAAGTACACAAATGATAAATAACTTAACTTTAATACAGTCCATTAACTAATTAATTTAGTATGTTATGATTATGAAATACATCTTGTATTTAGTAACTTATGTTATTTGTTTTTTCTTTTTTTCAGAATCAACAAATTTTCCAAGGCAATGATAAAAACAAATGAAATATTGTTTGCTAGATATATGATGTACAACTTGTAAGCCTATTATATAAATACGAGAGCTAGCAACTCAGTTAATAGATTACGTACAATATTCACAATTACATCAGATATAAATAATTTTATGATGTGCCCGGGATGAATCTAAATATATGAATGTGCTTGTCGCACTATCGTGAAGTATGAGCTGGTGCGATTAACCAATGAAACGACAGGACACAGTCAAGGCAAGTCTGTTATTTACTTTTGCTCCGTGTACACATCTTGGATCAAGTATATGTATTTTCGATATGTTCAGTCATCTGTATAGCAGGGGTCGTGTCTCTTCACTCGGACCGGCTACTATGAGGATTCGCCCATAGCGTACGGGGAAACTGCCCATTTTGTGCTAAGTTTTCCCCACGAGTCTAAGCATTTTCCTAGGGTGTTCTCATTATCGGTTAGTCTCAATTTCGCTTTTTCTAGACATTGTCTATTTCCTGTTGCTTACACCTATTAAAATGTGTCGCGAAGTCTCGGACTTGAGGACTACATCAAGATGAAGAAGAAGATGCGCAAGACTCAAATTATCACAATTTATAAACGCTTGCTGGACTGCAAAGAAACAGTTAATACTGTGATTAGGCCTATACTTTATTTGTTGGGCCTTATACTGTAAATTTACAAGAAATTTAGGAACTATTCCAATTTCTTTTTCATTTCATTACACGTTCCAGACAAACTAGACCTACTATATCCTATAGGATACATAATCAACTTAGGGTTAGGGGAAGTAACCATAGGCTTATATAATCATTTCAAATTAAGTTCAATTCACAAAAAATATAACAGGGCAACGCCCGATTTCAATGCTACTTCAACACGAAAATCAGTATGCTATTTGAAATTCTAGTAAAAATTATCTTTAAGAAACAAACTGAGGAAACGTAAGTTACATATTTTATACAAAACAATAATGAGAAACACGAAGAAACATGTTCTCTAAGGACTGTAATTCAGTTCGTTAAGTCAGCATGCTATGAAAAATGGAAACAGAACTACAAACTCTAACGAGTGGCTGTCACAACTCAGCTATATAATATGTTCGTATTTCATTTGTTTCGTGGAATTCCAACTTTGTATGAGTCCGCCCGTAGTGCTTGTTCCTAATTAAAACAAGTGGTGGGAACAAAGTACAATTTAAACGTGGATCCATTCTGAGGTTGAATTATTATTAATTCCTTAAAAAAAAAAAAAAAAACTTTGCGAGAATGTAGACTAGTCCCTGAACCTTAAGTGTGTGTATTTAGGATGAACAAACATTAAGTTAGTTCATTAGCGAGAAAACTTGATAAATTAATTTAATGAAGTCATGAAGTCCTTTGAAAGATGAAAGAATATTTTTCTTCTTTTAATTTCTTCTAAACGAACTACAGTGCTCCGTTTTCGCAGATGGATAAAAAATAAATGTTGGAAGAACAATCAAGAAGAATCTCTTTTTAAGTATTGATACTGAACTAAACAAAGCTCCGCGGCGCTACATCCCTGGAGCGACTACGTCTACCGTTCGACCCCTGCGTCATCTATCTCATCTACCATATGCAGATGGCAAGATTGTGGGGGGGCACGTGGTAAGCATTCCACACCCAAGAACGTTAATGATGGTTTCCATGACCGGAGTCGCTACTTCTCAATCAAGTGTCTCCTCACGAGGCTAAGTGCACCCCGTTCCAAACCTCCGTACCTCAAAAAGATCCGACGAGGTATAGGGGATCGGGCCCGGGTCTGCCACCGACGCAAACCATATGAATTGATATAGTAATAAAAAACCAAGAGGTTTTTAATGGACTCAAAGATCGAAAGTTCAAACCTTGATAAACGAAAAATATTTGCAGCATGTCTTCCATCGGAATTCAAGTATAGCCACTGGTTACAGGTAAATTACTTGTGTTGAGTTACTGGACAATAGAGAAGAGATAATTTCCCTCTATTATTAATTTTAATTAGATGCTTTTGTGTGGAATGCACGATCGATTAAAGCCTTAACTATTTTTTTTTTTCCTTTTGTGTGTATAATCGTTTCATTAATGACTAGAAAGTTAATAAACAATATTCAATTAAACACAAGGAGTTAAACAAATGGACCTGAGAACAATAGTGATCTAAACAATAAGCCTATCACACGACGAAATACGTATTTTATTGATCATGAAGGTACTTTCTGTGTCCCCCCACCATACATTTAAAATTTTTTCATATAAGGCCTATGTATAACTACTAAAAAAAACCAATTCTTGCCCACGTTCAACAATATTTTCAAGTCGGTGCCTCTGAATCGACGTCCAAGTGTTTTCTGATTTGCAATATCTTCAAGCATGAATTATTTAAATTGTGGCAGTCCTACCTTTACCAGTAGTGATGAGCAAATGCAAGACCAAGACCAAGACCAAGGCGGTCTTGGTCTTGGTCTTGGTATTGCACTCTCAGTCTTGGTCTTGGTCTTGCATAGGTAACCCTGGTCTTGGTCTTGGTCTCGGTCTTGCATCAGTAGTCTTGGTCTTGGTCTCGGTCTTGCATACTCGGTCTTGGTCTTGTTGCAAGAGTCTTGCAGTTTTCTTTTACGCATCTTACTGTGATCAATGGCGTTTACATGATTTAAAGTTACACCGATTACATGTGTGTTATTGCTTGCGAAAGTAACGAAAGCTAATTGCTTTTAGTTACTTTGACCATGTAAACAGTAATGTGACGTCATGCTGTTTGCCGAAACGTCCATGGTGATATAGGCTAGAACAGTAAACTTTGAGTGTTCATTTAAATATTCTCTGTTATCCTATTGCAGAACTTTAAACTCAAAATCCAAGAGATGCTACACACTATTTGAGAGTGTAAAATTATGAATATTATATTGTAAAATTTCAAATTGAACGGCTGCGGAGACAAGAAGTACTATTAACAGGATGTGTATGAAATGTTTTAAAGATTTCCGCATAGGAGAGAGGTTCTATCTGACATGTTTAAAACTGTATAATATAGTAACAAAACATAACGGCATTGAAGCAGATGCTTTAGAAATTGTGCAATCTATAGGAAATCACACAATGTCCATTCGAAACCCAAAGCATAGGCTGCAATAAATAATATTTCTCTTTGCACATACCCTAGTTCTAATTTATAACACATTGTGAACAGATCATTTCTGCACTTTAAAGATTTCCGCTACCCCCATAAATTACTTTCTACTTGCTTTCAAGTTTCGGGCCTTCAACTATTTGGGTCATAATTATTCATAACTATTCTTCATGCAAGCAAATATTTCTAGACCAGCCATTTTCTACTTTTAGTATCTTTTCCCATTCGATATGCATCCTTAATATAAATCAGCAGCAATAACTAAAACATCTCCACTGTTGTGTCAATAACAAAATTGTAGTAGTAAAAAAAACATTTTCAGTGGATGTCCTACCTATCATCAGCAAAATGTAGGCCTGTATAGCTACAGTACAATCAGATACGTAACTGTAAAGTAATAACTAGCAAATATCCGTCAAATAAGTTCCTGTTTTAATTAATCTACGGTTTAATTATGTTTAATTGAATAATTATGAAGAATGCCGGGCGTATAACCTGATTTTTTTAGACTTCACTTTATTTTGAAATTTTCTGCAAGGAGAATGGAATGAGCTGAATAGCTGTGTTATATTTTGTTCAAGTAGACAGGAAAGATTCTAAAAGTGAGAGTAGGCTATGAATATTAATGTTAGGTGTAAAAAAGGATGTTAATGAAATAGGCTACTGAACATGTTAATAGGCGTTTTAAGTTACGGGGATACTGTTTAAAGTTTCAAATCCTCAGTCATAGGCCGCCCCATGGCTGAGTGGTTAGACCGCTCGCCCTCCACCGCATACACAACGAAGCTTTATACAAAAATGTCAAGTAGCAAGACTGCAAGAGTCTTGCAGCTTGGTCTTGTTCTTGCCAGAGTCTTGCAGGGTTGGTCTTGGTCTTGGTCTCGGTCTTGCTTGGTCGGTCTTGGTCTTGGTCTTGCTAACGCTGATGCGGTCTTGGTCTTGGTCTCGGTCTTGCATTTTCTGCAAGACCAAGACCAAGACTGCAAGACCAAGACTGGTCTCGCTCATCACTATTTACCAGGGTGAAAAGTGTTATGTTAAAACCCACGTATCTCTTAGTACCTTCATAGTCAACATCAACATCATCATTACACATATACTCTTTCTAGTTTTGTAAAAATTGTGTTTTTGACAAAGGACGCAAGAAACACTTCACGCCAAGTGATAAGAAAAAATAATTAATTATTGTACATACTGATTGTACATGTACTGATTGTACATACTTGTAATTTGTCCAGAAGTATAGCCTACGGCTCAGGAACCCTGCTTAATTTCATACTGGCCAATAAAAAAACTATACACACAGACTCATCAGCATTCCAAATTGACTAAGATCTAAAAAATCATTCGGACGTGAGTTACACGACTGTTGCCCCAAGGCCCACAATTTTATGTAAGAGGGCTTTCGAAGATATCAAGAACAATGACAACAAGAAGTAAAATACATTTAGACTATTTAAAGTACAAATATACTACTTAACGGCATGTTAATGAACACCCAACATGAAACACAGAATCTCGACTTAAAATCTAACACATCCAGGATATTTGACACGGAATAGCACAATCATATTTCTATTCTCACAGTCGTACACCTTACATACATGCATATATATGTTTCTAGACTCGACACACCCTTGCCGCTTGTCAACAGCTCAGAAGGCTCCATACATAACCTTTGACATAATTACCATTATATTTGAAGTTAAGATTAAGGGTGGAGTCACTGCTGATATACGAGTAGAGAAGTCCGCTTATAGATATGAATTCAAACAATGGGACCATTAGTATAATATCAGACATCAAAATTTCTTTTTCAATCTGAGAAAATAAAAAACGAACCCGTTACAGGCCGTTGAATTGTTCACAGACGTAAACGTAAAATAAGAACTATAATTCGAAGTATTTTCATTTGCTGGCATCCAGTTGCAAAATATTGGATTCCTCTTAAGCTATCATATCTCTTCTCTGACAGTGAAGAAACAATTAGGTACCTTGGCATCAGTTTTAATGATTAGGTAGTTTTTAATCAGGAAAACATATCTGTAATTTAATCAAGAATGAACAGAATTATCTAGTTCGTCTCTACTAAAATCAGAGCAGAAATTGTCGATTTTAAACCAATACCCTGTATATGGCCAGGTTTAGTCTATCCTCTGCAATATGCATCGCTTGTTAAAATTAAGAACTCTTCAAAGACACAGATACGATGCTGAGAGGAACAGTTAAAGAGATAATTGTCTTCCACATGACTGTCCTAATGATATGGTTTATGCTCCTCAATGACTTCATAGATTAGGCCTTATGAGAGCTAATTGGGAAGCTTAAATCCAACATTTCAATAATAGCAGCAGTTTACTTTATGTTGAGGGTGCACATCTTCACTCTCTAAAAAAATCTTAAAGGTGAAAAACAGAACGCTATGAACAAATTAAACATCCAAGAGGCAGCAGCATTGAAAGAAATAAATTAGCAGGTTTTAAAGAAGTCCACTGTTTGTCATCTACAGGATCCATAAGACGTGCTGATATCGTTGCCATTCACTGTAATCCTAGATCTAACCGTTCGAATTGAATGTGATATATTGAACAGGTAAAGGTCTTATTTGTATAAAATGTAAACGAATAGACTGATCAGTTATTTATTGAAAAAGAAAATTATGTGATACTGTAAAAATCATTAATATCATACCTGTATCTGATTTCCTATTTCCCCTATGTCGGGGCGAAGGGCCTCTAAGTGGAGGTTTCTGTTACCTATTTGAATTTTGTTATGCTTATTTTCCGAGAGAGGGCAGAGGGGACAGGTGGTAAGCCCATCGCCTCTCAACCCCCCTCCGGAAACTAAGATGTTACTTGAACATGAAAGGGCCGAGAAATTTTGTCCAGAGGCTCCAATTTAGGCTTGGAGTCCTTTTACGTGCCGTAAATCTATGACACGGGCCCTCAGCATAAAGTCCCTCGTGAGGACTCCGTGCCCAGGACTTTCACGTCCTGAAAAATCCATCGGCCGCGGCCGGGTTTGATCCCGCGACCTTCGGTTCCAGAGGCGGGCACGCTACCTCGGCCAGCCATTAATATCACAGCCTATCTATAATTCGATAATACAGTATATCAAAATTTATTTAACTTGGACGATTTGATAACCTCTGGTCAGGAACATATTACCACCTAAAGACTTAACAATGCAGATATTATTAATATGTTTATGTGAGAAAGTACTGCACCATTTAACTTATGTAATATTATCTGCTGTTCATATGCTGTTATACTTTGTATAAAATTTTGCTACTTCATAACTGTATAACTTGTTGAAACGTGTTAAGCCGAAGTTACTTAAATTGTTAATTGTTTGATATTTTCAAACATTACACACATTGTCTCAGGTTTTAATACCGTACGATTTTTTAACTGTCCACGAAAGATTACAAGTCTTTCAGTTTCTTTTCAATCATGCCAAAAAAAGTTAGCCTTCATAGTAAGATTCTAACAGATTTTTTATTTTTTTAATTTTTTAATTTTTTTTAATTCAGCTGTATTTATTATATTTGTTTGGGCTTCGAGGCCAAATCAGGAGTTCAGGTTTTGTGTATATACCAGTAGGCCAAGGAACTATTTATTCTCAACTATTTTCTATTGTTGGTGTATTTTTATGGTTTCAAGAATTACAACTGATATTAATTTAAATAAATAAGATATAGGATGAAAATAGCGAGGATGAGTCATGGTAAGTAAATATCCAATTCGGCATATGCCTTTATGATGCGGAAACCATGAAAAAACCCATGTCAAATTGGCTATGGAATTTTAACCTGGACCTCCCGAATGCGAGTCTAAGACGTTACCATCTATGCCACCTCGCTCGGTAACAACTATTGTTATATTTTGTATTTTTTGTATTTTGTATTTATTTTCTTACACTGCAAATGGGTCAACAACCCGGTGGCAGTGGTGCAATAAATACCAGCCATACAGTACATATATACAAAAATGACACAACACATTAAATATCACATTATATACATATACATTACACATTAAATAAATACCATCCATACATATATACAAAAATGACACACTATACATACACTTACACATTAAATATCGCAACATGTATCCACCGTACCTGATATTAAAAATATATATATATTTTTTTTCATTTAAAACTATAACATAAAAAATTGCATAATGTGAATATTTTAGAACAAAAAATTATACATTTACCCTATTCAATATATTGTCAAAAATTTTGACGTTAGCAGGAAACGTTTCGAAGATTTCTGCAGGTAAATCATTCCAATCCTGAATCCCTCTATTTAAAAAAGAAAATGTATAAATCCACAAAAAAAAAAAAAAAAAATTATTGTAGTTCTGCTATTTTATATCGTGGAAAAAGAATTACTTTTTCATATAAATTCGTGAAATATAGCCTACTCCTCTACTGTTAGTTTTTAAAATTAGTAGTGCCATATTTAAAAAGTACTACAAAGTCGTACTAATAATAAGTTAACTAAAAAATAATAATTTGGCATATGCATGATTTTTTTCTGTTAATTAATAACTGAGTGAAACACTATGGGATACCCTCAATGATCTTTAAAGGTTCTTAGACTGTACTTATAGGCCTAGGCTTTTCATTAGAAACAGTTATTACTAGGGACAGGATTTTTAGGTTTTTAAAAACACTGTTTTAGGTTTTCCATTAGGTGAAATAGTTTTTTTTTTAGGTTTTTTGTCCAAAATATCGTTTTTGGGTAGAATAATTGGTTTAATGAATTTGAATGTGCTACATAGGATTGAATACATAATACTTGTAAAGTTTAACTTAACAAAATTGACTTAAATTTGTGTAAACTTGCTTTTCGACAATATTATACAATTGAAGAAAGAATGCATAAACAATCAAAAGAAGCCGTGAAAATAAGATTGCCTCACATTTCCTGGTTACAGTAGCCTATATCACTAAATATCTTTCAAGATTCTCAACTGTGAAGTTCTTCCTGTTATCTCTTAGTTAATAGTATCTAGACACTACCCTTCTCAGGATTCGAATCCGATGCTTGTAATTTAGTGAGTAATTATTCTCTCCCCGCAAAATATCGATTTCTCAACTGACAAACAAAAAAAGACAAAAAAGGAGCCTAAATTAGATATTTTAGGTTTTATCTCCCGTTTAGGTATATTTAGGTTTTTATACCCCATTTAGGTATTTTTAGGTGCCACAGAATTAATGTGGGTGAATCCTATGGACATGATTCGAAAAAGTGTATGAGCGCTTTTTGTTTTGGAAGTAAGGAAAAAAATAGGTAAAAACCTAATAATCCGGTCCCTAGTTATTACAAACTTATAACACTAAAGCATTATAAATTACTTCTCTACAATCTACGAAAGCTGCATTTTACAACGGAATATATTTATTGCAAAGAAACGCAATAATTCTAATTTAACTTCAGATTCTGGCCTGGAATGTATGGAGAAAGAATGTGAAGCACATCTGTTCTTGTGCGAGCCTTCTGTTCCTAAAATATAACAAAAGAATGAGACAGTGGTGGACTTTGCTGAACACTTTTGATCAGCAAATATTCTCTGTTCTTAGATTTAGCTTAAGATTTTCAGCGTATGGGAATTTGAGACAAAAATAAGGACCCAATCGTTGAAGTGGTCGTGAAACACTGAAGGATCATTTCCCCCCCGACTTACTAAATGTACAAAGCGACACAAAGGTTACAAAGGAAGCGACTACTTTAATTATAGGCTTCTTTATTGGATGCAACTGCATGAAATAATCTGCATTGAAATTAATGAAGAAGATATTTCATATAAAACTGTATCACCATTAATTCTTATTAGCCTATTCCTACTTATTATTATTAATGTTCAACGAGTGTTATATTAAGGCAATGAAACACGCTATGAGTTATGATCACTGATCTGTTAAGGAAATAATGAGATATATTTGCCATTATGGACGTTAGTTTTAATTTTCTTTCAATCGTAAAAGTTAATACATGTAAAAAATCTTTATATAAATGATAAAATAGTAGATTTCACATAAAATTGCTTTTCGCAGGATATTTATGA
Organism: Ectobius pallidus; assembly: GCA_964059195.1. NCBI lineage: Eukaryota > Metazoa > Arthropoda > Insecta > Blattodea > Ectobiidae > Ectobius > Ectobius pallidus. The sequence continues at coordinate 48,415,338 of CAXKWD010000010.1, read as the reverse complement.
GATTTCCATGCCTTTTCACAGGCCGCAGGATGTGTTAAAAAAAAAAGTAGTATCCAGCGAAAAGCAGGGCTCCTGGTCACCCTAAAGGTAAGCATCAATACACATTTTCTCTCTTTTGGACAAACTTTACTCACACATTTGCAAGAACTTAGGTTTATTCAATTTCCTTTTACTATACACCTAAAACTCGAATTGTGAGAACTGAGTTATTAAGTCTACTTCCTTAGTACAGTTTCTTAATTTCATTACCCAGCGAATCAATATTAGACACTACACTATAATTATGTATTATAACTGTGTCTATTTCTGTAATCATGTTCTTTTGAAATTTTATCGTACAAAGCGTAAGCGCGTAATTGGTGATTATAATATCTGGTACGAAACTCGCGTAATTACCATCTGTTAATTTTTGTTTATCAATTTAACTAATGGAACAAAATGCAATAAGTAGAACAATCCTGCTTGATATCACTAGAGAGCCCCCCCCCCCACATTTTTTTTTACGAAAATCAAACTCTGCATTTCTACTTTAGTGCAAAAGTAATTGTGTTCATTTAGGCCTATGTGAACATAATTGGTTGTAATGTTATCTCTTTATGTAGTAGGGTAGGCCTAGATGGCACATTCTATATGGCGCTGACTTTCTGTACCCAAGGTGGCGGTATCGATCCCCGCCCAGTTCGATGGCGTTTATGTGTGCATAAATATAGCTAACAGGCCATGCCTATAGATTTACAGGCATGTAAGAGAACTCCTGCGGGATAAAACTCCGACTAACGGCTACAGTCACAAGCCTAAGTTGCAGTACACCACCGTCACTAAAAAGCATAAAACCAACCTTCGTTTAAGTTAAGTATATTCTTGTAATACGCTTTTGATATTAAATTCGCAAAATTATTATCTCTTAGGTCTATGTTTTGAATTTACAAATGCAACCAAGTGCAAAATTTTAAAATTTTTTTCCTGTTATAATCCTCAGAAAAAAGAAAGAAAGAGAAAGAGAGAGAGAGAGAGAGAGAGAGAGAGAGAGAGAGAGAGATCCTGAGCTGAAATAGCACAGCATTGAAACTCGCTTCACTTTTTGGAACGATTTAAATTATTTCGAGACCTTAATGACCTGACCTCTTAAGACAACTTCAGACCTTCGTCTTTCATTGATAATTTTACTCTGGATTTTAACTAATGATAACATAGAATAGTAATATTTAAGTTCCAGGCGAAAAAGATTGCCATTACTATAAATTAATATTATCATTATTACCCTATACTGGCAGTCATCTTTATTTGTTTGAAAATACAGTAAATGATAATCTTAAAATAATTATAGGGTTCCTACCTTTCATTGAATAGAAATATGATAAGTCACTTCATCGTTTTCAGCTTGGGGAAAATGCCAGTTGCTTAAATAAACCCTTTGATGGCGGAAAATATTACGACAGGCTCATGATATACGGGATGACGTCGGCGTGTCTCTTTAAATTTACGTTCTTCGATAACTCCGGTGACCTATTTTTTTTTTTTCCTTTTTGCATGAAAGATATCTGTTGAGTAGTAAAATTATTGATTACCTTAGCCAACATCTAGGCGTACATCCCTATCTCCGAAAAGAGTTATTAAGCTTATGGAAAATCAATGTCTATGACTGTCTTTTCATAAAGAAGGGTGCAAAATGTTTATGCAGATTTTCTACCAACACTAGCAGATCAAATCGATTGCTAATTTAATGCTGCATTTGTAAAGAAAGAAAGAAAGAAAAGAAGAAAAAACGCACAAAGTGATCAATAGAGAGTAATTTATACATCGAAGTCAGAATCTGAAGTTCGAACTACTTAACAATGCTATTCCTGTAGCTTACGTTTATTTGTGAATAACAGTAACTGAAATGATCTTGACTCTCTGGATCCTGGAGCTTAAACTGTGATGAGGTTCTTTACAACTAGTGATGGTAGAGCAACCCCACATGGTCTTCAAGGTCTTACTGCTTTCAAGAGGAACTTGATTTCTTGCAGTGTTATTAGCCTATTATTATTACTACTGAATTTCCAAAAGTACAGAACCCTACTTTGCCAACTGCCATTTTAGGTTTATACTCCTAGGTGAAACATATATAGGCCTACTGAATTTAAAATACACTACATATAGCCTACATATTACAATTTTTCCAATAGACTGTTAATGAAACTTGAAGATTTTTTTATAACTCTGCTTATTTAAGAAGAGACGATAGATCGGTGTAGTAAAATCAAAACTAATGAAAATTAAATATATTAACTGATAAAGTTTATGCATATATAAGGGAAAATGAAATAAGAGGTACCTAGCTTTCTTCTTTACATTTGAAGGACTTGGAGAGATATAGCCTTAAGCTGCACTTACATACTTTGGGAAATTAATATTTTATTAATTATTATTAAATATTCAAATAAAACTGTTGTGATTTATTTTACATCAGTGCACACGTCAGTATGTTATTAAACATATTTGTAATCACAGGTCATATTTTCAAATTTCTTAGGCAGTTTTATGGAGATTGTAACATTAATTCCCCAAAACTAAGTAAGTGCGGCTTGTGACTATATCTCTCCGAGCCATCTACTCTTATACAATTCAACGGCCCTAAATAGCGTGCTTGCTCGCCCGCTTCGTGAGACATCGGGTATACTCGGCGATGTTCGTCTCTCGCAGTCTAAACTTTCATGACGACTACAAAATTAGGAAGGAAAACCGTTTCTTTATTATATAAGGCCTAAGTGAAATGAACACAATGAACAAATATTCTAATTTTATTTTTACTTACAATTTTCATAGCTCTGAACCACAAACATTTTTAATAATCTACCAGTGTAATTTTCTTAAAAATCCTGGAGTCCATGAATAATGGCGGGCGAAGCCGGGGGCAACAGCTGTAAAATATTGATGGTTTTATCTCTTGAAATATCGCTGATAATAATAATTCAAACAAACCATTCCTTCCCTTGAAACATTATATAATTTCTGAAAATTACACTGAATTGATAAAATAAAATTCACATCATATTCATGTCAATAAACAGCTGAGAAACAATACGTAGTATGTGTTCACAGGTTCTTTGGAACTGCTTAATCGATTCTGATATAGTTTTCCCAGGTGGCGCTTTCATGTCGAGGAATGTACTCTAAAGCAGGAATTTTAGCTGTTTCATTAATTATTAATGGCTTAGTTTATGAATGATTCGCGTGCAAGTGTTAATAAATATAATGCTTTGATAATTATTATACTCTTAATTTTTAATTTTTAAAAGAATTATCGTGGCGAATCCACGGGCACCTCCTAGTTCATTTACAATTTGTAGAGGTGGAAATTCTAAACCCATGTAAATATTCCCCACAGTTACGATTTAAGGGGGTTTACTGTACATTAGGGAAAAGTTATAATCTTTCACATGAAATACCAATAAGAATTTTTATGCTATGTGACATCATACCACAGAACTTATAATATTATTATTATTATTATTATTATTATTATTATTATTATTATTAGTACTGTATTTGCAAAATGAGAAGTAAATATAAATACGAGAGCAACTACATGAGAGGCCCCATCAAGCTTTATTAATTTCTGTTTAATACGCGATTGGTAATATTTCTTCCATAAATTAACTTAGCAGTTACTTTCTTTCTTTCGCTCTGAACTTCACCTTTGTGGCACTTACAAGCCAGTATTCAAAGGGGAGGGTCAATTTGTGTATTTAGACAGGCCTATCTATACAACAAAGTGAGTCTCAAATAATAATTACTCACTTTCATACAAAATGTTGTTGGTTACTGAAATTGCTTGGTTAATAAATTCAGACACACTAAAAGAGTAGGCCTATAAAATCGTGAAATCAATAAGACCCTAACTTTTCTAAATCTAATGGTGATGACAATGAATACATTAATGCATTTTATTCCCATAATAATTGTAATGTTTTATTGATTATGAAAAATTATGATATTTTTTTATTTGTTATGGATATATTTTCAAATGTTGTAGAATAACGACGAAAACAGTGTTTAAACTTAAGACTACTTTAAGCGAACTGAAAGAATTACTACATTAAAATACTTATTTTCTTAAACCGTTTGCGTGATTCTTTTATAACTATCGCAAGAAACAATTTTTATTACATGATCAAATATCACGATTTACTAAAACTTAAATGGAAACTTCCAATTATTGTTGTCGATAAAAGTATTAAGTATAAAAAATTTATTATTTCGGACATTTAGGGGATGCCTTTAGGAGGCCTAGAATTGCACCACTGGTACAGGACTATAGAATCGTGCATAATTAAATAAATAAATAATTAAATAATTACTACCGACAGATACTAACATGACGATTGTGGTAATTGCAATGCTATTATTACTGTTATTATTATTATTAATATTAATATTACTACTACTACTACTACTACAACAACCTCAGTTTTAATAAAAATATAAAAAAGTTTGTTTTACGGGTTTTAAAGTTGATGGCAATGTACACACTAGGCTATATAAAGGTGTAATGAGTAAAAAAAAAAGCATTATTGTATGTAGCCTTATAATACACATCGGCTTTGAGAAGATTTTTGTAGGGATATGTGATATTTTAGTCCATGTGACAGGGTCTATGAAATATCAAGAGAATAAAAAAGAGAGAAAAGCAAAAGGTAGGTCTACCAGTATATGTTGGTAGGCGTTATCAGTAATTTGATTTTGAGCAAAAAGAAAAGAGGAAGACAGGCTTAGCTGTCGTGTAGAGTGTAACACAGATGTCTAGGGACGAAGTCACCGGGTTCTGATGAAAGTCTGATATTGAAGACAGATGATGAACGTTACCACAGAGACGAGAGAATAAGGGGAAAAAAAAAGAGCAGAAAAAAAACTGTCTCTAAAATGATTGAAGACCTAAACATGTTTTAACATTACACTAAAGTTGCGAGTTTTCTTTATTTTTAAGCTTCATGTTTAAAACCGCGTGTGTTAAAATATTTTTTGTTGTTATTTAGACTACATTTGTATGTGTGACAGTGCTTGTCAATGAAGACTGATTACTTGAAATAGCTGTAGGTTGCAGGTTTTGAGGATCATGTCACTTGTTGTTTGGTATACGTGCTAAGTTCTTAATATCTCATTTAGTATACTACTTTTTTTAAATTCCAGTGCAGTCAAAATAAATTCTACTCTAGAGATAGTACCGGGAAATGTGTACTGTGAGGTCACAGGTAATTTTTCCAATATTTATTTTTGTATTAAGAAAAACATTCAAATGTTACATCTCTCTTAGTTCTTATTTACATTTAATTAAATTCTGGTAGCAATTGGTAATATTACAAATAAGAAGGAAAAAAGCTATTAGAGTTAAATGATTTAATTATTATGGTTAAACAATTTTTTTTTTTTTGTGAATTCTATGCAACGAAAAAGTAAAAACAGCACATTGATGTAATACAAACGAAGTGTGAAATATTTGTGTATCGTATCATTCAGCAAAACCGATACAATTAGAGTAAAACATTTTATAACAGTATATTTGACGGTATTCGATCTTTAACATTTGAATGGACTTTTAAATCTGCCATGTAGAAGCGGTGTATGCTCCCTCTTAAACTTATTTTATCTTGAACGAATGAATAATCCATTATAGAACTCATTTACAATACTTTTGCCATGCATTCCATATTATATGTGCGCTGCGCTACAAACCGGAAGGTCGCAAGTTCGATCCCCGATGAGGTCGTTGGAGTTTTTCAACTGGCCTAATCCTTCTGGTGGCACTATGGCCCTGGGGTCGACTCAGCCTCCAACAGAAATGAGTACCAAGAGCAATCCTGGGGGTAAAGGCGGCCGGTGCGTAAGGCTAACAACCTTACCACCTCCATGTCTAAAATCTGGGAGACTCAGCCTTTTGGAATCCTCTGGGCCTCCATGGTCTGTATAGGGGACACTTTACTTTACACGCACAAACACACATATGAAATATACTGCATAAATAGGTAAGCCTACTTTAATCCAATATTGTACTTACAGTTATTCTATATGGAGTTCATATGAAGAAACATTATAGTAGTCTTAAACTTACTCATTTACAACATTAATAAGTATTTTTACAAAATTAGTAAAGACTAAGGACTGGAGTACTGAGGAAAAACTATTTCTATCAAATTACGAATTCCACGCGAGTGAAGCTGCAGGCAACAGCTGGTTTATAAATATCTGAATTAACTGTAAAAATATTCGAAACAAGTTTAGTAAAATTGTGTTCATTCGATGGCAACTAGTTTGAAATGAGTACCGGTATACTAATGTTGTGTACCCATAAATGAACTAACCATTCTGTAAAGTTTTCGACCGTGGTTTCGGGGTAATATAATTAGGACTACTTATATGCCGATTTTAATCACTTAAAATATCGTCAGTTATGTACAAGTCCATCGAAAGTTCTTTATATTATGTTTAAGGTGCAACGTTTCAAGCTCTAAATCTGGATACAGCTGTTACGACAATTATTGCGATTTAGAGTGGAGTGGTCGAGGAAGAGTGCAAAGGTAAGGGCAAATGAGGATTTGCATACTCGTACTTTGAATTCAGCTTGAATAACCCGGAATTAATTTACTTATGTGTTCCCGTGAATAAAATGAATGTATAAAATGTAAACATGCATATGTAGAGAATTTTAAATCAATCAAGAATGACATTTGTAGTTCTGTCTTATTTTGTGGTAATCTATTCTTAAGGAACCATTAATTTAAGAATCAGAATTAACCTTAACAAGGCTGAATTTATGACCATACACATATTTACATACACATAGACATTAAGTGGAAGTGAGGAGGTGGGCATTATGTTGTCAGAAACAATAACTCTTTGTATACAAGATGTGGAGGCTTGAATTTCACACTATGTATTCTCAATGAACATGTCATGCCTATGGGAAACATGCGCTTTTGAAATTTAAGTTAGCATCTATTTCTGTAACCAAGGCACAATGTTTCTGGAAGGACAGCTGATATCCGGCTCAACGAAGAGAAAGAGCACCTTTATGCATAAACAAACACAATTTTAACATATTACAACTTATTTACCGATGCAAAAGCAAGAAAGGAATCGAAAAAACCTAGGCGGAGAATACATCCGGTCAAGACCGTTAACATTACCAAACGGGCTTAAGAAAGAATTTATGAACAGATTATGTGAAAATTTCCTATTTAAGAGTTTATACGATAAGTAAGGCCGAAAGTTTGGCTAGCGAAAATCCATGGTTAACTACACTTATAGGCCTACACTACACAAAATTTACTTATAGGAAAATAGAGAGGAAGGTAAAAGGTCCATCCGATGAGATTTTCGTATGAATCAAAATATTGTTCGGTGTAATTATGAAAAAACAAGTAGAGTAAAATCCAATGAGAATACAAAAACTAATTTAAACTATATACAATTTGCACAACACAATAATGACGTTTTCGGTTAGATTATTATATATATTTCCACATACATGAGTTTCATGTACAATGAATGAACACAGGGATCCTGAATTACAGTCACAACGCATGCTGTATAGAATACATAGGTTTACAATACTTTGGGATTGGAAAATAAGTAAAAAGGATAAACACATTACAGATCATAATAAAACATGATTAGTTGATCACTGAACATCATTGAAACGGCCTACTCAAGGAATCCTTAATGAAGGAAAAGGTGAAGTCAAACTGTAAAATGCAATGCCATAGCCGGGATTTGAATCAGGATCTTCGGCTCTCCGTGCCGCTACTCTTACGGCACAGGTGCGTCATTATACCAAACCCTGTAACTTTTCATTATGTATTGACATTTTGACACTTACGAAGTTCTGCACGGCAAATAAGGGTACAATATATCAAGAACCAGCAAATTATATCTAAATTACTGTACAAACCATACTCCATCAATTAACATTAAAGGAGAGACTTATTTCTAAATGATTTATTATAAGTTACTCACAGATTCGCCGAAGTAACATGAAACTGACAACACTTCGCATCCGACATACACGCCTACACGATACAGGTAATTTGACATATAAACCGTTTAACGCAATTATGTACTCTGAAGAAATCATGCATTTTGGTTCCAAACGAAACCATTAGTTCTATACCACGAATGACATATAGGCTACCTACGAGCAGTACAGGTAAGGTAAAAACTTCGCTAGGTTTTTAATAAATGTTTCTACTCATTTAATGTGTGCTCGTTGTCACCACGACTAGGAAGGGAGGTGATAAATATGGTCATTAATGATAGAAAACCTTCTATGTGGCATTTCTTCTAAGCACTGATTGATGGATTTAAAACATATATGAAGAAATGTAAAGTATAATATTTAAAAAAATATTAGCTGATAGTAAAAATCATACTAAAACCATTAACTTTCTTTTTAATTAAAAGAAAATATGATGCAGTAATATTTTCTACCTACCTTGAAATTTGCTACATCGGAAGTTGCCTATCACTATTATCAATGATGGATAAATGGATACATAGTTTTTTATATTAGTTACACGAAAGTCTATATTATAGTTTATATAAAAGTCATAGTACACAGGTAAGTTTAAGATAAAGGACAGTAAGTATGTTTTCGCAATGTTCTTATTCAGAGGAAGTTTAGCCTAATTTATTCTAATCTATTAATATAACACATACATAACATAAATCTACACATACATCAACTTAATTATTTCATAATAATGCGTTTATCTGTAAAATGTTCGACAGTCGACACATCAATGAAATATGATAATGTATGAAATGGGGATCCTTATAGTGCTACCGTAAGAAAAATTCTAAACAAGACTATGTTCCTAGCTATTTCATGAAACAAATAGACGATATTTGCAACTTAATAACCAAGCAATTTTAAGTAAGTATGTATTCCCTTTGAGGCCGTTTTACGGCTACACTTATAGGGTAGGCCTGCTTTTACTCCATGTGTGTGTGGAATCGCACTTCATCCTCTGATATTTCATTGTCGCTTATTGTCCATTAAAAAGGTAATGTTAGGTCCTGTACAAAATATTTCAATTACAAAGTGAAAACTGTCATGAACATTTTCTTGAAAATCTCTCTCTCTCCCTCTCCCTCTCCCTCTCAACCAATCTCTGAAGTCTCAAATGTTCTTCCAAAGTCTCGGACCCTGAATTACATCCTCCAACCAAATTGGCATTTCAGATGCTAACGACTTCATTAAAAATTCCTTTGTCATTGAGAGCATGAAAGGAATTTTGTTACTTCAGTGGAAAGGAAGAGAGAAGATAAAGGAAAGGAGGTGGGAGGTAAAGTGTCTAGTTTTATTAGAACGCTGTATGTGGTCACCTAACACATGTTCTCTTCAAGCATAAAAGAGGAGAGATAAAACGCGTCCGCAGTAAACCAGAAAAGTTGGTGTATAGCAAAGTGTTAAATAAGTAACAAAATGCGGTACTAGAGGCTGACTTAAGAGTTGAGGAGAAGCGGCAGTTTTCTGGTTAGCGAACCGTACGTGCCAGTACAGGGATTGGGTGGAAGCCACAATGTAAAATATGATATGAAGGGACGCCCGCCATCCTACCACCCATATCGACGACGCAGGGACATCTCTGGAAAGAAAGCGACGCTGGCTGTCGTCAATCCTATGGGATGTAAAGAGGAAAGCGCCGCATAAACTTCCCTTAGCTTGTCAGCTTTATTGTTTCACCCAAATCTAAAGACCGAGGAGGATGTCTCCAAGGTAACGTACTAACACTTGCTGAAACAGTGGGCTTGAAAGAAAATGCAAATTACGTTTCACAAAGCTCTTCCAGGATAACAATCCAGTATATCACTAATACAGAATCGACTTTTCAAATACCGGTAACATTCATGGGCCTTCCTTTAAGGGAATATACAATTGAAAACGTTAATTTGTATTAATTTCAATCGGTTTAGTTAAAATTTCAATCAATATAACCGAAATTTATTGTAGATTTGTCTTTTAATTTCATAACTAAAGGAAAAGCTTCATATCTCGACGAATTTAGAATTATTACCGTAATTTCCAAAAATAAAAATTATATTTATGCGCAAATGCGACACCAGATGAAGATTTATAAAATTTTAAAAATACAGTACTGTACACAATTTCATTAATGAAACATTGTCATCTGAAAGAAGACGTTTGTAATCCTACAAATTTTCATGAAAAAAAAGAACATACGCCTATGCAATTTTATTAATTGCAAACAAATTCAGATTATAGAGCAAAAAAACTACTTAAACTTAAGTTAACTTTAGGAAAATTATTTATTTTAAATTTTGTACTACTAATTACCATTTCGCTCAATGTCACACTAGATAGACAATTGAGATATTAGTTTTCTTCAACTCCTTAGATTCCTAGTGTATATATCAAGCAACGATAAGAGATTGCAGAAGTGTTGATGTAGCCAATTAAAAAAAACACTATTTGTTTTATTTTAGTGTAAAAAAATTAAGGTAAACTTAAAATATAACTCTGAAAAATGGCATGCCATTTGGGCGCATAAAACAGGTGCTGGTGACACTACTCATAAACCTCCGTGCGCTTCAAACTGCTAGTGACGCAAACTTTAATTGCCTGTTTTCTTAGTTTCAATTTGCATGATGTTTTTACATATTCGAAATCCATCTTATCCCACAAAAATAGAGATGCAGCTATGACTTTTTCACAGTACTTCACAGTGTGCGTGTGATGAAATTACTAAACAGATTTTTTGTATATGCCTTAGATTTTTTTTTTAAATCATAGGACAGTTTTTAACTTTTCATCTTTCTGGGTAAAATATTTATTTTAAACAAACAGTACAAACAATGTAACAAATCCGTCAGTAAACTTGTAAAGAAAGCATCAAAGAATGGCAAATAAAAAATTAATATTTCAAAAACAAACTTGAGATATTAAGAATGAAATTTTAAACTTCAATTTCTGTTTACATTTTAAGTAGGTGTCAAAATTTCATGTTTCTAGGACAAGAAGCTTAGAAAACCACAAAATAATATGTATTATACTCCAATTGAAAGTTGTTTGGTTAAAAATGAAAATACCAGAAACATTAGTTTTTGTATCATTTCAGATTTTCGGAATATAGAAAAGGATGTTACTTTTCACTTCAGATGAACTACGAATGTATCTCAGTGAATAGTTTTAATAGTTAGATGCAAATATTCTTATTTAGATTACGATGTAAGGTACATTTTCTACCATATGTCGCTAGTACTGTTCCTAAAAGGGTTATGTAGGAAGGGTAGGTGCTATAAGATATGGGGTGGAGAAACTTCGACAGCGGCTGTGTGACACTTGGTTCTAACTGGCAATAATATGATTTCGGTATTTTATACCTCTGCCACATAGGCATCCACACCATCACTTGAACGGTTTCATCAGCACTGCACATTTCTCACGAATACAACACCCTGTCAACGAAATACCTTCCGCAAAATGCGCCTCACTATGTCTTTGTCAACTATAAAGACGCCCGAGGTTGATTCTTGAGCGTATGTGGGTGAGAATGTTGTATCAGCAAGCACGGCGCAGTAAAAGGAAGAGCACACACAAAACATGGACGGCTCAGTGTTAAAGTGAACCAAGTTCAAAGAATCACGTGTAACAAAGTAGTAAAGTTAAGCAACGATTTTGAAATATTCGTACTTAAACCTATTAATGTTATGTTTTGTATAATACTGTAGTATGCTGATTTGATAACAAAAACCCATTTATTATTTCTTATAGGCCTATTAGCCTGCCACATGGAATATAATTAACAAACGGTGCAGAATTTATCTGATCCTTTCCAGGAAATATTTATTTATTTATTAATAAAGACTCCAAAAAGCAATAATGCTCAAAACTAGAGGCAGTACATTATAATACACAGAAAACAACATTTACCAAGAGCTAGAAAATGGAATTATTGGAAATCATAAATTTAATAGAAAAGTAGGAATCATGAAAGTTGTGACCGGGAATAAAATTTAGTCTTCGAAGCAAATGTCGTTATATTTCTAATATCCTTAATATATTTTGGTAATTCATTATCATTCCTGCAAAGAGAATAATGAACTTGACTGAAGAATGTTGTGGTAAGTGCATAAAATTATAATTTCTAGTAAAATAGTTGTGAATATCATCATTAAAGACAAAAGAAATATTATGATGTATGATGTTTTTAATACTCTTCTGCACAACAACACATGACTGGGATTTAATAAATTCTCTAATTGGAAGAATGTCCGAATATCAGATAGCCTATAATATTTTGATGGAGTGAATTCAGTACTTTCCGGTGATACTCAGCACAATTTCTTCGATTATGTACGCAATCAATCAATTATGTGCAATATCATTAAAGAGACTTTTAAAGAATGCCGTATAGTTTTGTAGTTTTCAGAAAACGTGATGTATAATATCAAAATCGTCAATTTGGTGCTACTGTAAGGTAACCGACGAGTGATGCTTCTCATTTCTCTTACATTTCATTTATATAATTCTCAATAGTTTCTCTGTCGACATGTACAAAAAGGAAGCTGTGCCGATATTTCGTGGGGATGGGGGACGGTTTGAGAACTTTTTTTTCTTCTATATGTTATACTTATTACTAGGGCTGTACCGATTAATCGATTAACATTTAATCGTCGATCAATTACATTTTTCGATTAAACGATTTAGTCGAATTCTGAAAAACGATTTTCGAGAAATGGCTCAAATGACAAAACTTTTTTCCTCGCTTCTCCGGCCTTGGCACATCATGTGTCATTCAGCCTATTGTGTCCAAACAATTCCCGTTATTCAGAAACCCGAGGGGTAGTTTAGTCAACAAACTCGTGTGTCTCAAGTCTTGGCCGAAAAAGTAACCGGAAATGTATGTTTTGTATTTTTTTTTTTTTTTACTAGTTAACAAATAATGGTATTCATTAATTCAGGATTCCTTTTGATTATCTGTAGTGCAGTAGTTATTAAACGTGTAAAACAATATTAAATGTAGGCCTACACTTTGATTTCGTTTAAAATACCGACCTGTTTGTCGATTAATCAGTCGATTAATCGATTAAAGTCAAGCGTTCACTCGATTATAAATTTTAATCGATTTTCAGCCCTACTTATTACCTTTTCTAAAACACACATGATCATTATGACGTGAAAGCAGGGTTGGAATGTTTAAAACAAAACTTTAAAACAAGTGTTTAAAACATGTTTAAAACAAGTGCTTGTGTTTTTTTTAAGTTTGTTTAAAACGTTTTAAACAATCCGTTTTAAACATGTTTTTTTAGCATATGTTTAAATCATTTTTTAATTGCATGTTATATTTAATTATGAAGACAATTTACATTTTGTCAAGTCAGTGACACCCTGTTAGTGTTGTAAACAGAAAACAAACAAAAAAACTAGGGCCAGAATACCAGAAAATCATGTGAGGTGGTGTCTTTTGTATCCTTTTCCTCCAGACTTCTCTATCCTCTGTCGCCAGCTTCCAGTTTCTGATTTTGAGTAATTGATTTGAATTTTTTCTGACTGCATCCTACCATCTATTTTGTGGTCTTCCTTTTTAAAGAAAGAGATTATTAATATTGAATGTGTCAATTTGGCAACACTGTAGTAGGATATCCCTTGTAAGTTTGATATTGTAAGGCGGCTAAGACCACATAAAGCATGGTGAAAGTCAATCATCAGTTGAGCAGTAAAGGCAGTAATTAAACAGTAGTTTGTATTATTTTTTATTAATCATGAACTATTTAATCATAAACAAATACTACTGGTACAAAATGCATTTTCAAATACTATTAAGTCTACGACTCGTAAATCTTGAACATCTTAGCACAGGGTGTCATTGGATTGACAAAATGTAAATTGTCTGCATAATTAAATTTAACACCCAATTAAAAAGTGTTATAAACATATGCTAAAAAATGTTTAAAACAAATTGTTTAAAATGTTTTAAACATTCAACATATTTATACATATATGTATGTATATAATAGGCCCTATACATTAAAATGGTTGATTTAAACAAAATGAACAATTTAAACTTATTTTTAAACAAACAACATTGTTGTAAACATAAAAAACGTTAAAAAAAACACGTTTAAAACAACCAGCATTGTTGTTCACATATAAAACGTTTTAAACAAAAAAAAACATGTTTTAAACTAAAAAAAACGTATTTTTTTGTTCTTTTTAAAAAAAACATGTTTTTTATCAACCCTGCGTGAAAGTTCCTTAACTTACAGGATGCGTGAACATATATCACGATGTTATCCATGTAGAGTGATTTTAAATTACCATTAAATTAATTAATTCTAAAGTGTTATTAGCAGCTGTTATTACATACATAAATTTTAAATAATTGTAAAAAAAATGAAAACTAACAATATCTAGACAAGGTTTATTCCAAATACGCCGGGAATTGTTCTCTAAGTCATTGTAATACGAGAATTGCTTAGCTATAAGAACAGTGATTGTCAGTAGTGTCTCTGACAGCCCTGAAAGGTTCCCTCTCTATACTCAGGAATCACTTATATTCCTGATTAACGACATATAGATATTATTTTGCTCTTCTATATTTATATTTATTTGTTATATATTTGTCATCTAGTTTTTGTTCTTGTTGTTTCATAAGTTTTCTTGATATAGGCCTTAGTTGTTAATGTGAGTTTTCTTAATGTTTATTGTAAATGCTTGTAAACACTTCTTTGTAGTAATTTTTTTTTCTATTATGCTTTGTCTTAGGGCAACCCTTAACTGAGGGAAGCTGAATGTAAATAACATTAAAATAAATTTATATATAAAGAATAGTATTTCTACATCTAATTAAGGGAGATGCTTAATAACAAGAGATATAAAAACAGAGGAGTCGGGAGGGTAAATCAAATGGATAATATTTTGATAAATAAAATTATATATTGACTGCAACACGTAGGCCTTTGATGTACTAAATTTAGAAGGAAAAATTAGCACTTTTGTTTGGAACAGAGAGCTTCTTAAACGAATCTTCAAATCAGTTGCACGATTATAAGCGGACGCCCCTTCCGTGGCTATGAATACGATGCAGAATCAATCAGCATCTCATTGTACGTCCCTTTTAAACAGGGAAAAGGGGAAGCCTCTCTCACATCAGTCATCTGACTTTGTTTACATCATATGACATCCTTTGCCTTAAGCTCATATTCTAAGTAAATGGAGCAGACAATAAAAACCGAAGAAAAATTTCCTCGGTTTTCCAAACAAAATGTGAAATGTCACTGGGAAAGATCGCATCCTGCAGACGCTGTTTTATTCGCACGAAGACAGAAAACATAGAGACAGCTTTACGCACGCACAAAGTGGTCTTTTTCATGAAATCGAAAAGACGAGTTGATATGATCCGAGTAATGCAAAACATGTTCATTGTTCCTGTCCCCCTCCCTTCGTCTTGTTGTCCGACTCCCTCCATTTCCTCTTATTTCTCTTGCATCCCAATATTCGCTTTACTTGTGGAGTCAGCTGCCGGCGTCTTCAACGTGGCGCCATGTTGTCCCCAAACAGGGGTGACCATAATTAATTCCATACTTGAAAACTGTTAAGGCCAATTAAATTTCTACAATCAAGTTTAAGATATTCTGTTCAGCCGAACGGAATGATTCGTATTATTAAATCTTTGAAAGGAACTTATTTCAAAATTGCCGTGTTACAGATTGTGGAAGAAATAAATATGACGAAAGAAGAATTCTTTAGGTAGGAAACTGTAAGTCCTAAATTCATAACTACCATACGGCTTTAGAAGAAAGCAGTCTTCAACACAAGGCACAAGGCACAAGGCACAAGTAATAGACTGTAAAGGATGAGGTAATGCTGGACATTTTTTTAATTATTTATTATTACAGCATGCCCCATTACGGAGTAATCTATGAGAACTGAATTAATTAGTAGATTACTAAGTACATGTGCTTAACGAGAGATTAAATGACGTAGTCTTATTTTTATTTTGACGATTGTATACTCAAGTGTGTCTGCAATAAAAACTCCTTACAACTTCTCAAAATATTTTGAAGAAAGTCGGTGCTAGTTTTCAACTAACCGTCGCCGAAAATATTTTCTTCGAGATGCCATGTTTGAAAGGCCCAAGTGGGGATGGCGTGAATTCTAAACAAATGACTCTTCGGTCAAAGTTCTTCAGCTTGCATTCCTCTAAAATTTTTACTGTATTCTGCAGTATAGATTGCAAATTCACTGCAAAGATATGCTTTTAACTGCAATGCATTCTACGTAATTAAAACGCTACAGTTCGAGGTCTGTTTGTATAAAATGTTTCTAAAAAATTATCCCATCATGTAGTGAAACGGGTCAAGATTCAATGGTGCTTGTACACTATACCTTCCAGCTTTCTTAGTCCATTCACTCATATTTGAGCCAGGTTGACTGGAGAAACCTTGGCCTAGTAAATTGAACTTCCACTAAAACAGGTTCTCGACTTATTTAGTTAATATAGTTCCTACCTTAGCTCTTTATTTACATGGTTTTATATACAGCAAGATCGTTTACATACACTTCATTAAAAAAAAAAAATTCTTGATCATCGTCAAGGGACTTTCCTTGGAAATACCGGTCTTGAGGAGCATGACATGTAACAATTTTAACAGAATAAGAATCCTTAGGACAACTGGATAAAAATTAAATAAGCTAGCTGTAGTGATGAAGTAATTGTGGAATGAAGCAATATAAAGGGAAAATCCGAAGTCAAAGCAGGCAACTACTAATTCTAGCTCAGACAGTTTGGATTTACCGAAGTTAGATTTAAATTCGGTTTGCGTCATTAGACACGTGGATCAAAGGAAATAGCCATGGTAAACAAAAGTTATCAGCAGGCTATATTTCAGAAAGAAGAGACTAATTTTAATGTCTAATGGTATTGTAACTTGTAAACAGATTTTCTATGGTGTCTAGTCAAAAGAAATGTATGGGGAAACTGTGCAACGTTAAGAAAACTCATCTTATATTGTCCCTATTGTATACTTGTTACCAGCTGAAGAGAAAATGATCTGTACAGCCCTTGCAGAAACCCCGCTTTATATTTTCCAGAGAGACAGAATAAAAGAAGAAAGCTACAGTAGATTAGAACAAGCAATAAATGAAGAAAGAAAGAGATGGAATCTTATGATATTAAAGTTGTCGTAAAAATCAGAAAATTGCTCTCTGATTCAGTGGAGAAAGAAAATGGTTATGTAACTGTCACTTTAAGACATATAATCAGCGGAATTTTAGAGATGAAAATAATGTAAATTTATATTAACTACATTAAACGTAAAAACCAAATTATTATTAGATTAGTTAGCGAAGATGAAAAAACAAGACAAAGTTAAATGCCTTTTAATAAAATGTTAAGAAACTTAGTTTTCAGTTGCAAATTAACCCGAGCGGCAGAAAAGAAAAACATAGAGAAAACTCTGATCTATTAGGAATGATGGAATTCGCAGAATCATAATAAAACATAATTTAGAATAGCCCACTTGATGAATAATAATCGGCTGTGGCAAGATTTATTAAAATATTTCTAAGACGTAAACTTACAATTAGAATGGACCAGAATGTGAAGCGCAGGACTTCAATGTTTGCAAATACGTGACAATGGCGAAAAGCGAGAATTAAAAATTAGGCTGTAGACTACTTATTTTGTTTATCGATATGTGTGATTCACAGAAAGAAGACATTTTGAAACTGCAGGCTAGTGATCAATTACCGAAATACTTCTAAGACATTCACTTCCTAAGATTCTAGAGATCTTCTAAGAATCACATCGAAATTAAAGTTAAAATGTTATCGTAATAATATTAAAATTTTATAATGAAAATTTAAATATAGGCTATCACAATGAAAGCCAGCTCAACTATTTTTATAATTAAACTGAAATAGATTCATTGTAGTCAATCTGCCCTATTGTCAATAAAGCTGCTATTAATTTTTATAAAAGAAAGCGTTCAACTAAAATATTAGAAAATCGTAACTAATTATTCTGTATAACTAATAACTCTTCTTAACTAATTACTCAAGTCAAATTTAGGTGGGGGGGGGGACGCCGTGGTGAAGTTCGGTGGGGCACTGCGCTACAAATTGGAAGGTTGCGGTTCGATCTCCGATGAGGTCGTTGCGATTTCTTCATTCGCCTAATCCTTCTGGTCACTATGACCCTGGGGTCGACTCAGCCACTAACGGAAAAGAATATCAGGAGTAATATTTGGGGGTAAAGGCGCTCGGAGCATAAGCTGATAACTTTACCACCTTCATGTGCTGAATGCCTAAAATCTGGGGCCTCAACCTCCTGGAACCACAAGGGCCTTCCTGACCTTATAGGGACCACTTTTTTTTCCCGCTTTTCAGTATTCAGATTTGTTTTTAACAGCCTTCCGTTATTAATAGATTTCACTCAAGACTTCTACTTGTTCTTTCGATTTCGAAATCGTAAAAATTGATTGCTCTAGGACTCTAGGTAAAGGTGCAAATATTATGACGGAAATTTCTATTCCATTACAGTAGTTTCGTCAAAGATATAATATAAACCTATCCTCTGGGAAACTCCCAGCTGTCTGAAACGAAACTTTAACTCACGTTCGATGATAGCGACAGAATCGTCAGTGAATCCTCTAAAAATAACCGAGTCATAGTTGTAAACTTTCGAAACAACTTCATCAATACATCGTAAACTAGCGAGCATTTACGACGAAAAGAAAGTAAAGAATAAAAAACGATTCAGCATATTGAAAAGTATTATGTTATGTCTTTGTACGAAGAGCACTCTCTCTCATCGTAAACATTTTAATGGTCTTTAACTAACGAGACTCAGTCGCATAAAATTCGCAATCTGCTTCTTCTAAATTCTACCAAGTCATGAAAGTGCATCAAAGGTTGCGTTCCTGTTCTGTGCAGTCAGCTTATTTGCGGTAAAAAGGATCTATGGGGGAAATTCTGATTAATCATTGTATTACGGTATAATTGGGTTACCACCTGAGAAAATCCGAAAGGGAGTTGTAGTGAATACAAGTGTATCAGTTACATCTAACTCATGAAACAAAAACCGTATTTTTTCACAGGATAATCTCACTAACGATCTTCTCCTTATGCGCCCAAGAAACTCGTCCAAATCTTCATGTAGAGACCCCTTCATTATAATTCAGATTAATTATTAATTGGGAGCCTGATGGAAGAAGGAGGAAAGGAAGACCAACTGAAACCTGGATGGATGGAGTAAAAGAAAGTATGGCCAAGAGAGGACTACAAGCTGAAGACACATTAGACAGACAGTTGTGGAGAAATAAAATAAATTAAGTGTGACTTTGATAGAAACATTGTGTTTATTTATGTTATCATTGCCGAGTGTTTACTTATTGTCATTGTCATTGTTTGGTTGAGGGAAACCACAGCCTTGTGGAAACCCCTATATACCTAGGTAATTATTAATAATCTCAGACTGTGTTATGATTAATGATAATGAGGTTCTAGTTTCAAATCCTGGCTCAGAATAAATTAATATAAAAATTACATTTTTGAATTCGATAGGAAATGAATTTAATTGTTTATTGTTTATTTGTTTTACACCATTAAGCATGTATATGCAATAGGAATAGTCAGCATATAAGAAACTCGATTCCTCCCATTGCTCTCATTTGTTTAAAAACACACGTTGGAAATGAAATAAGTTAGTTGATTTTCAGTGCATTTGCCTGTAATTTTCATGCGAGTAGACTATCTTAATTACCATTATAGACTGTTTTT
Organism: Ectobius pallidus; assembly: GCA_964059195.1. Lineage (NCBI taxonomy): Eukaryota > Metazoa > Arthropoda > Insecta > Blattodea > Ectobiidae > Ectobius > Ectobius pallidus. Next base: position 48,395,555 of record CAXKWD010000010.1, on the reverse strand, counting down.
GTTCGACCATAGTTAGTTTAGTATTTAAATTTTGAAATTTTAGATTCACTCAAACAGACGGTTACACTTAATCGCGCCACGACCTTCGCACCAGCTGGTTCTAGATCTTATCTTCTATGGCAGATGGCAGCTTACGGCGTCGCTCAAATCAAAGCTTCCTTTTGCTTGGGAGTTTTTTTTTTTTCCAACGGATTTTGACAACACGAAATGGAATTAGTTTAGTATCATATTAAAATTAACACGAATAGAATAAATATAGGCTATTTATTACGCAGTTTGCAGCTGCTATTCTCAAGGCCTCGAGATCGTTGTGTTCTATAATAATAGATATCACACCGATGTCATGATGAAATCTGTATCGTTATGGATATCATTATGATACCGTTACGTCATACGTAATAAGCTATCATAGTATGGTCGAGCATGTAAGGTATAAATATAAATGTCAATGTGTATGTGACCTTATGTGCAGGTTTTAAAAACTGCCACCTAGAACATCACCCTACTCGCTAATTTGATAATTTATTCTTATAAGGTGTCATTTTAAAAGATTGTAAATTATCAGTCATAGTCCGCTGTGTCTTTGTATAAGTGCAGAAGTTCCTGTAAGTGTCTCAATATAAGCATAAGTTGTCATCGTTACCTGTCAATGATGAGGGTAGGCTGGATGAAACATAGGTCGGATGGTAGGTCCTATCTTCCAGAGGATGCAGCGCACGGATTTTAGTTTGTACGTGTCAAAAGGAATGTACTCTTGAAAATTGTTTGGTAGTTAACACAGTTATCTTTAAAAAGATACAGGGATGTTTTATAGAAAATGTGACTGTCTATGCTATCTGAGAAGAAACCATTTTCGAAGAATACAAATAATATATTTATTACTCATTTCATTACGAATCGTGGATGCAGAATTACACAAATAATTTTTTACAGGGTACCGGTATCAAAAATTAATTTTTCTCGTGAATATTAGGGCAATCTTTGTCTAAAGTCTCTGTGTCTAAATGTGCTTCCTCTTCCCCCCCCCCCAAAACTCCTCAAATTAGCCTAGGCTTAGTCGTTTTAAGGAGCAGTTTCCACCGCCGATAGAAAAACATGGCAAATAAAAAATTAATAAATGTCACGCTCTCTCGGATGCTCAAAAAAAAAAATTTCAATAATTTATTAGATAAAAATAATTTCTAATATTCCTGTGAAAATGTCTCATCTACGGTAGGAAAATATGAAACCAAATCAATCGAGCAATTTTGATATTTCTTTATATAAGGCCCATCTGTTTACAATTAATTCTGAAAAGCTTCTAAGACTTCTATCGGCTTATCACTTTTACAATTAATTCAATAACCGTATTGATGTAATTTCATCTTCTTTTCATATATGAGTACGCCTATGTAAAAGATTAAACTAAAATATAACAATATAGAGTAAAAAAATTAAACTGGCTTTCACCACAGTGTTTATTCCTCAACCAATTACAGATTTTCTACTCTCCATTAGGATTATACTTCTGTTAAATGAGGTAAAAATAATAATAAGCGAAGGCTTGGAAAGTCTTGATGCATCTTACACCGTAATAATTTGTACGTAATTGAATTTAAAATCACGTTTCCTGTAATAATATATTATACACAAAGCAAAGAAGACTGTATGTAAACAAACACCGCGAAATAATAATTCTGAGTTGTAGCAATCTTCCACTGAGACAGGGAACAAGTAATAACAGTGATTACATAAACCATGTTCCATAATGTCGGGGCCGGCTACATGCCGAATAAATCTGCATCACTAACAATTAAGGAACGGAAATTCAAACGGCGGCTTAAGACCAAAAATAACAAGTGGGTGGATGGTATCTTGGCGTTGCAGGTAATGAGAGAGCAAGATCACGGGATACATTAATAATCCTCACAGACTTTTCCCATGGGTTGCTGAGATTGGATTGATATTTGTCAAAGATCATAGAGATATGCTAACAAATTCCAACGCATTCATCACTGACACTGGTATCCCCATACATTAATCATATCGAACTTTTCCCATGAATCTACATTTCAAATTCAAGAACATCTGACGTGATGCTCTGAATCGATAAAGCTAATATTACAGCTTGTGCCATATTATAATTCCAAGAGGCCTACATCACCCAAAAACTACATTTGAACTCACACACACAATGCTCTATGCTCTAATAATCTTACACTGTGAACTAAAATCGATCTTGCTAAATACGCGTACTATTACCATATGTTAGTGTGTGTGTAGCCTATTTGCTATATAGAACATGTTAGCTTGTTTTCCACTTCAGGTTTACTAAGAAGCAATTATTTAAACGACTTTTAAATGATTTGATAAAATGGGGGTAGACTACATTTTGATAAATTTGTTTTGGAATATGAACTTCGTTGGATTTTTTCAGCTAATTAGGTATACAGATTGTGGTTCACTAAAAGACACAATGAAAAGGAAATGAGACGATCTCCAATCAGCGCACAAATTGACCAATATTAAGTCAGTTAAAGGAAAAGTTCGTAAGAAAACAGATTTAACTAATTAAGTAGTTTACAAACTCACTGGCAATAAATTTATTAGAAAGTTTAACTTCGCAGCAACAATAAATCATCCGTTTATTCCTGCTCTTAGTTCTCCTGTCCAAGCCATTCTTCTCCCATCATCCTAACATTAGCCTAATCCAGGATCCTATCTGGGATCCATGACTGGATCTTCTTACATAATTATTCAGTACGAATGACTACGATTTAACGCCAGATAGAAACTCAAACCTGCTTAGATGAACAGAAATACAGTTAAAATATAAAAGCAGTGCAATAGATGGCATCGTAAGATAAAATTTATATAGGCTACTTAAAGTGATCTGTGGTCTCTTAAATTGTTTGAATGAGGAGTCATGACATCGGAATATGCAACCTTTGGTATTGCCAGTTGTCACCTTACTTAAGGCATTCGCATAATCCCGAAACCTGGTAACCACAATCATGAACTTGATGGTGAATGACACCTGAGGAATTTGACAGAATGTGATGAGAGTACAATAGGGCCCAGAACGTCTGAATACTACCCAGCATTTATTGAGAACAGAAAATTCTCACAAAAACCTCTTATTCCAAAAGCTCGAATCAGCGTCGTCAGCTGCCTATGTATAAGAATATAAATAAGTAATAACGTGCTGTCATAGCTACTAGAAGCATCAAGTATCACATTTTGAAGTAATTATTTCTTCAAAATCGCAATGCACTCCTAAGAGTTTAAGCTTGTACCTGACCTTTTGAAACAAATACTATAACTTACATTCTTGGAAGTGCTACTTGCAGATCAGTCTGAATTATTGCAGATCGAACTCACCTGAAACAAAGAATAAAAAATAGAGTAATAGGCCTACATAAATATATAGGTATTCTGTACAAATAAATACATTTATTGAAAAACACATTTTGACGCCTCTTATAGTACTGACTCTTTATATATGTAAAAACTAGTATCTGCTAAACTCAAAGAAGAAGGCTACTTTGTATGAACCAACTTTCGAGAAAAAATTACTAAAGACATATAAGCTTGCGAAATGTCTTGAGCTATGTTTAAAGAACATTTTATTTAGAATTGCTTATAATAGTTTGCCTTAAAAGACTAAGTAAATTTTCAGATACTATCCCAGTAATCAGGATTTGAAGTCATTTTTATAAGTGAAAATCAACTCCTGAAAAAATGGAGGATAAACAACAAAACGTAAATGAAGGTTTGTCTACAGGCCTATGTTATGTTTTAAGGTATAAGCTATGCATACATAAAGTAATGGGTTTGAACCCGGTTAGATTACTGAAGTTTTTCAGCTGACCAAACTCTCTGGTAGGCTATAAGGTTTTCCAGGATTCTCAGGACTAAAATTATTCGTGACATAGAAACGGTCACAACGTAGTGCGACAACCTCACCACCCTTCTATGTGCTGACTGTCTCAAAATCTGGTGCCTTAACGCCAAGAAATCCTAGGAAGCTGTAGATGCTGTATATGTTTCTTTACCGATCTGAGTGAGGTTTTTGGGGGGTTTCCCCCACTCTACAAGGTGAATACCAGACTGGGGACACCCCCCTCGCGACAACGGACAAATGAATAAGAGTAAAATTAAATTAACAAAATGCCAAAGTCAATTCATAAAACATTTTCCCTGTGTTCTATGATCAAGAGAACGCGACGCGACGATCTTAAAACAAATGCGAAATAGGTTGTTGGACCGAAGATATAGCCTATGGACTCAGATACTCCGGGGGTGGAAGGCGGGCCCAAATATATATATATATATATGAACATATGTCCCATGGAGCAGACATCCCGGATGAAGAAACTTTTCATCGACGTATCACGGAAGCCTACGAAACCATTCGGCACCATCTCGGAGTATTTGAATGGGTGTGACAATTCACGATTCGACGAGTGCATGCATGCCTAGAAGCAAGAGGAAGACATTTCGAGGATTTTTTGAGTTTTGTGTGTTGTGTTATGACTTATGAGTGTACCAACGTGTTGAACAGTTCCTAGCGAGGAAACAAGGATTATGGTGTAAGGAACCCATGCCCGAAGTTTGTAAAAGTATTTTTTGAAACACCCTGTATATATGTTTCTCTCTCTATATATACTATGTTACAAGCTCATCAGTTTCTAATTGAAAAATCACAGAAATTTACCTACTAGAATATTGGATACTTATGCTGGTAAAACTGTACACAAAAACTAAGTAGGCCCTAATAATCAAAACTGATTTTAACAAAAGGCATTTTAGTGTAACTGAGATAATATAACAGATGCAGTGATAGATAAGGGTTGTAAAACAAAACCCAAGCAGTGAGCAGACCTGGTTAGCTCACCGATGTAATTAAAACTGCTGGTCATTACAATAGCGTGATGTACCGCCTGGTAAAATGCCGCGGGAATAAAAATGGCACGACATACATACAGCGTTGCAAGTAACATTTACATATTGTAATCATCTGCGCGAACATTAGGGGGTTTATGACTCATAAATTGTGATTCAGCTGAGAGGATACAGGAAGTCATAATGTAGGGGTATTCATAACAAACGTGGCCAGGTATGTGACTTTCGAAAGCAAAAATGTAAAAATTACACTATTTAACATGATTAAAACGCAACTTCGTAAGTTTATAATTGCAGCAATAATTATCTAAAAAAAGTTGACTTCAAAATCTTCACCAAATTAAAACACATAATTAAGTAACGTACGTTAGAACAACAGTGCATTTTTCTGACAGAAAAAGACAATGATGCAAGTGGACTACAGTTTATTCTATAAACGCCAAATGGAACATTCACCTAAATATTCCACACCTGGATGATGGAAGTTATTCAGTTGAATGATAAAAAATTCGATCTAGGAACATTTTACTGTTCGAGAGTTCAATTAAATGGAAAGAATAATCTCCATAAAATAAAAACTACAGGGCCACTGTTTATGCTACTCGTATTTCTTGAATTGATAACTTTATACAACGAATTGTGACAATACATCCAATGAAAGCTTAATAAAGAACTATTAATAAATAGCTTTTAGCTGGTAATGAAATACACAATACATAATCAATACATGTTCTTTTGCTATTTTTATGACCGTTCACAGGATAGTATATACTGTATCAAAATTTTATCAATTGTGTGAGAGATTTTGCCTTGACGAACAGTTTAAAATTTACATGTAGAGTAGTTAGAAACACTTAAATATTCTATTAATATCTTGAAAACCCATTTATAAAATTTATGTGTCACACATCTTTCTTAGCTTATGAAAACTTAGTATGTATTATTTGTTCTTAGTTCGAGCTAAAAATTGTGTTAGATTGTTCAACTGTTGAAAACCTGTTATTTTATACCTCCATTGTTTGGTATACTTAGTTCCTTTGGCTTCCCCTAAGTTGGGGAAGTTTCATGTTTGAAGGCTTAATATTTCAAGTAATTTATCCAGTAGCCTACTGATGCAAAACTATAGGTAGTTCAACCCATCACTAAACTCTAACACAATGATGAAGTAAATTGCATTTGGCCTAGATAAATGTAACAAATACACGTGCAAATGCTTTTAAGTAAGCCGTTATTCTTAGAAAATTGTTCACGCTTAAGCTATTATTCCAGAAGAAGTACGCCGGAGTTATTTGTTTTCTCTAAAAAAAAAAGTGTTGCAAAAATAAACAGCTTTCCATGCCTTATACGCCTAATTTACTAAAGAATACCAAACTGGTATGTCACGAAGTGCTAGAAATAGAAATAAGATTGATTTGCTACTGATTATGATAATGGTAATGTTCCAACTTTGAATCATAAACAGGGTTTAACACTGCCAAAGAGTAAAGCACCTTGAATACGTAATATTCTGCATCTTGCCTCCAAGCACTAATTTCGAGTTAAAGCGCTCAAGAAGTGGAAGCTTTATTAACCATTTCAGATGTGGAGCACTCTCTGGATTCATATATTATTTGCAATGCTCGTGTACAAGGGGAAGGCAAGCTCGAGGACTTTGGTTTTACTGAACTCGAAATAACAGCGCTTCAGACGTCTCCACAGTTTACTACTCTTGTTTTACAGTCCTTTTACTTTCTTCAAAACACGCAGAATAGAAGAGCTATTGTGACGTAAGGAAAAAAGAAGTCGATTTAGTGGTTTAAAAGAAAGAAATACATTTTATGTCTTTCCAGGCTACAGCTAGAAGGCTAAGGGGATGAACATTATATCCCATCTGTCACTTCTGTTACTGTATCTCCATATCAGAATAATAATAATAATAAAAAAGCTGACTATCAATATTTAAAATATGAGTTCACTGACCCGTCTCCAAGGTAGCTGATTTCAAAACATGAAACTTTAAGGAACTTCACGTAACATAAAAAATCGAATGGACTCTGCATTTATCCCATCCAAAAAAGGAAACTGTTACATTAGGTGTGAAAATTATTTTAGGGAAAACTTTAATCACATTCTATGTCTGGTTGTATAGGAGAAAGAAATGAAGTAATTCATAGATGCAATTCCTTCTTTCAAAGAAAAAATTATAATAATAAAAATAACATAGGCCTACAAATCGAAACAAACTATGAGACAAAATTCATTTCAATTATTTTTTCCAATAATTTCGGAACAAAATAATAATATGACTATTTCTTGTAACTTTTACTTAAAAGCAAGGTGAAATTGTGAACAATTTGATCCCACTGTAGGCTACTGTAAAAACTTAGCGAAGTCTTTCAGTGGCTTTAAGGCCTTTAGTGGGCTTTATAGAAGATCTATGTCTCTAGATTATTATAATGCTAGTGGGGACTGTCCTACAATGGTGGAATGACAGCAAGGCAAATGTAAAATCCTCTACGAAACTTGCTCCCAACTACCACAAATTCGATCTTTGAGCGCTCTGGGATCGAACCCGGCTTATATGGAAGGTGTGATAAACTAAACTAACATGTTAAAACGTTATTACATTTTGCTAAAATAAATTCAAGAAGTATCTGTGTATTTCGCAATATCTCGACTTTCCAAGAAAGTGAAAGAATATTTTTCTGGCAATATTGTGAGCCTAAGTCGACTGAAGCCGCTAACAAAATGAATAACTTAGCTACATCTGAAAATTCAGGGGTCCTCAGAAACTCAAAAGGCTTGCAAGTAGTAGTTTATATTTGGTGTTGGAGGCTTGGAGTACTGGTACTCAATCCTTTTAGCAAGTTTCTGGAGATGTGCTTCTGCCTCCAACGTAACATTTCCCTAAGCAAAATCATTTCTCGGCTCTTGTGGAATAATTATTTCTCAATTTACAATATTAACATGAAGATGCTTGGGGAAAACAACCCTCCTGCTTCTCGACTGGGGAAGTTATTTTGTGAATCCCAAATCTCCTTAATTGCATTAGCTACTAGGTGAGACACTTGAGAGAAGAACACATGCGGAGAGCGCGAGTGATTTTTTTCTTACATTATTCTCTACTTCACGCCCCCGATTACGAAGTTTTTGTTATTTAAGAGGGTGTTGAACAAGAGCTACACACGCACTCCGCTTCCCATGTAAACCGCTCCACGTCTGTCCTGTACAATATTATCTCCCCCCTTAATCAAAGCTAATATTAATGTCCATAACCACTGGTTTGTCATGCTAATACATACCGGGTGTAACGTCTGTTCGTATACAATACCATCATTCCGTACACACATTCATGGAAATGTCCGGCTATAAACATAAACTTAATTACTCTGCAATATAGTCAGTATGCGCATAATAATTACGCATATAATACATTTACATAATTTGGCATAACAATTGAGTCTTTATTGTAAAAAATCAAAATCATTTTTAAAATTGTAAATTTTACAAGCGATCGTTTTACTAATACACCACTAATGTGAAACAAATTAGATATTTAACAACAGCAATATAAAGCATTTAAAGACCCCAGGGAAAAAACCTTGATAAGCCATAATTCACTACTTTTTAAGGAGAGCAAAATGAAAGTTCGATAGGCCAAAACGTGTTTAGAACAAAATAGGCAGATTATCAAAATTCATTTACTATGGCTATTTTGAAAGAAATTTACTACAACCATGAAACAACAAATTTTATGTGCTAATTACAGGATTTATCAGCCTCTTGTTTGTTTCACTAGAGCTTGCCAGAATTTCCCCTGTATACTATTTAAAATTAATTTTTTTTAATGGACTTAAGAGGATGTTAGTCTGTTCAATTTTACAATATAAAACTACATTTGCTGAACTATTCGTTGGTATCGAAAAGATAAATCTGAAAAATATGGACTTACAAGGTTTTCCTCCTGAACTCATAGGTATTGCATTGTATTTATTGCTATTATGGTAATTAATTAAGGCCATTACAGTTGCTTAAGATACTGACGGGCTTCTGTAAAATGAAATATATTTAAACGTAAATACCATGAAAAATCCCAAACTGCTGGCAAACAAAATACTTGAAATGTTTTGGTTCACTATGAGTTTTTTTTCTCCAAATTTTCATTTTAAAAAAATGGTCCAAACGACTTATAGACAAAAATATAAATTTGGAAACATTCAATTTTGAACAACAAAACAGCTATACGCGCATTCTTCTAAACTATGAAAAGAGACACATGACAAGTTTGCACAGTAAAACCGCTAAAATAAGCATTTTTATTCAGCACCTTTCTTAAGAAAGAACGAAAAAGAACTGTGACGAGATACAACTGAAATAAGTACGATTTTCAATGCACAATATCAGATGACATGAAAAATATGAATAACGCCATTCTTCTGTTTATGAAATAGCACAAAGAAATCTAGAGTTTCTTGTTGTGAAATGCAAATATTTCCATGTCTTTCGTCCAGCTAGATACTAAGTATCTATATTTGTATGTAGGCCTATACCTTATTTTTCAACATTTATTTTAAAATGAGAATTAATATTTTCTGACAAATGTTCCTTACTTTGCAATTTGACTTTTCTAAAAACCCTTAACATTATGTTTAAAAAATATGGTTTCATGTAAAATAATTGATAATTAATTAGGTTTTGTATCATTGCTAACATGTTTTATTATTAATACTCGGTTCCTCTTAACATAGGCGTAACCAGGCCGACCATATGGGGGGGGTTATAACATCCGCGGGGTCTGGGGAGTATTCCATATCCCCCCCCCAGGGAGAGGGGAGTCCGGGGGTCCTCCCCCGGAAAATTTTAAAAATTAAGATGCACAATAACGAGTTTTAAGCTTCACACGCTTTATACTCGTATTAGGGCCTCAGTAATTTATAAGCAGACTTAAAAAAATTATACAATTTTCCTTTTTTTAATCAATGGGGGGGGGGGTTCAAACCCCCAAACCCTCCCCCCTCGTTACGCCTCTGCCTCTTAACTTGTAACATATACAATAATTAGCAAAATTGTAATCACATATTACACCAATTATAAGTTAATTTTCAAACGATCTGATAACATGGAAACTAACACAACATCTGTTATATAGCAATTACGAACTTTCTGAGCGCAAGGAAGCTAGACTGACTGAGTAGTGTGTGTTAGCGCTATATAGTTGTCGACACATCCGTCCTGGACCATTTCTCGCACGAGGAGGATATGCCCAGCACTTGTGGGGATAAGCGATTAGCAAGGACGAGTGCAACGCGTGCTGCCTCTACAATCAAATTACATTCATGGCAACAGAAAAACTCAATCTCTTGTTTCTGTCAGTAATAAATTAGCCAAGTGGGAGAGATAATATGCATCATGTTGGCAGATCAAAATCATCTCACGCTCAGTATATAATTTAATTTAACAGTTCATAAAAATGTTTTACTAATGCGATATACATAATGATTACTATGCATACAGCTGTGCAATATATTTCTTCAGAGATAACGAATACTGGGGAAGTTATGGTTCTAGGAAATATTAAAAGCATTAAAAACATAAACAATCGCATTTAAACTTTTCACTGCTACCGACGTACTTATTTGCACCACAACAAAAGATTGTATAAAAGCAGACATAGCCTATAGGTCTAACAGCATAGCGCAATGCTTTACTTGAAATGTGCACAATTATATCTACATGTTAGAATTGCCATTCGTAGAAAGCGTCTAATTTGTTAAAATCTTCCAAACTGATTTCGAACTTAGAGCCCACTGATGATTTTACTTGATGATTCCTTATATCAATATATAAAATTCAGTTCTGAAAGGATTAGAAAATGATATTTTCGGGAGATTTAACCACCCAGGCAATAAGATGATACATTAACAAGCTGTAAATATGACGGGGAATAATTTATTGTTTTTCTTCCCACTTGTATACAGGTTTTAACCCCCCACCCCCCCAAAAAAATCAACCCTCCAGTTGGACTTGAACACATTCATGACAAGGACAATGTGGGTGTGTGTGTGTTTTTGGGGGGTTTGAAGGGGAGGAAATAGTACCACCATCTTACCTATGTTTTCTAACTACATAAAAAATTACTGATATCGAAAATTGCATTCCAAAATAAAAAATAAAGTCAGCGCTATGATGAATATATTATTACGATATCTGGTTATTATATCACAATTAAAGATATCCAGAAATCATGTCTAATGCATAAGAATATTTTGCCATTACATTCCTGTAAGACACACTTTGTACTTTTGCACAAATGTCTGTCCTTTAATAATTAAAAGAAATGCAATTATTTTCTTGGTTAAGTGTCTTTAACAACATTTTCCAAATACCGGTATAATTGTTAATTGTAAATAATTAATATATTGATATGAAGATATTGGGTACACATTACACATACACAGAGATACTATGAGGGTGCCAGTACTTGTACACCCGGAGAAACTGATAACTGAAAATGTTAACGGTAGCTCGCAATACATTTGCATTTTTCATCGCTTAGTACCTGAACGTCGTAATGAGGGAAGGGAGCACTTTTAGTTCAGCGGCGGAATGGCACCAATTCTTTCACAGATGAATGGGCTATTTTATTGTTTGTGTTGTCAGATACCTCCACATGTAGTATATTACTATCTTCCTTCATTGTTTTCATTTATAACTTGAGACTACAATTTGACAAAAGACAGAGTAGCCTAGTTGGTTTTTCATTTATAATTTTATACAGCCTATCCAGTCTACCTGCTTAGTATGGTGGCTTAAAAACGCGGATGGTGTGTTTAAACTTTTAAATTAATGGGAGTAAACGGTGTATGACGTTTTATTTTGTTCGTAATTTCTGGCTATCCATTCGCTGAATCTACCCTCTAATAAATTAGTAAATCTAAAAACAAATTAGAACGACTTGTAAATGTATAATTCTAAATAAAATTGTGTGTGTAGGCATAACCGTTTCCCTGTAGGTGAGTCTTCATTCAGCTACTGGCTAAGAAATGTATGAAACCAATTATTCTTATCAGAAAGATGCAACGAAGTGTAGAACAAGAAACTGTGCAATCCCTCAGTGCATATAAAGTGATGATACATTTATGATCACTGTTCCTTCCAACAGTGTCTTCCGTTATAACAAGTTCTAGTAGCATAAAAATCAAAAGTATTCATCTGTTGACTTCTATTTTTTATTTTTTCGGAAGTATTGTTGTTAGTTTACTTACAAAATTTATTTCGGTTGACAGGGTCTATTTATTTCGGATACATAATCACAATGTAGAAAAAAATAACATTTTTAGTGTTTAGTGTGCTATTCTTTAAATTATACTCTTTTACACGCAAAAGGTTAACAAATGCAAGAAGCAAAATAAGTTAGGACTTTTTCATTGTATCCTTACTATAATTTAATTTAAGTGATTCTTGTGGCTGGAGTGATTAGGCACATTCTAATGGAATTTTCCACTTATGCCTGTTTAACTGTGTGCGTTTGGGTGTGTTTTCGTATGCATATGTATATGTGTGTATATATATTAACATGGTGCACATATATATAACCACACACACACACATGAACACATGTTTAGACACAAATCACCCTTAGAAATTTTAGACTATAGACCTGTTTAAAAGTTCTTCCTGGAATAATACCCTAATCGTGTTAGTTATTATTGTTCGTCATACTTTAAACAAATTTATAATAATACACACGCAATACTCTGATATACTAACAATCTTACGCCTTACATCACACAAATTCCTGATGTCTTGATGTAGAAAAATAACGTATTAACATAATGATTTTATCAAGTCTGATGGATGTATTGCAGATATCATCGTCAAGCAACCAATAAATTTATAATAAGATGCTACTTTGGTGAGTGATAGACGTTACCATATCTAGACAGAGCTCAGGAAAACCTTCCATTAAAATAAATAAATTAATGGTCCTACATGTTAAATAGCCTACAAAAGTTTTAATAACTGGCGATATTGCAGGTACCTTAAGAATCGTGCATGAATTTGGTGGAATAAAGTAACTAACATAACTTATTTCCCTTTAACCAGAAACAATTTTAAAAGCACAAAGCAGGTTATAATTACAACATGAGCTTTAAACTTGAATTTAAGATGACCAGAAGTTTTATTAAGTAAACAACTTTTTATAGGTGATAAAATCAATTAAAGATCCATGGAAAAGTGCTGTGTCTCATCAAGTCGAGAGTAATAAATTATTATCCCATCCTAACTATGACATTTAGTCATAGCACTCACTATTTTTTGTTTAGGTTAATTAAAACGTCATGTTTATAGAAGCCAAAGCAAGAAGGGTCAAAGAGGAATAATCATAGAACATGTTCAACGGAAGAGTACACGATAGGAGAGGATGTCTTGTATTGCGTTTTACTTTATAACGTGACCTAATTCCATTTACACATTCGTTACTTACTGTAAAGGGCAATATCCGGGAAAAAATAGTATCATATATGAGAAAACCGTATGATCATTGACATCAGAGGGAGCAGATGTTCATTAGGCTAATTCTTTAAGACCTTAATTTCTACATTAATATATGGAAACAATCATGTAGAAACATCTGCGGTCACTAAGCTTGAATCTATTGGAAAAAATTTCACTAGAATAGTTGATTTCCAGGAATAACAGCCGTAACATGCGAATTAAAATCATCATATTTTACGAAAAAGCATCACGCTAATAATCTTGTATCTCTGCTTTTATACTGTTTCTCAGGTGACGCATTTATACGCCCATAGCAGTGAAAAGGTTAAAATCTTATTTCTCCTACAGTACAAAGAAAAGATCATACACGATAAAAATAATCCTCCTCTATACATTCAGGCAATTTTTATTATTTTACTAGTTTAAAATGGTCCGGCGTCGCCCGGGTTTTGTATTTTGTAATATGAAATTAACTTATGGAGGACTTTCGATGTTGAAACTCTAGGTCCTTATATAATAACTTATGTATGTAGAATTCGAAATGAGAAAGAACGACATATGGCACTCAGACTATTCCCTCAGAAAACGGTAGATATAGATTCTTATGGCTCATAGAGGATGTCGAATGTTGTATTGTACACACCATGCCTGGGAGGAGTGCAAATAAGAAGAAAAATAAATTCCGGTTACATAAGATTGTATTGTCTTGACAGAAAATTATATTTCTCACTCTCATATTATCATACAACCGTTTCGGGGCTGAAGTAAAAGAGAAATTCAATGTCACTTTCATACTTTCCTTCCCAAAAACCTGGGACATAATATACTGCGCGCGTAGGACTGAAAATGTTCCATCCCATTTTGTCTTCTTTTAGATGCTTAGGGCCTCTGATAAAACATTCCTAGGCCTATTTCTCAACTAATACAAAGCCTACAGCTATGAGTGACGTATCAGTGGATAGGATTTGTTATCGACTTCCGATATAGCATACTCACTGGCACACACTTAAGTTGTCCCTGCAATACGACCGCTTATTCTACATCAAAATGTGAAGTGAGAAAATGATATTTTCCATATCGAGGGTAGAGAATGTTATGTGACTGCTTTATTTTCGCGGATTTTATTCTTCAAGAATTATTTTCACAAATGTATTAATTACATCGATAGTATCAGAATTTGTTAAAGCCCAGTATTATAACATAGTTTCCAAAGCCCTATGTGAACACCGTAAGCAATACTTTCGTTATGTAAACAATTGACAGCTGAACTCTCTAACTGTGCCTCATTTCACATTTCCAACTTTTCCCGTGAATTTTCCAAAAATTTTCTTTCATACAAACCTTGTCCTGCCAATTACGAACACAACAAAAAAGAAATCAGCCAAATCGGTCGAGCCGTTCTCAAGTGATGCGGCAACAACCCTTTTGTAAATTCATTTTTATTAATATAGATATAGATAGATAGATTACTAAATAATCCTGATGTGAACAACCTTGAACTGACACAACTTAACGAATGTCAATTTAAAAAGTTAAAAAGTTAACCTTAGATCACATTCAGTTACATTGCTATAAAATGGATAAAATGCAAGAACTAATCCTGATTATTTCATATAGTTAGCCCTACGATCAATGTCTTCAGCAGTTCAATAAATATAATACGCAGAAGAAAAAAATGCAAAAACTGTCGTGCTAACATTCTGAAGATAGGGGGCAAAAATTAAGTCCTGAATTACGTATGGAACATCAGCAACTTGATGCAACTATAAATATGATAGACATAATGAATTCTCTCACCTGACTTGAAACGCGAGAAGAAATTATTTGTCACCAACATCGTGAAAGCGAAGTCATAATATGGAGCTACGTATTCATATTTCTTGAGGACATAATTCTTCATTCGACTGGAATAAATAGAGGAAGAAATTGTCATCAACGTCAGGAAAGATTGAAGTCAGTAGGAATATCTATTCCTTGGCTCGAACTGCACTCAGATTGTGCTAGCACTTCTACCTTGGTTTTTACATTGCTATTAACAAAAGTGAGAATCGTTGCCCTTAACTTTCTTCGAAACTATTAAGGCGTGCAGAATCGAACCAGTATCCACTGGTATAATTTTCATACAATTTATTTGCTTCGTTCAGGTTTCTATTTCGGGGTCTTGCAGTAGAAATACGAGGCTAAGTTTGTGCACTTGACTTATTTATAGCACATTAGAATGAAAGCTCTGACATTTTACTTGTGAAACCCATATAAAAATGCAAAGAGTGTTTTATCCAGGTATATATTGTAGTGAGTAGTATACTATTTCATGTGAACAGCCTAAACGTTTTCCATGATGTGAAGCATTCAATTTTATCTTACAAAAGATACCTACTTGAATTGAAAACTGGGACCTCTTCTCAACGTGCATCAACTATTGGCCAAAACCATGTATTTTTAAAACCTTATTCTACTAGCAAACTACTAATTTAGTAATTAAATGGGAATTACTTCCTTTGTACACACGAAACTTCTACATCCAAATATTTGCATTAAAATGTCACATAATAGCACAGAAAATAGAGAGAACTGCATTCTATCATCATTCCCTGACTATAAAAACTAATTCAGCAGGGGAGGTACAAATCTCCTATCTTGGCCTATGTTAAATAAAATGGTTTTAATAGACCTCTTCTCAGAAAATATTCACAGTATAGAAATTGTATTTTTGCGGCTTATTTCTGAAAAAATAAAAATTATCTACAGTTATGATTTAAAACAAGGAAATGCACATCTAAATACAATAGTATATTTTACACCTACACAATATAGGCCTACTTATCACAAAATCATCGTGTTACGTCACGTAGTATGATGTACCGGTACTGAATATTTTCCGTCAGTTTTAAGCAATTCTGACTAATAGTAGCGTAGAAAAGGTACATTTGTACAGAAAATAGCTACTTGTGAACAACAGACACAGATTTTTATTATAATAGGCCTATATCCCAGCTGTACGCATTCAGAGAAATGTGTCCCACTCCCTCTTTTGCAAGATACCACCAAATGCTGTAGCGATGTCGGAAACAGTGTCATTTTATCCTGTAGGCTTTTCTATTGTACTTTCATTGATTTCATAACACATATCGCCATCTAACCCATAGTACAGTATTATATTTTGCCAAATTTTGCTGGGGAAGAATGCTGACTACTCCCAAGTAGGCCTACAGTGTAAGAAAACAACATTTTGGAACGCTTTAGTAGTGAGTAGTATATACAATTATTTCATATATCGATACCGTTGGAAAGAAGCTTAAAGTATCAATGGCTACAATTAAAAAATATATTTTTTAAAAATAAAAATTTTAAAAACGTTCGGTCCTGTTAATTTTCAGCCATCATACTTTTTGGAATGAACATTATTTTCAACCAAATAATCCGAATAATTTACGTAATCAGAAAAATACTAAAAACTAACAAGAATTTCCACATACAGTGGTGAGTGAATATTCGTGGTAATTGTGCTTAATTTTGTTTGGCTGAGCTTGATGGTGGGAAGTTGCACAAACCAGCTTGCAACCAGCTGTTTGTCAATGAGTAGCATAGAGGGCGGAAACAAGCAACATATGTTGGTTCAATCATCATAATTATAACATTTTTCACTTTCAGGGGGCATATGTGATATGTCAGCGGTGACACAGCTATGTCAAACATCTGCTCATGATGTAAATGTTTACGTAGTGACCAGTCAACCTTCCATATACCTGTCCCTCTATAATGCTTCAAACCTCTTGTGTTCCATGCTCTTAACGACATGAATGCTAACACATGTAACTATAAATTGCATGTAGGCTATATCATACGTCATGTTGGCTCTACTGTGCGTGGATTACAATCATGCACCATCGTCCCATTTTTGCGTCACTTGTTTCAGACGCACTGAATCAGTTAATTACAGCTTACTCGTGTCTTTTTTAAAGTTTATGGGACATAACTATAGGTTTGTGACACTGTCAGGACCTTGTTGTCTTTGTAAATGATTGAACTTGTTTTAATTGGGTGACAGATAAAACCAGGCGAGTCTTATTAACTTCAGCTGAGATACCAGATGGGTTAAAGGTCATGTTCCCCCCCCAGAGGTCTAGACTAGATGTTTGGAGAGATTCTAGTAAAATAACATATTTACCAGTGGTGTTGGAATGAACAACATATTGTGGCATTGTATTTTATCCTACAGTTTATACTTGCTCGTCGATATTGTTGTTATTATTATTATTATTATTATTATTATTATTTTAAGGGGCTTATTTTCCTGTGTTAAAATGGGGTTCAATATCAAGTAGGTTCACAAGTGAATTGCTTAGCTTAAGAAATACTCATTGTTTCTGAAATAGCCACATAAAGCACTAAAGTATGTCCTTATACTATATATATACATACTATACAGTATATATTAAAATTTATCGACAAATCATCTGTCGTCCAATGAGATTGATCACACGTATCCAATATACTTAGATAATTTTTTTTTTAAATTGTGTATATAAAGAAATTTATACTTTATGTTTTGACAATATTTACTTGAAAATGCAGTAGCCTAGTTATTTTGCTTCTGGTACTGGTGGAACGAGTCTCAAAGTATCTATACGAGAATTTTCTTCATCTAATGGAAATTAAATTTAAAGCTGGATTCAGCATTCGGTTAGTCACCTTAGATGAGTCTGCAGGGATAGGTTAGCTAACCATCATCTTGTGGGAATGGCGATAGGCCCGTAATCCTAACGGTTTAGCCCAGTGGTTCCCAAACTTTTCAGTCCGCGGACCCCTTGAAAAAAATTAAAATTTCGCGGACCCCTTGAAAAATAAAATAAAATTTCGCGGGTTTTGAAAAAAAAAAAACTAAATAAATACTTTGTTACAAATGTATTAAATTCAATAGACAAAATAACAATACAAATGGTAACAAACAGAGTTTTCTCCTTAATGTGAACAGTGAAGCTGCTTTTGATTAATTAGCTCTGCAATGTTAGGTTTAATGTCTGATAATTTCAATATTAAGTCACTTTCAACTTCAGGTTTATTTCTCAACTTTGATTTCAAGTACTTGAGGTAGGAGAGTGCTGTTTTACATAGATAAGTAGTGGGGAACACAGTTAAGCACTTCAAAGTTACGTGATATCCTATTTCTTCTTAAACCGCCTGCGGACCCCCTGAAACACCATCGCGGACCCCCAGGGGTCCGCGGACCCCACTTTGAGAACCACTGTATAGCCTATCGTGTTCTGTTCAGTCTTAACGAAAACATGATACTTGTAATTAACTCCTGACATGCGAGTGATTCTAATCCACCTAAGATTCATAAAAATGTTTTCATTACTGCATACTGTAAAGGATTTTCACCCTTAGAGAAGACTGGATTCGGGTTTAATGTCGTCCTTTCTACTCGGACTGACGATTTCCCTACTGCATTATAAGACAACAGAGGAGTTAAAGAATGCTACAATGCACATCTGGGATGCATAAATATATTCAGCTTTATTTCAATTATTGTAAATCAAAATTCGTCTTGTAGGATAAGCACCAAAAGTTACCATTTCCTAACTTAGGTCAGCTTAGCAGCTTATAATTGTGTAAAATAAATCTGTCGTGATTAACGTATGAAGGAATGTTCCCATCCAGGGAGTTTGCTGAAAACTGGAGAGAAAAAAGAAAAAACACATACATGCACAGATACTTTGAAGTCCTCTTTTTACCTATCGTTTCTTTTCGTTTTTGTACTTCTTTCTTTTCAATTTTGTTTTTTCAAGTAGAAAAACGTATGTGGAGGGGGGAGAGATGGAGAAAGGCAGACGAGAGAAGGGTAGGTAGAAAAAAGAGAGTTTATTATGAAAATAAAAGTACAAAGAAGGGAACTACGCCTACCGTATTTTTCGGACTATAAGACGCTCCGGACCTTAGTTTTAGGATGGAAAATTTAATTGAAAAAATTAATGTGATTCTAAACGATTTAAAAAAGGGAATAATACACTTCATTATATACACAAATCATGACTTTCTACAATGGATCACTTTCAGTGCTCAGTGTCAGGCTATTTAGAGTGCACTGATGTACAGTTTGTGTCAAAATTTGCAACTAACTTATCCTTACAAAACCTTCTTCATGATTATGGTATTACATGTAATATTTGCCGTAATTTTAATTTTTTTTAGTGTACTTTGGACCATTAGACGCACTCAGCTTTCAAGAGTCTGTTTTCAAGATAAAAAAAGCGCGTCTTATGGTCCAAAAAATACGGTAATTATAACACAGAAAATTATCAAATAGCCTACTCTTCGATATGTTTCATATGACTTCTTTAATAAAACTATGTTCTTTAGTCAGTAAAATTTACATTGTAACCTGACATGTAGTAAAAAGCACAAACATGCAGTGTCATTTTAAATGTGTCACGCGAATACGAGGATGTGAGTCAGTGTCATGTAAATTGAGCCATCTTGTGGTTTGCGTTGATATGGGATATAAAGTAGAAGCACGATGATACAGCAGACCAGAGCAAGTGCAGGAAGTGGTATACATGCATCAAGATTACAGCACAATGCGAAGAAACATGGTAGCGATGCACCCTGCTACTTCCCTTCCCTCGCAATTCCGTGGTCCGACACCGTAATCGTAAATATATCTCACACGTACAGCACACTCGTACTGCTTATTGGACCTATGAGGGCTTGATATTATCAAATTCTAGAAGAAAAATGGGTATTGAAAAGTTTCATATGACAAAGGAGTGTGCTGTGAATTGGTCGACAATCATTAAATCTATAGAAGACTGATTTAGCTTGAAGTAATGAATAAGAAAAATCAGAAAGAAGATTAACAAAATTAACTATTTTTATAAGAGAAATAAAACTTCACTGTTCTAACTGGTTATCTTGTAGCCCAACAAATAATACACAGGCAGAACACAATCTACACTATACAAGTGATAGTGGTGAATTATTGCTTCCGTTTGCTGATCTAACACACACATTACCGGTATACGATGAGGAGCCTTAGTGATAAGCATTTTTACACAATATTAGAAGAAGTCGACCATGTGCCTTTATATAACAATATTTTAAAATATATAAAACATATATTAAAGGTTTAAAACATTTGAAAGACAAATAAAATAAATGTAGGCTATAAAAATGTACAAAAATGTGATTTAATTTCTAAAGGCCATTAACGAATGTAGTAAAATTTAAAATTCTACTTTCATGTTTTCATTCATATTAGTTTTTTTATTCATTCAAGATTATTGTAAATCAGTGTCATTGATTGTTCAATTATTTCTGCATTCATTATTGATATTAGTATGTACAAAATAATATGACAGTCGCGAATAGTCTTTTACGGGTCAAAGCCACTAAAGATGTATTAAATGTTTAAAGGCCCCAAATGTGTGAATTCTTCGTATTTATGAATGTAGGTTGGCTGTATCGCTTTGTGCCCCCGCAAGTCAACATGTTGTTCATTTATCTCCGCCTGTGGACTGTTTGGCCGTTAAGACTCCACTGGGAGTTGCGCTGTTGCACATTAAACATGGCTGTACCGCTCAGCGTTTGCACCAAAGAAGAACAGCGTGCAGTGATCCGTTTTTGTCGTCTGAAGGTGTAACAGGAACCGAAATTCATCGAAGCCTTTAACAGGCTTGGCTTTCATAAAGTCTGTGAAAGGTGGGTCCCAAAAAGCTCACTAAACAGCACAAGCACAATCGTGTTTCCAACTGCCAACGCTTACTGAACCACCATGCTAACGAATGTGAAGCTTTTTTGAAACGAATAGTCAATGAAGACGAAACGTGGATCCATCACTATTAATCACAATTAATGATTGTCGACCATCACTGTGAGCCTGCAAGCAGACGCCAAAACATGGAATGGAAACACCCTGCATCTCCAGTCAAAAAAGAAATTCAAGAGTCAACCCTCCGCAGGAAAAATGATGCTCACACTTCTCTGGGACTCACAACATGACTTGGAGAAGGACTCAACAATAAACAGTGCACGTTACAGTGTTGATCAACGAGCTGAAGCCTGCAATACGAACCAAACATCGAGGCCTGCTGGGGGATATTCTAAAAAAGTAAGCATAAAGTATGAGCGACTTCTTGCTGAGCAGTGTAGTCACTCACAAGTCCTATGCAAAATAACACCGCAACGACAGAAAGTTCTGACTCACCGGCTATCACTTTATGCTCACCCAACCCACACGAAACATGCACCTGCATAAACAAACTTACGAAAATAAACAAGGGTCTTCTCGCAGTGGGAGATGCCAGATCAGCATTATGAAGAGGAAGACAATTAATTATTTCTGCTCTCTCTGAAGGGACTGCATAGAATGGTCATTTACATCATCATAATATCAGATACCGCAATGGAAGAAGTACAGGATCACATAATCTATAATATTTTAGGATTAAATTAGTTTAATGAAAATTCATAACATAATTGCAACATTTAATATAATTAGTATTTTTAAATGTGATATGAAACATTCATATAACTCCCTCTACTCTTAATATAGCCTATTCTAGTGTAGAGTACACGGCTGTATTGCAGTAGTGCGCATTCACTTGTATCTGCCTCGTTTCCAAGTCGCATTATTCGCGAGGCAAGACCAAAAAATCCAAGTCTACATTGTATAAAATGAATGGCTTATAACTAGCCTTCAGAGAATTTCTTGGGAGAAGTTTTTCAAATAGTACTTATTACAATATATTATAGTAGGCCTACATAATAAGCCTATAAAATTGTTAAAACTATTTCGAGAAAATTAAGAAAAATTAAATTTTCGTCAAATAAAGTACTTGTAAAAATGAAAAGAAAGTCGTTGCCGTACCTCGTGTCGCATCCCTGAAGGATACACAATCCAAATAAAATCTTAATAAATGCACTCGAATACTTTTGTATAACCTAGGCGTGGCAGTACACCTTTCTTCAAATTATAATATAGAATAAGAGGCCGTGTTGCACAGAATAGGTATTCAGTTGTATTAGCCTGATGCAAAGCTTTACCGTTCACCAGACAAGATTGAGTTTCTGTGAACGATGCCTGCCTTGTAACTACCCGTCAGAATTTTTTTTTCGAAAAAAATATTTCAAATAAAAGTTTAGCTCTTAGCATAAGCACCTCAATTACAAAATTTAAACAAAATTTTTAAACCCCTAGTACCTAGTACTGATAGACGGATTAAAACTAAAAATTTGTAGTTTTCATTCTTTCTGGAATGTCCATATATTCCACGCGAATCATCCTAATAGCATGCTGTGAGTGAAGTGAGTGTGCTGTTTTGGTAGCTCACAAATCTCCTACTTAATACTCCCGCCGCTCATTCTTACAGCATGCGGAATTGAAGCGGGCACTAAGCGACAGAGTGCAAAGAGCATCATGTCACGTGGGCGCAGTGGGTGGGGGAGTCCTCAGGCTTTTTATGCATACGACTGCAAGTGCAAACTTGAAATCTGCCAGTAAGAACTTCATACTCTTTTTTTTTAGAATATCCCCCAATGTCTAAAGGAGTTTTTTTGTTGCTTGACATGCGAGCCCACATACTGCCGTCCACACCATGCAAACTATTGCGAAACTGGATTTTGAGATGTTAGAATATGCTGCATATAGTCCCGTTCTCACCCCGTCAGATTTCCATTTTTTGGCTCAGTTAAAGATGCCTTCAGGAGCCGTCGATTCATCACACACCCAGGACTGAAGGAAGCTATGCATACGTGGCTTGCTACTCAGCCGAAAAACTTTTTTCTGAGGCCTTCAGGAAGCTTGTGCAAAGATGGAGCATTGAGCAAGGGGACTTATGTTGAAATATTAGGTAATTGAACGTTTTGTATTTTTGTTGCAGTAAATTTAAAAAAAGAGAGAGTGGATACTTTCTGACTTTCCCTCGTATGAGTTTATACTTAACCATAAGCAAAAAGTGCGCAAATTTGATGTTTTTACACCCCAAGACAAATCTATAAATAATACATAGTTGATTATGCTATTATAGGGCAGAACATTTAAAAATAAATAGCATACGGTACCGGTATTAGTTATTTCCTCAAAAAGTTATATTAGCTGTGATCATTTTATTATATGCCAGATCATTTTCGGTACACACTGCCTTTATAAACATGAAAAAATAATGTTCCATCCTTTCAATCACTTTCTTTTAAAATTATTTCTGAATCTCATAACTAATACGGTTGCTGCTCATAAACATTTCCATATAATCTTTTATTTTATGCTAAGACACAGCCCTTAACTTAATTTTCTGTTGGAAAGATTAGGATATCTCTTTTATTTTTTATACGTTTTAGAATAATATGCCTAATAATTATGTATAGGCACTTGAACTCTACAACTCAGACTTCAATAAACACCAAGATGGGACGAGGAGACATATAGTATAAACTAGTGTTCATAATATGGCACCGATTTGTAATAATTCTAAAACTACACACTAACAAGTTTCGTATTGGTAATTTTTTTGGGAGGGGGGGGGGAGGATATAGGAACAAATACATCATTGGCGAAACGTGGAAGTAAAGAAATGCAAGACCTAAAAAATAAAGTCAATTGGAAATGTATGAAGTTTAATACATTAAATGCTATTAGATATTAAAAATAGGAATATCCGTCGTGGTTTTGCAATGCCGGGTGATTGGCATGAATGTAATAAAAAATTTAACTGTACTTTCCACGAAACCCGTTCGATCTGGATCAATCCCACCAGACAATACAAATTAAATTAAGTTCATATATCAAAATTCATACCATCAGTCAGTCTAGACATGTAACCACTAAATTTAATTAAGGAGATATACCACTGCTGTAAATCAAACCTACTTTAGATCACAGTCATAAATTTTATATACTAATCCAATATAATGTCAATCGTGATACCTTTACAGATAACGCTCACAGTAATTTAATTGATTTATTTAAATAAGTTATACAAAAACCTGCTCTACCCGTGAAAATCATTCTTCAATCTACGATGCAGATTATATGGTCTATTTTATATGGGTCTAATATTGCTTCAGATATTTTTTTTACGCTCCTTGGTGAAAATTCTCTAGGTAGAAACTTCATTGTTTGTGTGATTTAGAGGTTATCGTGTTAATGAACTGCTCATAAATCTGAAAAAATAATGCAACAAAATTATAGAATATTATATTTCTTTATCAAATATAGCATTCACAAGCTGTGCACAGGTTTCAAAAGAGATTTCCTCTTCTAGGCCTAATTGGTTTTAAAAATCCACTACCTTTAACAATAAGAGTAGAAGTGGTTATATCATAATTGTTTTGTCTGAAATTTATTTTAAAGCCGTTAAAATGTTATGTTATTTGTAGGAAACACTGACAAATTTAATGAAATTTTCCCATCAAATCCAGAGTTATTACGAGAAAAGGTTATAAATTTCGTCGTATAACATTTTTAAAAGTATTTGCTTTTACTTTCTAATTTTCACAATTAAGATCTTGCATTAAAGAGCCCAGACCCAATTATGGAAGTTAGGTAACAAGAATGGTATTTAAATTATGGAAAAATAAACTTTCTTTAATCTTGTAACTATTGTGTTGAAATTTTTGTCATGGCATTCCCTATGCAAGTATATCTAGAAATATTGGAATTATGAATAACATAAGGGTAAAAAATTTCAAACAACAAGTAGACCTATCCCTGAAACAAGGCCTGCGACTGGCGTTAATCTATAGGTAATAAATAGCCGAAGATTTCGTGTGAATCACGGCATAGGTAGGCCGTTAAGAAGCAGCAACTATTAAGTGCGAGATTACGGACAGTTTTGCCTCGGGAAACATTAAACCATTCTTAGTTATTAGGTAACTGACAGACATTTCACGTTAATTGAAAATAATTAAATCTTTCTGCTCGATGAAATGTTCATTGCGGGGTTATGTTCAGTACGAACTTTGTTAGTTTTACAGCTGAACATGCAACTTCTTGTGGAGAATATCTGGAGAGAACAGCTATTAAGAAAGTGGATTATGTGAGCAATATCAATAGAAAACGAAGCGTTAATTGAATACGTCTACCTTCTAGCCACTCAAATGATTTCCATTGGGCTTAGAACAGCTCCCACCTTAAGAAAATGCTCTTCTATGAACTTTATAAGTCTAGCAGAAAGCTTTCGGTTTAATATAAATTGCTTAAAGAAAAACAACCCATGCATTGCTAAAACTTCCCTTTTTTCCACTAGGCATTCCGATGTCTGTACATGAAGTGATGAGCAAATGCAAGACCAAGACCAAGACTAAGGCGGTCTTGGTCTTGGTCTTGGTCTCGCACACTCAGTCTTGGTCTTGGTCTCGCATCGGTAACCCTGGTCTTGGTCTTGGTCTTGGTCTTGCATACTCGGTCTTGGTCTTGGTCTCGGTCTTGCATACTCGGTCTTGGTCTTGTTGCAAGAGTCTTGCATTTTTCTCTTACGCATCTTACTGTGATTGATGGCGTTTACGTGATTTACAGTTACACCGATTACATGTGTGTTATTGCTTGCGAAAGTAACGAAAGCTAATTGCTTTTAGTTGCTTGAACCGTGAAAACAGTAACAAAACAACTGAAAGCTATTTCATCTTTAGCCATTAGTTATTAAGTGACAGAATGGTACTTTATGAAATTTGTGTGGGGGACGGGAAAATGTCTGTCCGTCTGTCTGTCCATGTGTCTGTACTCGCGATAACTCAAATGCGCTTTATTGGATTTTCATGAAACTTGGTATACGCACTTACAACATCCATAGGAAGAAGTCTATTTATTTTCGCTGTTGCGTTTCTACTGGCTGCAACCCCTGCAAGTGATTAGCAAAATACCTTCCTTTCAACTTGCAAGCAGTCGCACAGACGAGTTACACGTTTTCATTCCTTAGAAAGTAGAAACAGCTATCGTTTCGTTGTGTTGTTGATTGTTGTAACTTAGTGTTTGAACATGAAACAAAAACGAGTAACCGTAACAAAACAAGGTCTGTGTGGCGTTACTTTACATGTAAGAGATCAATTTTATAAAATGACTGTAAATGGATATACCATTAAAATGGTTTGTGTCCCGTTCTTATTTTAAAATTTGAAGAGTTCAGGCTACAGTATAGTAGGATTAAGCCACCCACACAGCAAGGCCCATTTAATGTCCCGGTCAAGTACATATTTAGAAATCAGTTTCCCGGGGGTCCTAAACTGATGAACCAGAAATTACTGACATCTTCTCTTCCTAAGTAATACAAAAAATATTTCTGCGGTGCGGTCCGGACCCACGTCCTTGCCTCCTGATGTTGTCTATTTTAAATTCATAAAAAATTGTTGGTCTATACCTATCAAATTTTGCTGTTTTATTGCCATTGATATGCATATTTTAGAATTTAAAAAATTTTTAATTGGGAATAGGTGGAGCAGTTGATTTTATACAAGCATTAAAACTATCCGTCGACCGGTGTCTGAAATTTCTTATATATAAATATTAACAATAACAAGTTATGTACAAAAAATTAAGTACAATGTCATTTGAAACGTAATATATATTTTTTGGGTAAAACTTAAAAAGGTATTAACAGTACCGAATGCATTTAAAACGTGTTGGATTTTTACTTTGCATTTTATTTTCTTATAGTGACTTGTTCTTTTTCTGTTACATGTAAACATTAATTTAGGTATTGGTTAAGAATTTCAATGTATTTCACTTTTTTATTAAGTAATTTCATTTAAAGTACTAATCAAGATGATTCATTATTATGCTTGTATCAATGTGAGAAAACATTCAGTTTTTCCAAGTAATTAGAAAGACCGCAAAGGACTATGGGCTGTGTGGGTTATGTTGGCACTGAAGTCATAAAACTACCCTTCCACTATTCAGCAGGTAGCCAAAAGTTAGTTACTCACTCCACTATCCCACTGGGTGGAGTAGGGTGTATAGAAAAAATGGGGGAAAACCAGAATTTCGAGGTTTAAGTAATCGCCAGATGTGTTTAAGCAGTCATATTGTCGTTTAGGAAAGAGACGTGGCGGCTTCTTACTGTAAATGGTGTTTATGTTAAGTCCTGATTATACAAATTCGTGGAGTGAGTAACCTTTCACAATAGTATGTTTCTATCTCTTTCTGTTCAATTACTGACTTCTGCCAAACATCTTCTGTCTCAATTTTCTGATCCGTGCCAACTTACAACAAACAGACTTTAGTGTCGGCATTACACCATGTCATAAATTTCTCAAGGGTCGGCGTAGCATATCTTTCAAATGAAGGTATGTGATTTACAATTGTCTTTGGAGACAATTTTCCTCTTTGCTATTTCTTACTATGAGGGAGGAATGTATTGTTCCTACCCCAAGAAGTAGTTTAAAACAAGTTCTCTGCAGGGCCGTGTAGAGAAAGCAAAGGACCTCAGGAAAAAATTTCCCGGGCCCCGTCAAATATTAATTTCACCACTGAAACCCAAAGTATGCAGCAAAAAGATTGTTTAAAAATATTACATAATTATTATATAATGTATGTAATGGTATGTAAGTATCCTATTACTTGAAGACATATGATATTTTTGTTAATCACTAAAAAGTTAGTCATATTTTACAAAAAATAAAACCATGTAAGTTTAAAAGCTTTTCAGTTGTGCACACAGAGGTAATAATACGTGTTTTGGCAAAATGCTATCAATAATCATAAAAACTAATCACTGTACAACTAGTGTCTTATTTTTCAACTATAAATAACAACATTTAAATTATATATCGGTACCCAACTATGTTTAATCACTATGAAAAATTCGCTTGTTTTGAACAACATAAACTGAAGATAAGATAAACATATACGATTGACAATAAAACTTGACACAATGACATAAGAACTCTTATTAAGTACCAGAATGGTACTTTCTGAGATCATGTGGGGGACGGGAAAATGGCTGTCCGTGTCTGTCCGTCAGTCTGTCCGTGTGCCTGTATGCGCGATAACTCAAATACGCTTTATCGGATTTTCATGAAATTTGATATACATATTTATAACGTCCATAGAAAGAAGCCTATTAATTTTGTACCAAATCGCTTGACCGGTACCGGAGTAACGACTAATTAACGGTCACATGCTTAGGCTATTAAATGGCAAATCATCACTATACTACAAAGCCGCTTAGCTGATCACTGAGGGCCTTCACCACAATGCAGTCAGATGTTTGTAAATTTATTATATCACATCCTGCTTTAGATGTGAGGCATTCGTTCTGTTGTTATCCCACTTATTCCTTCACATGTGTTTAACGAACTTTCTCAAGAGTTCGGTCTAAAACTATATAGGCTAGTTTCTGAAAAAAAAGACCAATTAACTACATCTGGCACTTTTTTGTATCAGTTTACCTGATTTTTTATTATATTATGGCACAGTCTATCTTATGCCGATATCAGACAAAGGTTGAGCTAATAAAGTATTCAAAAGGAAAAATGTTATTGTTACTGAGACATGTAATAGGCTATACTATAAAGTAATTATTAAAAGAATGTCTTAAGAATCCACCGTCTTAAAAAATAGCTTTCCTAGCTTTTTACTTTGCAAAAGTATCAATAATACTATTATAATTCAGTTGTCTAGCAAAGATATCTCCAAAAACGTCAATGCTATAAGAGGTAATGAATTTCCTAGGAATCCCGGGGATAATTTTGCAGAGATATGTACCAATTTTATATGTATTCTATGTATCAAAATTAATCATTTGAAAATTATTATTTTAAATGCCGAACGTTAGTGAGGCCTACTGTTGAGTCCAAAAGGATTTCTGCTTCTCCTTTAAAAAAAAAATAATTTTTCTCCAAGAATAATCCGTTTTAGATTACCTGATTAATTCCGTGTCACCGTTATGCGACAGGACAATGCAGATAAAAAATAAACACATAAAACATAGCTTAAGCTGTTTGTTGACTTATAAAACATTTAATTTTAGAGTAAATTAGAAAGTAAAAAATAAAACCTGGTCGGCCGGGCCGGGGTCCCAAGTCTTTAGTCTCGGCTGCTCCCCCTCTCGTCCTTGCCAGCCTAGCCGAAACAGTTCCAACAAAAATGCAAGTGAAACCGGTCTTTTGCAACCGTTTCATAAAACTGTTATGTGCGCGTAACAGTTTCGGCTACAACCTTTATCTAGAAACAGCTTATTTTCCCACCTCTACCGGTAACGGTAACGGCACCTTTCAGTAGTGGTTGCTGGCTTGCTGCGTACACAATCGAGCATTTAAAACATTTTCAATATAGCAAGACTGCAAGAGTCTTGCAGTTCGGTCTTGGTCTTGCCCGAGTCTTGCAGACTTGGTCTCGGTCTTGGTCTTGGTCTTGCATACTCGGTCTTGGTCTTGGTCTTGCTAACGCAGATGCGGTCTTGGTCTTGGTCTTGGTCTTGCATTTTCTGCAAGACCAAGACCAAGACTGCAAGACCAAGACTGGTCTCGCTCATCACTATGTACATCATCAGGATATCTGCAACTTTATAAACATTTAAGCCCACTGTACATTTATGATTAGCACCAAATTTAAAATATCTTTATTTTATTTTACTCATGTGTTTGTTTTTACCGGTAAATAATTTAGCTAGAGGGGGGGAGAGCTTTATCGTATTATTATGACAAAATAGGTCTGTGGTTCTCAACCTGTAGAAGTCTGCGGACCAACTCCGCCTGAAATCGAATATGTATGGACCACCCCTGCCCCCGACATACCCCCTAACAGCTGTAACCCTTCCTCAGCGCCTTCCCCAAAATCAAATTCAAAGGCGATTAAAAACAGTTTTAGAACACAGTATTAGTTTTAATAAATTTTATTATACCAATGAGGGGATGTTATATAATAATGATTTAATTTCCACCTTATACCCTCAATTATGTAGGATATCTCGGATATTGTTAGCTAATACTGAATGTGACTGTTATAGGCAAAATCTCCGAGATATCCTACATGCATAATTAATGACGGTATAAGGTGGAAATTAAATTCTTATTATACATTATTAGTTATTACTATTAATTAGTGTACAGTACAATTTAATTATAAATTATTTAATAAATAAAAATTACTTTTCTATAATGTAGGATATAGTTACTCATAACTACATAATATAAAAGGTCTTAATTACAAATATAATGTTGAAACAACAATTTTGTTTGAAAAGGAGGTTGAAAAAATAACCTCAATGTTTTTCTCAGTGTGATTTATGTGCACGAATTTGTTTGACAAGCTGAGGAATTCTAAGAGTTATGCTCTTGCTTAGAGCTAATCTCAAATAGCTAGCCGATTTCTTTCTTTGTTTTTAATCAACAATATAGTCGAGAATCCCTGTTTACACAAAACTGTTGTCGAAAAACACAACATTAATGTTGGTGAGAATCCATATGCCACATTTAAACATAAGTTATGAAAATGTATCTTATTATAATAGGTTTAAGTATTATTTTAAAGATATTTTAATTCAACAGCAGACAGTCATAGGCACGGATATAATTCACCCCATCTCGTTCAACGCACATCACTTTCAAAATCCCCATTTATTAGCAACTTTTTAATATGTGCTGCCGGACCCTCCCACGGACCACCGAGACTCTTGGCTGTGGTCCGTGGACCACCGAGACTCTTGGCTGTGGTCCGTGGACCACCGGTTGGGAACCACTATTATAGACGAACTAGGCAGCCGCTTAGGGAGGGAAATTTTTAGAAACGTCTAGGGGCGGCAACATTTAGATATTAAAAAAATATATTTAACGCAACATTAAATTAAATTAAAGCAGGAAAGTAACTTTAGGATTATTAGCCTTTTTTTCAACTCCTGCCTCTCCTCTTGCAAAAAGAATAAAGAAATAGTTAAAAGGTTATGAAAGTTACAAGTATTAAATTAATTTAAACTATAAATTTATTTAAACCCTATACTATCTAGATATGTTGCGTCTTCATAAGTACAAACTAGACCAATTAAAATCTATTTTATTTAACCATTTAACCACTTACCAATACCAGGATAGAGAATGTAAAATTCCTTGTTTAATGAAATGGAATGATTCAAGGTGGAAAGGGGGTGCTGAAATTATTTCTCGCCTAGAGCGCCAAAATACTTAGAGGCAGCACCAGTAAGATATAAAATGTTACGTATAACGTATACCATGCCCTATATATTAATTCAGCTGTTTGTTTTTCCTATTACAATTTAAACACTACACCGTTCTATTCAATTTAATTAACATTCTTAACGATATACACCGTAATTTTATCGTAATTTTTAGATAATTTTATCGTAATTACAGAATAAAATAAAATTAAATTTATATTAAAAAATGTAAATTAAAATAAATAAATGTAGTAAATTAATTAGATAATGAATGTACATGTACATAAATTTACAAATGCCCGATGAAGTACACATAGACTATCGAAAGGCCTAGGTGGAAAGAAAAAGGAAAGCTGAGCAACACAGCTATTGCTTCTGTAGAAGTTACGAATAATGTATCTTTCAGATCTTTATACGCATGTAACTATGTGTTGTACATGTGATAACATGACCCTCTTGAGTAACAGATTTTCTAATTGTCGGGGTGGAGAAACAAGCCTGTAAGACACTCATGTGTCTTCTTGTCATCGTTTGTACTGCACTATCTAGAACACATATTTCCACAGCTTGAACATAATAGCCTAATATCACGCAATTGGCCCTTGCCCATTCTAATCTTGCTCTGGTATTTTGCCAGACCCTCCGCCCTGAATTTCTGGAGTGGTTTAGAACAAACCCCAAGGCTTCATGCAGCGATAACATTAGTCTATGTCTATGTGAGCTTCTTTCATTAAAGTTAAAACAAAACAAAAAATAAAAAAAATAAAAAAATAAACTTTAAGTGGGCGATGTTTAGCTCGGACCAAGAGTACTGACTCTACTTTAAATCCAAAACACAGCTCAGCAAAAATGCATTACGGTTGTTGCAATTCGCTTATCTCGGGCTCGACATTTTCGTAATGAAGTGCGGTACATTTGGAATGGTAGATACGTAACCTTTTCATCTCACTCTAACTTTATAATTATTTAACTGTAATTATTTTTAGAATAAGCCAATGATTGTAGGCAGAGTAGTCAGAGAAATAACATAATATCTAGGGTTCGGATGTTTATGATATGCCATATTTTTATCCTGGCCTCCGTTCTTGCCGTAGGCACAAATTAAACACGAATTGCACTTTGTTATTCTAATCGGACGGTTTTTATTTTGTATATAAAGTCATATTTTGGTCATTTTTGTGGTCTTGGTCGTATTTCGGTCATGTTTGTAATTTAACATAATATTTCAGTTAAAAATTCGGTAAATGGGTACAATTATACAGTGTGTGTACTATATGGTCGAGTTATATTTGAAATTTATTTCATTAATTTAATGTTTATGCCAAATAAATAGATAACTTAAAATTTAAAATCAATGCAATTGTTCATATTTTATAGGGAACGTATGGTCTAGAAAATATAAGGAGTATTGGGAGCTGATGAAGCGAGCAAACAAGGGAATATTCTTTAAAAATATAAGTTCATTACAAGTAAAACTGTAAATCACCAAAATTGTTAAAACGTTATTATCTGATTGAATTTATATTTTACACTTTTCTAGGCCATAAACATCCGAACCCTAGTAATATCACTTATGCACAAATGAAAATGTTTGTATAATTGTCTGGCATAGGCCTAGACCTAGACGTTATAGCATTAGAGCGGCCGCAGAGTTTAGGTCTGGAGTCCAGCGAAAACACCTTCAAACTAAAAATGCTCCTCCAGGGAATGAAAAAATACTTGCACTTAAATAAGTAAGCGTATTTAAATCGAAAAATACTCACAATAAACTTTAATGCATAAGGTTAAGTTGACGTACAGGAGGTTTTTTAAATGTACAGGTAGGGGGAAAAAAAGCGGACCTACTTTCGTAGCTGATTTCAGAGCCTTGTGATACGTAAATAAATTTAAGAGATGTGGCGGAAACGTTTGTTTTCACAAGCAATGCAAATTATGTGAAATTATTTCTCAATTCAAGCAATTTATCGACACTAGAACAAAATTCAATACATTCCCTGCTATCCTGCGAATGCCGCTAGGCATGCGCAGTGGCTCATATCGGCAACTTAGTTATTTTCCTCGGTCCGCTTTCCCCCCCCCCCTACCTGTAGGCTAAAGACCACGACCATACATATATTACGTTTAACACAGTCGTTAACAGAAATAGTTTGTTTGAATTACCGCATTATGAATGGGACTTCGTATCAAAATGGGACATTTCATTTCCAGCCACATTTTATATTACACTTGTTTGGTCAAAACGTTTATCAAAATACAACAGTACGTAAATTCCTCAAACTGGAGAGGACAAGTTTTTAGACTGAAATCTCATTCATCCGTATTGACTGAGTTTTCGTGTACGGTTCTTTAAGGGATCCTGACAACAGAAATACTACCAGTAAACCCGTGCGAAACTTTACGCGAGGATGAAACAACTGAATATGCACTCCCCGCAATGCGGCCTCTTATTATAGGCCTATATCAAAACTTGAAGTGAGAAAATGGTAGGCCTATTGCCTATGCCTAGGGTAGAGAAATTTATATGAGTGCATCACATCGGACTTTTATTCTATCACTATTATTGACTTAAGAAATGAATTCTATCGATAGTCTCTCTAATTTAAGTACAATCCTAGTATCATGCAATTTCCCAAGCCAGCAGAGTATAGGCCTACTGTAAGTGTTGTCACATGGACTGCATATTGGATTTATTTCAGTGTGAATTTCATGTGTTGAGTTCAGTGTCACAAAAATCATAAATTGTTCTTCTAACTTGAATTTGAAATAAAAATGTGTTTTCCAGCGTAAAATGAGTAGGTCTCTGCTATGTCACAAGTCTGTAAAACATCCTATCCACAGGTATCATATTCACTGCTGTTAGTTTTGTTTTTGTTGAAAAAAAGGGGTGTAGACGGCAGAAGTGTTATGAAATGAAATGAAAAAAGCCCACTTTGTCCCATAAAAGGGCTAGGGCCTCCAGCTAGAGGGGTAGCTCGATCTACTTCTCACGTGGGGAGCTGCTCCACGTGAGTGTGACAAAGAAGTAGTATGTGACAATTTTAATAAAGAAATTTATCATAACGGCTTTGAGGGCCAACATGCTACGTCATGAACTCAATCATTCAGTCAACGAAAATCATCTAGGCCTATAATTTCATATTCTATTTTCCGTGTAGATTATGCCTGCTTATTAAAAACATACCAGTATCAATATCGGAGAGTAAATGGAAATGGAATGTATAATTTTTAGCAGTGGTTTCTGTAGGTAGCCTACATCTGCTTTCACATACGAATATTGCATTTCTTTCTTTCGTTATCTTAGTTTTACCTCTCCCTTTTGGAGACTGTTTAAGCAACCCACGCCGCCAGGTCCTTACAGGGCCGCGACCTGTCGGGAGAGGAATTATCTATGGATCACATACATACATACATACATACATACATACATACCAGACAAGGACATGGGATAAGTGATCACCCCAATGCCGGGGCCACCTTCAAGACAACACGAACACATAGGACGAAACACACCATTCATACACACAGTCACTCCAAAAAAGGCGAGGATGGGATAAAGATAATGACGGCCAGATGATATCTGGGGACCACAAGGACCTAAAGTTACCCGACATTTGTCTCACAGGCGAGAAAAAACCCAGAAAAAACCCCACCTAGGTAACTTTTCCCGACCAGGAATCGAACCCGGGCTCACTGCGTTAGAGGAGCGAACGCATCCCCTACGCCACAGCGGTGGACATATTGCATTTAAAAATCTAAATATTTTGAAATATGGGTTTCTGCATAGGCATAATTGCAATAATAATAATAATAATAATAATAATAATAATAATATAAATAATAAATAATTCCCCTATATTCTGAATAACATTGTCGCAAAGTACCGCATTATAGTGTGATTTTTATTTCGCTACCGGACGAATGTAGATGGTTAACGCGCATTAATAGATTCATTGAACTTGATAGCGAGGGGCGGTCTGATGTTTGACCCAGGTTATTATTATCGCAGTAATTCAAACTTCACTCACGTCTTGAAGAGTTGACAGGAAATGTGTGGGTCGCATAAATGGAGCAAGACTTTGGACAACTTTCCCAATATGGATTCTTGCTCCATAAGCCATTTACTTAATCCCTTCGCTTTCGGTGCGTGCAGTCTTTAGTCTTGACTACCTAATACCCGACCCAATCATTCAATGGCAACTCAGTTCAGAAGCGGAAGAATAACATGTGCGAAACGTCTCCTAGAGACTTCATAAATGTATTCGTAACATCGATGGAAAATTCAATCAATCTCTATTGAGAAGCAATAACATTTCAATAACTCAATTCCGCATCCTGTTGAGAAGTGCTTTATGCAGATGAGTTACAGGTGAAAGAAAACTGAATCAGGAGGTTTTGGAGTACTCTTACGTAAATTAAACTTCCTCTTTACCAGAAGCATGTATCTTATTCAATCATATCACATATTTGTTGACCCGTGCAGAATAATTTCATTCGTTGTAATGTAGGCACAACAGAATATGGGCCATATAATGAGAAATGAAAGTAGATAGGCCTATTAAAGAAAATATACAGGGAACACGAGGAATCGGCAGAAGACTAGGTTATCTCAGTTTAAAGAATCTTTGAACATGGTTTGCCAAGTTCACCACCGAACTCCTCTGAGCGACGGTCACTGAAATAAGAGTCAGAATGGTAGCTAACAACCGCATATAATGTAATTATATTAAAGCAGAATCAGTACTTTTTGCTGTAACTATGTTTCGTTTAACTACGAAAAGATCTCGAGGGTGCTAGGATGTTATAGCGAAACTAAGGCCTCAAGGATATCAGAGGAATAGGAATATATAACATCTTGAAAAATTACCGTGCTCAGCTTTGCTACGCATTAATTTAACAATGATTAGACCTGCTCGTATTGAATCCGCGATTCTCTTGAGTGAAATATATTAAAAATATGTTGATGGGAAATAAGCAGAAACAGTAGAGGTCGAGAGCGAAATGTAAAGTCGAGAAATTACATCGTCAAAGCCTTTTATGACAACGACAAAACATGCTAAACGATCGTGCCACAATAGTCCTATTTAACGTCACTTCTTCCTGATTCAATACTAGTCACATCAAACCAAAGCGAGCCGCATACCGCCCGCGGCCCATAATTTATTTCCCACTGCTCCACACATACTCTAGACTTGTTTCTCGACTGGTTCCTTTTATGCCGCCAAGTATTTAATTTCAAAATCCGTCAAATTTAATTTACCGTGAAAGCTGTCTATTCGAAGGAGATAAAAAGCCATTGGCTATAAATACATTGATCTGAGTTGTCAAGTCAGTTTACAAATTCTGTTTATTTTTCTTCTTTCACTTAATTCATATATTCCACTTGATATCCTTATCCAAACAACATTAGCCTCCACTTGAGTTCAACGAACAAGGATGAAGACTTGAAGAGAAAACTTCTGAATGATGCAGCACAGTTCGCTCATACAATTTGTTTAAAGTCTTGCTCGAATTACAGTTTAAAAATAAACTACTCTTTTAGATTCACAGATTTTTTAAATCTCTCAAAACGTAATTAGCCCAATATAACGATCCTTCACCTCAAATAAGGAACTCTTTGCATATTAGTACCTAGATGATTCACGTCTTCTATACTTGGTGGTCTATTAGTAATTAACCTTAAGATTTCAAATGAAATATAGCCTAAACTCTACAGTCCATACTCTTCCTCTCCCTCGAGAGAGAGAGAGAGAGAGAGAGAGAGAGAGAGAGAGAGAGAGAGAATAATAATTTTAAGCATTATTATCGACATAAAGTGAACGTTAAATTAAAAAAAACTGAAGATAATTATCTTCAGAATTCTGAAATACAGTACACCTCCAACAGATACAACTCCAATTATCCGGATCGATTTTGCAAAATTTCCTTATAATATTGCATTCTAGGCCTTCTATTTTAGGGGTTACTGTTTGGGTTTAAATAGCTGAGGTTTTTGTTCTTTAAATATAATTCTGGTTTAAACGTTTACAACTTTTGTCCGATTTAATACATACAATACGCTGCCCTTTCACAGTAGCATTTTACTAATAACAGTTTGGGACCAAAGGACAGGCAAAAGGAGCAGAGGTAGACCGAGACGAAGATGGGTACAATTTTTGGAAGCAGTTGGGGCACAATGGACAAGAATAGCCAAGGACAGGAAAAAATGGAAAGAACTAAAGTTAAATTTAGAAAATAGGTAGAAAAACTAAAAGTGAAGTGAAATGAACAGAAAGAGTGGAAGTGATACAGTGGATGTGTTTATAAATAGATACAGAATAACTTAGGTAAAGAATTGCATCAAAGCCCATAGGGACTAATTCTCCTTAGGAGTTTGGCTGAGCTAGCCCTACCGGAAGGTAGGTGGCTCTTGCCCGCTAGGGATGTTACGGGCTTATTTATTATTATTTTTAGTTATGACTCAATTATACGGATTTCTGCATATCTTGATCATGTCAACCCCCAAATAGTTCGGATAACTGGAATTCTACTACAATGCATTCACAAACATCAACTGAAAAACTGCAGGGATTAAAGCGTTCGGAGAATGCCAACTATTAAGACTCATTCACAAGGCAAGAACAAAGATCCATATGAAACTAAGTTCATGCCTAGATACCAGGTGTTCGCTCATAAGTGTGCCTCTCACAGTGATAAAAAGACGTAAAAAATAGTTGGTGTAGGCTTTTATCTACTCGACCATCAGTGTGAAGACCTGAGTCAAAAATTATTCTCAACATTACCATTTTAATTTTTCCTGCGGACATCCAAAATGTTATTCCTGATTTACAGGAAAAGATAGTATTTTATACTAACAAATAATAAAGAGCTATTCCAGAACTGCAGAAAATACCACGGAAAAGAGTCTAATTTTTATAAGTACTAATAGAAATAAAGAATAAAGAAGTAGATTAAGCAGATAAAAATATTATATCGATGCACCTATAGAAAATTTATCGTCTGTAAACATGAGCAAAAAGTACAACAAGTACAAGACATGAGTAAAAGATTCCTTCCTGTTTCTTTCAAGAACAGCATATTACTGTATGTTCATTCTTGTTCATAGTAGACATATTTTTCAAACTGGAAAGCAAGTTACATCCATTTACAGAAACTTCGATAAGAGAGTTCTGCTCTGAAGGTTTTTATTGTCTTCACATCCACTCTATTTCCTTTATTTCTCTATTGAAATATAGTTAGCAGCACAGAGACATAAGAAATCAGGTCTGTGCAGAATTCCAAACTAGGATTAAACTTTTGGTATGTTTACTTTTTGCTCTCAGCTCTGTAGTAATTTACTTGTTAATTTTCGCGGTTGAATAAACAGCTATTCCCATTTACATTTAAACAGCTTTTATTTCTATCTGGCGCCGTTGCAATCACAACAGAACACACTCCATTCTCATGCATGCATGTGGTTTTTAAATACAAGAAAAATTTTAATATGAAAATGAGGGAGATTCTTGTTTGATGAGTTGTAAGTATGGAAATTTCACCTGTTAAATATACCACTTTATTTTACAAAACATTACACAACAATATAAAAATGTAGGTGTTTAAAGATCTACAGCGGTTGTCACAGAAGTACGCAGAAATAAACATAAGTCTAAAAAGCGTCAGTCTACAACCGAATCCGACATAAAGGTAAAGGGGAGTGGACCATTAGGTAATTATTTTACTGTCACTTTGGTAGACATTGAATAAAGTAACAAATTACAAGACCTAGCGTACAAAAACGAAAATTGAAACCTTATCGGAGTAGGGGAAACTCGTAAATAAATGTATCAAATAGCACTTATAAACAATATTCCTTCTGGCTAAGCAGTCAACAGGGTATTTTGGTCCAAAATAAGGTGTCAGCTGTCATTTTCGCTTGGGATGAAATCGATCGCTCCTACAATTGATTGTATACTGCAGTCGACATATATATATTTGGCTTCTGGTCTCGTTATCTACTTATCTTTTAAGACTTTTCCGATGCATATATCTACTTATTCAGTTTATTAATGAAGGTTGCTGATAGTATTTTAATAATTTCAAAGTTTGCTATGGAGTATGTTATTCCTCTCTTAGCTACAATTTTCCATTTTATCTTCTTCAAAAATGTTTACGTGATCGCAGCTGTTCGGAGGCAGAGAATGATGTTCATTGGTTGAATACATAACTTTGGATGCAGAATTAGGGCGCTGGGTAGTAGCAAATAGAACCGGTTGGAATAAATAGGATTAAACTGTGTTCAATGGCCTCGATATCATATGAACCTATTCCACAGTTTGAAAAGTATGGACGAAAAAATGATTACGGAACATGAGCTTGGAATAATTATTTAAATGTTATGTAAAATTACAGAATAATTAGCAAAGAATATCTATGGACCCAATAATAGTGTCAACTGTTTGCATTGCAGATCGGCATTTGTATATATGTAGTGAGAGAAATTGAGCCTCGTGCATTTACGGGTTAAAAGATTCATTTCTATCTTCTTTTATAGCCTTTCTCATGGGACCTAAAAAATATATGCTGATGAAAATTCTACTTTGAATTTCACGTTTTAATGCAACAGATAAACCTATTTCTAGCATTGTGAAGAGAGACAAAGTGAAAGTACATTCATACCTTAGAAATTGAAATAAGGAAGATTTTTCTCCGATGAAGCGAAAGCATGGCAATTCCAATTTTTAACTCGGCCACATTGTTTTAGAAGACCCTTACAACAGAGGAATGAACTGTGGCATAGGGTACCAATAAAATTCAGAAGCAGAATACTTCTCAGATGTTGAAGAGTGAAAGGGTTTCTAAATTGTATGGGAGGAGTGTAAAGAAGGGTTTTATAACATCACAAGAGGTAGTGAGGGCATAGGGCATAGCTCGACTTGACTATGTAGCACAGACAATGTAGGACGAAACGATACTCGGGGCACGCCAGGTACTAGGATTAGCCATACATTTTTCTCGTCTACTATGTTTTAACCAGAAAGAGGAGTTGAGAGTCAAAGCCATTCTATTTAACAGGATCAGCTTTTAGTGAAAGACATGACAGTGTCATTCTTTGCACTTTCATGGCTTAAACCTCTTTAAATTTAATCCGCAGAGCTATTCTCTAGTCGACCGTAGAACAGACAAGAAAATGTGAACAAGCGGAAGGTTTTACATAGAAAAGATGTTAGATAACATTTGACCCGTGTAATATCAGTCTAGTTAAAAGTAAAATGCGAGAAGCAGCAAAGTAAGGTTAAACAAAGTGCATCGGCAAGCGTATGCAACTACTGACTGTTTACATTTTTATGCCTAATTTGTAAAAGGTAAGATGGCGATGAAAGAAAATACCGATGTCACTAAATAAAATAGGTATCTCTTCATAGGTAATCCCACGAGAGTTTACATGTTTATAGATACATTCGCATCTGATGAAACTTGTCAATTCGAGTTGGATGTATTAAGACTATTCCATGAATAAAAATGTAACGGATTATACAAATAATAATTAATTTCGTGCTTTCTTATATAAAAACAAAACTAACAGCTGTGAGATCACGGCATACTGTGAATCAACCATCCACGAATCGACTCGAGTTACCGTGTCGTGGCCAGTGCTACCGATTGTGCGTATAAGACATAGTTAACTTAATTCAGGTAAGCTAACAGCAGAACAGAATAAAAGCACACGAACTGGCTTGCACCGAATCAAAACTGTGTTTTAATCGATGGACATTTATATTATTTCGATTTCCAAACAAGTCATGTTGTATAAAATAATGTTTTCGTGCTGCTAAATGGCAGTATGTGACGTATTAATCACGGCACGTTGATGTTTACGTGTCCAGTAACAAGCTGACGATTTTAACAGGTAAAATCCCTTCCTCATATTAATAGCAAATATTTTGTAAGATAAACGACCGAGATTGGTCTATATCCGAGGAATTGGTAAACGTTATTGGTCAATATCAAACACGCGGCATATGAGTGGAATAGTCAATATAAGAGCACTAGCTGAGTGAAAAGTAGATTCATCCTCAAAGAGCAGTAGCCTATTGATATCACCTAATTTAGATCCGTTCCATTTAAAGAGATAATACCACAGATCAGAGAAAATATCATTATTTATCCTGTTCACTGCTACTGACGTATAAATTTGTCATATCAAAAAATTGTATTACAGCAGAGATATGCGACAGAATATTGCTTCATAAAAATGTGAGGATTATTAGCCATGTGTTACTATTGTCATTTATGAAAACTAGGTATTCCATGAGAATATTATTGGAGAAAAATTCCTCCGACACTGGGACCTGAAACCAAGACCTTTGACTATTCGCGCCAATGTTCTACCAACTGAGCTAAGCCGGAGTTTAATTCACAGCGCCAGATGGAACCTCTCTCCTATGACTAATTGCCCTAATTGTCTACCTCACAGACAGACAAGTTATATCACATGCAGTACTGTGAGGCACACTAGGCTAAGTAGTGATTTTTGTGACCGGGCTCCCACTGTACAGTTGTACAGTTAACATTCAAGATATATATAATGTCCAACAGAGTCAATAACCTGTGGTTCATGGATGCTTATACATCTATTAGGTATTCCATATAATTTCATCCTCTATATGCAACGAATGATCCCCAAACTTTTGGCCTATCTTTTTGTCACACCCAGTATAAGGTGTAAAAATATGTCGGTGGATTCG
The DNA here is from genome assembly GCA_964059195.1 of Ectobius pallidus. Taxonomy (NCBI): domain Eukaryota; kingdom Metazoa; phylum Arthropoda; class Insecta; order Blattodea; family Ectobiidae; genus Ectobius; species Ectobius pallidus. The sequence continues at coordinate 48,353,371 of CAXKWD010000010.1, read as the reverse complement.
ACAGGGTAACCACAGGAAAAGTAATTAATATGGCGCCACCCCTTAAAACTATGGACAGCCATGTACGGAAAGCCGGAGGTTCCGGATTCGAGTCTCGGCGTCAGATAAATTGTTGTCTGTTCTATTAAAATTTAAGTTTGAACATGACAAGCAGTATATTTTTTGGCTCAACGAAATTACAGAAAAATCACAGGCGGAGCATTAAAATATCTTCACTCAAAATTGCGTACCTGTAATCCTACATTGATGCAATGTTTTCTTTGGAACCCGACTATGGATTTGGAAAGAAATTACTATTGTTTAACTAGTATTTTACACTTTTCTCTACTGTGGTATATACCGTACCTACAAATTATTGCAAAATGTAAATATGGATCCATATCTTACTTCGAGACCCTTGTCTTAGGCTGCAGGTATGTGTAACATATGATGCAACTTACCTGGAAACAAAAGAAAATACAATTACAAAATGCTTCCTTACCTATTACAAGTTATTTTTTATATTTCTTTCAGCAACTATATAAACTCATAACTGTTAACTTAAAACTAGCTTATGTATACATAAAATTTACTTTAATGTTTTAGTTTGAGGTGTTTTTATCTTAAATTTAATCAAAACATATTTTCCACATTCTAAAATTTAATCAAACAGGCAAACTCAATGCTGTTATTAATCAAGGTAAGCAAGTCAGTTCTTTTTAAATACACTGAGAATTTTTTTAGACTAAAATCTTTAACTAATCAATTCACGCCTTTAAAATGAGTTAGGCCTACCTAAACTAAATGATTAAAAGTTTCCAGACTGTGTTCTGTCCCTATTTTAGAACAGATCACACTTTAGAGTATAAAAGGAAATGATCATTTTAAAATAATAGTTTCATTATTTAAATTCATAACATATTATCAAAGTATACATCCCTTAATATTCAAACTGGGAAATATATTTATTATTTTTAAAACACACTTTTAAAAATAGGATAATATAAAAATTGTGATACTGTATTTTAAACATATGTAACAAGGAAGTGGAGTGATTACAGATAGAGCAGCATACTTACATTATTCATGTGGCTGCGAATAGTCAATAGCCTAATGCATAACGTACAATAAAAAAGAAATGCAGAAGAACAGAGCAAAGAAAGATAACTAACGTAACTACCAACATAATATGAGTTCGTAGTTTATCACTTTTATCATATAGTATTATTATTATTATTATTATTATTATTATTATTATTATTATTATTATTATTATTATTTAGTGTAGTCATTATAATTATTAGTAAATTACTATTATTATTATTGTTATTATTATTATTATTATTATTACTAAAAGACTAGTAATTGTCGGAATTCAAGCCCAATAGAATGCAATCATTCGTGACCTACGTTTGGGAACATTAGCTGCAACTTTATTCGAGGTTTAAAAATCCGCTAATGTACATTTAGAAGCCTCTCCATTGAATGAATTGCTATAGCAGTGTCAGTACTGATGCCGCTTGTAATCACGTATCGCGGGGGTAATGGATCTGCCCTTTAGATCTCCGTCCGACAATTAAATCTATGTGGGAACGGTACATATCCCTGGAGTTTCATTATCGGAATTGCTCATAATTACAGAAAATAACAATCGATGCTATTAACGAAGGACTTTGCTAATTTCATGATTCGTATAATTTTATGCGAAGTTAATGACGATTCACTTTGCTTCATTTTCGCGACACGTGGGAACTTATCGAGATCATATCAGCGAAGTAATGTTGGTATTACATGACAAACTCCAGTTCTTGAAGAATACGGAGGATGTGAGCTATGCTATCAATAATTAAGAAAAGGATTTACAGTATCTTTCTCTGCTAATATAACGAAATCGCCACACTTCAAAAAACGTATTCTTAGACCTATAACAAGAATTCGCGGACAAGTAGGCCATAATCGAGACTTCACTGTTCACATAACAGAACAGTTTTTATAAATCTTTAGTACCCTTCCTAATAAATCTATCATCAGCATATGTATGAGATCGTTTGCGTTCTTTTTTCCCTTATACAGCTTCACTGAAAATTCTTTCAGAATATAGGTTGAATAGCAAGGGAAATAAAAAACAAGCTTTATATACAGTTCGTTTATTTTTAATTCTTAAATTATTTATATATCTGTCTGTCTTGAACCCTATAGCCCCTAAGTTGGGGCGAAGGGGCCTCCAAGTGGAGGTTTTTGTTACCTATAGGAATTTTGTTACGCTTATTTTCCGAGAGAGGGCAGAGGGACAGGTGTTAAGCCCATCGCCTCTCAACTCCCTTCAGGAAACTAAGGTATTACTAGGACGTGAAAGGGCCGAGAAATTTTGTCCAGAGGCTCTAATTTAGGCTTGGCGTTCTTTTACGCGCCGTTAATCTACGACACTGGCCCCCCCCCCCCAGCTTAAAGTCCCTCCCGGAGGACTCCGTGCTCAGGATTTTTACGTCCTGAAAAAACCCATCGACCGCGGCCGATTATTTATGTATATTATATATAAAATATGCATATTCTAAATTAACATTTAGTTAGTTAGTCACACACCCTGTAACACAAATTTTTATCCAATATGTATCGATACCCCTTTTTCCCCATTCGTATTCGATTAAGACAGAGAAGTCTTTTCGTAAATAGTAATGAAAATATCTTTATCTCGTAATATTAACAAGAATTCGAATGGCTTTTATTTAGGGCGTCCATAGTTCTGCTGGCAGTGAAATGTAATACAGTACTTTTGGAAAGCCCACGTATTTGAGGGAAGAGAATGTGCCGACACCTCTGTAGTATGTAGATAATATGAATATCTCTCAGCAACACAAAAGCTCTACTACACGCCCTGCATTATTAATTTCCAGCGTGTTTAACGACGCGTTTCACCTTCCATACATGGCCAAAATCCTGAGTATTCGATTGCGTGTCACTAGGTATGCGTATTAATTATATGCGCGAAACCTTCAGCCTTCTGTGGACCCAAGTAGAGGCCAAAATTGGGCAAGGACTGCAGGAAAATTGTTCATTACGAGAGAAATTTAAAGCTGAAATCCAACTGTACATACCTAAATATCTCACATTTAAAAAAATAAGAATTCTTAATTCGAATTTCTTGTTTTCGTTTTCCCATAAACTGCATTTATCAACAAGTTCACCAGTAATATTTTTTCTAGCATTACGCTCACAGTATAGGCTAAAGTTTATAAAAACAATCAAACAATTGCGGAGGTAGGCCTATAATTATCCTGTATGTCTATATTTCCCAAAACACTGTCAAAATAAGCTAATAAATTGGAAAGCTAACAGTCTCTAACGTGTTTTTCAGTTCGTGTCAAGACCGATCTCTCCTAGTCAGTTTTAATCTCATAAGCTACAACGAATAAAACTATTTAGGCCTAAAATGCACAATTCTTTATTAAATCGGCGATGTATCTTGCTTAAAACATTTGTAGATAAAAAGCAAACGAAACTTTGTCACTATGGGATGAAAAATATTATTGAATTAGGTCTGAAGGATCATTATTATTTTTAAATGTCTGGGAAAATTTGTGTAACAAGAAAACGTAAGATTGTGTATTGAGATTTTCACATGGCTGGGATGCCTTAATGAACAGGCTTTATTAAAAGTCTACATATTTGTGATGATTTCCTCAAATTGTAAATGTAGATGGAGTCCTAAAATCAGAGACGTATTATCATTCTCTAATTGTTATTCCATATCATAATATAGGCTTAAAATAAAACATAATTATGAATTACTCAAAAGTCCTAAACTATTACAAAATTGTTTCACTCTTGATTTGACTTAAAATACTGACTAATTTCGTTTTCAAATATTCTATGCTGCCAAATAAAATTAAAAAAGAACAATAGTTGTAAGTTTTGTAATCTGAAAATAGTAGGCTTACTTCACGGTTGTAGAAAGTTCTCCTTGAACTAATACCCTTGTGTCTTCTATAGTAACTAGTAATCTCTTGGAAATCGGAAGATAGATTCCGTAAACTAACACAATTTTTTCTTCTTATTTTTTACTTTCTGTCCCCAATTTATCTTGGACTTTATGAATTTTAAATACCGTTATTAGAGAGGTCTTTTAAGTTCTTGTGACCCAATAAATTCTATTATATATTATTTTAAGCCAATATTAATACGTCTCTAATTTTAGGACTCTATCTACATTTAAAATTTGAGCAAAGCATCACAAATATATAGCCTATTTTAACAAGCCTGTTCATTAAGGCATCCCAGCCATGTCAAAATCTCAATACACAATCTTACGTTTTCTTGTTGTACGAATTTTCCAAGACATTTAAAAATAATAATAATAATAATGATCCTTCAGACCTAATTCAAAGAATTTCTTCATTCAATAGGCCTATGCCTATCGCTATCAGCCTTAATCCAACACTAGGGTAAAAACCTCAATATGAATTATTCAAAAGTCCTTTTCTTAAAATGGAGATGTCCAGAAGAGATCGATTCGCTCGATTCGATCGATCTGGACGTTCCAGATATCAATACCTTTGAAACAATGCTTTCAACAAATGACAAATTGGTTACAAAGTGTGAAAGGGAATTCCTTGCTCAGCAGAATACTTTAATTTCGTTGAGTGCAGGTTCGTCTGGTGGTTCCTGAGCCAGCAAAACCACCTTCAATTTAGCATAACAAACTGCAGTGAACTTGCTTCCATTGTACAGGACTGCATGGAGACCCTGATTGATTCCGAGTGCCAAGAAGAGAGTCTTTCATTCCGCTGCATCGCATTACAACAGGAGAGAGGCTGACATTTCAAACCTCTGGTCTGCTGTGGGGTTGGTGGGTTGGAAAAAGAGCAGCTATCGTGTGTAAGGATTCACATTACCTGAGGTGTGGAAAGAAAATTCTCCAATTTCAAGTGACCATGTGACGCAACAGGGAGATCCATTTTCACTTAAACTCTGGCCATGTGTAATAGCCTGAAAGCATACAGTATCGTATATTTTACTTACTTTTTATACAGAAGGAACATCTCAGGTAGGCCAGAAGTGGAATTAAGAATAGCCTATCTTGTATTGTTATTATTTTATATTATTATAAAATAATATGAATACTACTACACTTTTACTATTGTTAATAACTAGGGGGCGGATTTCTATGACCTAAAAAATAGGATATATGCATGCATTTATGACCTAAAAAAAACGTTAAAATATGACCAGTAAAATTTCAAATATGACTTTACCACTTACATATTATGTATATTTTTAAAGTTTCATTACAATTCATTTGATTAAGATATAATGTTAATTATTTAAAATATCTGTAAATTCTCAAAAAGTTTCAGTAGAATGCAAAATTTACAAAATATGATATGAAACTTTAAATTTTCTTTAATATGCACACAAATCTTCCGGAAATATGACATAAATATGCATATTCATACTAAATATGCTACAATAGTTGAAAATTTCCTAAATATGCAGTTATATGCACTATAAATGCTGTTCCATTTTCACCAGGCTGCTTGGAATCGGGTTTAAATTAGTCGGAAACCCGAAATAATGCAAAGGGGGAAAATATGACATTTCATAGAAATCCGCCCCCTATTAATAACATTATTTACTTAACTTACAGAAATCCAGGAGTATTATGTCAGAAAGACCTACAGTCTATACCTCCATGCATAAACCGACCAGCTAAAAAATCTTGAAGCCCTGGTAGATTGTATGGGGAAAAAGTCAACAGGAGGCATTCTAATTCAGAAATTGAAAAGAAATTATAATAAATTCAGACAAACCCCCTATTTCATATCTAGATGTTAAAACAATGAAAACAATGAATTCTGGTTCCCTCACTAGATCCTCTTAATAATCCAAGATTAGTTTCTCCGTTTCTTCATTCTACCTTCGTCTTAACATTATCAATCGGACCACCCCAAGATAAAAGGCTGGTAGGAATAATTAATTTGAGCAAGATGGGCGTTTAAAGTAGTGGGCGAGTCTTCAAAGGAAGTGTGCAATACATACTCGGAATAGTAATAGAAATTAATAGGGGGTCTGTAACTTTTTTGTATATATGGATGTACGATTTATATGTGTGTTTATATGCCTATACTGTGTATATATACACACACATATATATATATATACACACATAAGCGTTTATACTTTTCAAGTTATTGAACGATATTTATTGATCACATTATTGAGCACCTGTGAGCACCTATGTCCGTCTATCCTTCAATTAATTACTTGTATTACATTTCTCTCTTTTGTTCGTTCATGTATTATATCTTAATTTGTACATTTTGTTACTTTATTTGAGTGATACTGTTCCAATGTTGTCTTTTGTGATTTCAAAGTTTCACTCAATGTCTTAGTTTTTAGCTGTCTACTCTAGTATTTATATATTTGACGTTGTCTATTGCCGTAATGGCCAAATTGACAGTAAAATTGTGTTTATTTATTTATCCATTTTATTTATTTAATTATATCCATTTATTTATCCACTTTATTTTATTTATTCATTGTTGACCAAGTAATCATACCGTACAATACATTAATTTAGGATCCATCAAGTTTATTAGACTACTTTTCTTGTTTTGATAAACACTATCTGAAACTACACTCATTGGAGCTACATCTCAGGACTAAGGACAAACCGGGAATCGAATTCGGGCCTCCGGATACGTAGCCAGCAACGCTAACCATGAGATCCTGCAGGCGTCGATAAACACTACCACTTCCAAAATGATTTAATGCTCGTTATATATTACCGTAAATGAGCATCCACTATATTGAACAAGCGCTCGTACCGCGGAAGATATCTTAGGGTGCTTATTTTTAAGACATCTTTTCTTGTTTTGTTGACCTACCACTTCTCAAAATATTTTTTGCCACTCTGTATAAATTCGTAAAAGATCTTGAGACAATTTTTCAGGTAGGCAAAGGAGAGAATAGAATAATGTATGAAATTGAAGTATACTGAACTAAATTGAAGTGAACTGTATAAAATCACAAAATAGTGAGAAAGGGAAGTAAGTGGAAAATCTCCTTGCGAGGCCCGCAAGTGCTCACAGTTAGAACAAAGCCACAGGGCTCCACATATTGCACATTACATCTTCATATAGAGAGACAGGCGCTCCGCCCTCTGATTCCTGAAGCAATATCCACTCCTAGTTCACACGTGCCTCCAAAAAAACACGGAACCACTCTGAGGTCAGAATAACAGAAAGAAAACAAAGGTGTAGATTTAAAAGTAGGGGAGTACCCAAGGAGAAACATTTAATCCCGTTACAAAGGTTTTAATAAGCTACGATTTTACGGATTCCCTAGACAAAATTTAAGTTAATAACATAATTAACTTAACTTAATTAACATAATTTCAAAAACCTTAGAGGTAACAGATACGATTGGCAGGGACGTAGCAAGGAGGGGTCCCGAGGGGCCTGTCCCCCCGAAATTAGAAAAAGAAAATTTACCAAAATGTCACTAGGCCTAATTCAAATGCATTTCTCATTTAGTATTTTTAAATAGTGTTTTATTAACCTTATGGTATTTTATATTACACTAACAGTATAATTATTAACCGTTGTAAATTGAGACTTCAAATTTCATTTAAATATATTTTTTAATTTTTATTTTTGAACAGTAAAAAGTGTGGTATAGGTATTAAAAAAAGGTATTGTATTTGTAACTGAAAAATGACGATAAAATTAAATTTGTAGGTTTAATTTTACAACAAAAAATCGGGGGACTACTCCCGAGATGGGCTCCTCCCGCACAAAAATCCTAGCCACATCCTGAGGACTGAAGAAGAAATGTTTTCCTTCGGATATTCCAAATTATATAGTTTAAAAACATTGTGGAAACAAAGAAGACTGGACAGGAGCAAACATGGACTTTTAAAAATGTGAAATTTTTAAGTGACGGGTAGCCTATTTGAGAAATTTGGTTTAGTTACAGTACAAATGCTTTTTCTCCACAACCTCAGTATTTCAAGCATGGTAATTCACGCGTTTAAGAAGTAGCTTACTTAAAAAGTAAGTCTCACTTTGTCGTGTGATACTAGAAGAGAATTCTCATGTTCTTACAGGAAAATAATTGTGTTTTTACAGAATTTGATTTATCCTCTCATGTCTTTACGTATCCTACGTAGCAAGACTGAACGAAAGAAACTTGCAGTTGCATTGATATTAAACAACTAGTGAGAAATATTCTCACCCAACGACGACTTACAATATTATTATTTTTATTAAGTTTTATGTTCTGAGAACGATAGCTATTTTTAAACAGAGCAAATGTTGACGTCAAATAAGGAATTTTTCATTTATTATTATATTAATATTATTGATTATTATATTTATTACTGTTGTAATCATTGCCAACACCTATATAATTAATTGTATTATTATTATTATTATAACAAATTCTAAACATCAGTCCGATATGAACCGTGTTGATGGTTTAGGAGAACTGCCAGATAAGATATAAGTGTGTTAAAAAATTACAATAATTACGCTCAATACTCTTCTAAGAAGGCGTTTAAAAAATTTGAACAAAATATTCATTATTCCATTTTCAAAAATTATAATGAATTACCACAATATATTAAGCATATTAGAAATTTAAAGACTTCTGCTTCAAAGACTAAATTTTATTTCTGGTCACAACTACTTTCATGATTCCTATTTTTCTATTAAGTTTATGATTTCTGTGACAATCTAATGTCCTATATAAATATTTCATTAGATTACATTTCATAATTGTACTTTTTCGTAGCTCTTAATAAATATAGTTGTTCTCTGTGTATTATAATGTACTGCCCCTAGTTCATTAATGCTCTTTGGGATTTTTATTGATAAATAAATAAAAATAATATTTTTCATGTAAAACTGTTATTACGTTTTAGGGGATTGTTTTTAAAAAAAAGTGCTGTGATAATCTGCACAGATATTCTACTTCCTACTACATAAGATTTTTCATTCTAGTATTGTTACATTCTGCTGGGAATATGTTTCCCGTCATTGGGTTTTAATGTTATGGTTTTTAATTACCATAGCGTTAAGCATGGAGGAATAGAGGTTAGTGTGTTGAATTAAGTAATCTTTAAGCTCCAAGTATCTAAAACATCATTTTTATTACATAAGTAAAATTATGATCCAGGAACTGAGAGAGAAGAATAGCCTACTTCTAAAGCCGTCTAATCATATTTCATATAGTCGTCGTCCCCTTTTCCATTATTATTTCAAGCTTAACGTTTGTTTGGGATCGGCTCGAGCAACATCACCTTTATATAGGCGTCAGGGATAAGTTCTAAATTCGAATGCGAGAAGAGTAGAGGCTAAAGTTAGTTGATATTCTGTAGGCGTTGTAAGGACGCTATCGACGCCGAAATGGAAACGGTTTAGAAGGACACGTCGGATTTCCATATATATCACGCGTACTAGCGGGGCCCGGCCCGAGAATAAACGACTATACTTTCATTTAAAATGGCACAATCTTGTGTCCTTAATAGTCTGGGACAGAAGCTCCCTTTTACATATTCCCAGAAATGAACATCTTAGCTTTAGTCTTGTGTTTCACCTTCTTCCTAACTTCCATTTTACCAGAATAAACAGGGCATACCCAAACAGAGAAAAACGCTGAGATTCAAACTGAATGAACTAGAAAAGTTGTGGAAACAAAAAGGCAAGAATGGGGTACCTTATTTATGTCCAAGTGCACCACAAGTTAACTTATACCATTCAATAATTCAAGAGAATAATTTAAGGCAACAGGCGGGACCCGTTTAACAGAATGCGGTCTATAAAGAGTAGCCTAAGTTACAGAATATTGTAGGATATAAAGTAATGTTTATTCTGGAAATAGGCCTTACCCAATAGGACACATAATATATATTATGTATTCTTTATCATACTGCCAAGTAATATGACCTACGCTGAAGGACTATGGGTTAATTATGCCAACTCATTTCTTTAGAAAACAACTACTGTCAATAGTTTAGCTATACTTTAGTGTTCAGATCAATAATACCAAAATTAGTTTAAAATGTAAATTAATATGTAGGATGCAGATCGGAAGATCAGAAAAGACCATCAAACTGATAGTGGGTCTCAGTACGGAGGCCTAAACCTTAAAGGATAAGAAGAATAGAATATATGAATTATTTTTCTTTCCGGTAAGAGAGTTGAGTTGACATTTAGATACAACTTGATTTTCCCACAGACTAACAGCGATATTAACATTTCATAATTTAACGATAGGCCCATTCAGGGTGCGCTTCAGTAAAAAAGTACTTGAGACCATTTAAAATTAAACTTCTATGATTTTTTACTCTACGATACTTACGTTATTATTGTAATGATATAGAATCTACGGTATACCATACTAATTACCATCCTAGATTGCATTTATATACAATTTTCTCACGTTCACAAGTTCTGATAAATTTGTTTGAAATAAAGCTCGAAGAATGTGAATCTTTAGTGTATTAATGGAACCTTCCTTACTTACTTACTTACTCAATGGCAGTAGACAATCTCTAAGCAAGTTAAAGGAATATTATCTATTTTATGGAACCCGGAGGTTCGTTGCCGCGCTACCTGAGCTCGCCATTCAACCCTACTCTGTGTTAACTCCATCCACCCATCCCTCACAAATCCTACTTCCCTTAAATCTATCCTAATGTTGTCCTCCCACCTACGTCTAGGTTTTCCAAATGGTCTCTTCGGGTTTTCTGGTCAATATATTTTTTTAATATGCATTTTCTCCCCACGCGCGCAACATGTCCACCCCATTTCATCCTCCGTGATTTAATTGCCCTTACTATATTCAGTGAACAGTACAGCTTATGAAGCTCGTCAATAAGGGGCTGTCCCCATTTTCATCTCTGTTAGGTTCAAATATAAAGCACCCTGTTTTCGAACACTGTCAGATTATGTTCTTATCGAAGAGTAAGCGACCAAGTTTCACATTCATATAACACAACCGGCAGGATAATTGTTTTAAAAAACTTTATTTTTAGATCTTTCTGGACAGAAGACGAGAAGATCAAAGTTTCCGAACTGCATAAAAACAAGCATATCCTTATTTTAGTCGACATTAAGATCTACCTTAATACTATTTGTATCTGTATTTCTTGCTCCCAGAGATGGAACCTACAGGAATAAAATATGAGAGAGAGAGAGAGAGAGAGAGAGTGAGAAAGAGAGAGAGAGAGAGAGAGTGTTCTGCTGCAATATTTGAAAATAAATTTAAAATACAAAGAAACGTGGATAAAATTATATCCTCATCACTATGAAATAAATAAATAAGTCAAATACAAATAATAAGGTATTATCATTCTCAGGAGCAAGGCTTGAATATATCATTGAAAGAAAGCAGCAAAGTTTTGATAATGCGTGTTATAACTTCTTAGAATGAACATTATAAGATCATTGTTAGGACAGGCTTCTGACTTGACAGCTGATCTCAGTAATATAAAAACTATAGAAAGTTGAATAATAGTAGGTGTAACAGGTTACAAAACATATTAGAAAAAACCAGATCATTTCAGAATAGAAAAAGGATAAAAATACTTCATAATGGATGAGGTAAGGAAATTAAACGAACTGTTAATATGACCGTAAGGCGTGCATGTTTAAAGTTTTAATTAAACTAAAAAAAAAACAGAAGTATAGTAAAGTTTACGTGGATATTTAATATTTCTTTTAATGAAGCGAGGTTTATAACGAAGTTTTCTTCTCCGGAAAAGGGAGCGACTCTGTTTCGGGGTACCAGTTCGCAACACACTCGCGGAATATTAAACGTCCTCCTTCCATGTTCTTAGCAGATGATTAATCAGTCTTTATACTTAACTGAGAGGCAGCCAGGCAGGCAGTTTACAAGACGTTAACTTCAACTCTGCGGATAATGAAAGAGGACGACATATAATTGCTTTTAATTTCGACTCGTTATGAGGAGTACCGCATATAGGAGTTGAAAATTTACATAACGTTTCCTGTTACTGCTCTTCATTTTCATTATTGTTATATGCGCGTTGATTAACAAGTACCGAACTTTATGAACAACTCGTTTCCTGTCTTCGTAATTGCTCTGTTCTAAACTTCAATTAAAATGTGACGTCTTCAATATCACAAATCTAAATAATATGCAATCGTGAGACTGGTATATCCTGGTTATGAATCTCAACATAAACTTAGCTGATGTCCATAGTTTGATTACATTGTGCATTGAATTGTCAAACACTGAGATTAACCCAAAGTTAATTCCTAACTTACATCAAAATTATGTCAGTTTGACCTGGTTGGACCCGACGGTACGGTACTGTCTTTCTGTACTACATGTTCGGGGTTCGATCCCGGCCCAGATCGATTGCATTTACGTGCACATAAATAAGACAATCCTATGTTTGCAAATTTCAAGGATATAGATAAGACTCATGAAAAAATTCCGGCACACAACTGGCGATAAATAACAAATAAATTAACGAAACTGCTGTAGTACGTGACCGCAGTTCCTGGGTTAACCCTGAATAAAATAATTATTCATTTTGTCTGCTTATAGTCAAACTGTGACTGTTGGTCCATAATTCTTAGCACTTAAGTGAAAAATGCTAGATTTTCTTTGTTCGTTTTTTATTGGGAAGTCAAATTTCTTCCTTGGAGTCTATCGTTCTACGTATATCAGATACAGTATGAAAAACTCCAATTGGAAAACTTTATCACTTTCTATAACAGTAAACAGTAATCGCTTTTACAACTATCTCCTTAATAGTACAACTAAAACTAACTTATAAGTAAAGCCCCCCCCCCAAAAAAAAACACACACATATATTATCTGATTCCTATTTTCAACCCGTCTAAAAATTAATTTGTGAACACATATTAGATACAGACCATATTAGATACCTCACATTTCCTTGTAACTTAAAACAGATAATTACAAGGAAATCTCGAAGTCGCAAGGATTTATATTTGCTGTAAATATTAAATGCAAATATTAACGAAAATCGTTTAAGTCTTTTCATAGGCCATACACTATTCTAGACTGTTGAAGTAAGGCAGTCGCTGGAAATGACCCTTTTAAAAATCCAACTTCTCGTTTTTTAGACAGGCACACAAGACAAAGGGTCTTACAACCTCATCCTTTTTAAATGTTATAATAGCCAAAGTTTAAAGGGATGTTGAGAAAATAATATTGTTGTATACTATAACCCTTTCATTGAGAATGATTACCGGAACAGACTATGGAAGTAGACTAATCTGATTCCCCATTAGCACAAAGGCAGTTTTCACAACATCCTTGAACTCACAATTTTCAAGAAAACATAAACAGCATTAAACTGTAATAGCTATTTAAATTAAGTTTAATTAACCGTTTAAATATAAATTGCTATATAATTTCATTAATTCTGTCCGACATGGTCAATATAGGCTAGGTATATCAGTATTGCGGAAAGTAGGCTTTAATAATAAATTACGTTTGTATCTCAAGAGATCTTTTCATTACTCACAGTAGATGAAACAGCAGAATCCTTCTCTCAGATGTAATTTCATCTCATAGAAGTCTGTGTCATTCTTGAACTTCATTTACAGTCATCAATCACATTAGAGATTTCATTTCTCTTTTTGAAATGAGAAAAGTTATATCTTGTTCTTTCCCCAAGATAATTCTACCCACGTTAGCCTACTACAAATCCTACATAAATGAAGAACCTCGAGATTGAAAAATGTTGTGAAAATATTGTTCTCTGGGTAGAATAAAATTGATCTCTCTGAAAGCTGAGCTTACAACAATGGTAAGTTACTTAATATTCCCTTGAGAACTCCAAATGTATGAGGAATCATGACGTATTTATTCTCTACTCTCTAGGCAGAATATGAACTTAAGAAAATCTTATTTACCTCAGTTAAAGAATAAAATAGTTTCTTCTTTAACAAACTTTATGTAATATTATAGTCCAAATTACAGCCTCTGCTCTTAAATATACGGCCCTTTCGCGTCCAAGTAATACCTTAGTTTTCTCTGGATGGGTAAGCTGCCAATCCTTTATAGTAAAATAACTGTATCTAAATTAGTTGGTTATTCGGTAATGAAACGTTCATTAAGAAGCCCTATGCTCCGCATACGGAGTGAACAGGATTACATCCATTTATCGTATTATATAAACTTATTGATAAAATTATAACTATTTTTACAAATTATACTCCATAAAAATGTGAGGAAATAATCCTTATTGATGTAAATACATATCACTAAGTGAATATCACTTTTACTTCTTCAAAGTTATTTTAAGGAATAATGAAGTTAAGAGATTTCTGGGCACAGAATTTAAGCCCTTTTTCGTAAAAGTTTATGTATAGTCTACGTACGCCTATAGGCAGTCTATTGTATAAGAAATAAAATCAGGTAAACATATATATATATATATATATATATATATAACAAAATGCCAGAATGCTTTTGTTTAACCTATAATAATAAGAGGAAGTGTTTGTCTGCCTGTGCGCGATGCCCAGCGAAATCTACTGCATGCAGAAATATGAAATTTTAAACACAGATGGAACTGAAGGATGGCCGAATGCACCTCGAAGCAGGATTTTTTATTTTAGCTTTCGTTCGCGAGTTTTGAGTGAAAAACTGGCAGAAAAAGTTATTATTTGCGCTATCGAAGTATCAGTTTTCGGTAATACATTTCAATTGTAATTTAATCAATTGCAGGTGGCTTTGCCATATTTTTTTGTCATAACTTGGAAAAAAAGGATCGCGATTTTTTTCAATATATCGCATGGAATTATCGATCGTTTAGATTCTGTTAGGTCACCCTGGTCGATTCGTTTGTTTATATGCCAAATACAACAGACACTCTTTCTAATCGTGGAACGCACTCCAAAGCCAGATTATTAGATATTAATCGTTGAGTTTATGAATGATTGGCGTTTAAGTGTTAATATAGGCTATGTTTTAATTATTTTGCTCTTAATTTTTAATCTTCGAATTAATTATCGTGGGCAGGTTGAATTTCCCGGCTGCAGCGCACCGCAACCATATAGGCCTATTGCATTTATTGTGCATTGTGTCCTGTATTTAATGTGTTTATAAGAGGGGGGAAGTAATGAAATCATCATTAGAGTAACGTATTTGGCCTATGGCCCTTGCATGGTTGTAAAATAGTGATATTAAAAAGTTCAAAGTGAATCATCTCATTCGTTAGTTCTCTGTTTATTCAACAGTATTAACTATCATCTTACTGCCATCGTGTAGTCAATGCTGACATCAGATAGGCTATTTTCTTATTTCAAAATACCTTATCATTCAGTTTTCTGACATCTTAAAGATTATTGTGGGGTACCAAGGAAATATTTCGCAATGGGGACACTAATTGTTAATGTCAAGAGCTAATTCAGAATTGCTGCACTTACACAGCCTAGTAAGTAAAAATTCCATATGCTGGTTGTACTTCAATGTACTCCTTTACTGAGCTTTTGAATGGTGAACGAAATTCATTTCTATAACCTATAGGCCTAGCAATACCTATCAAGCTTCTTGGCATTGGTCTGGCAAGATCTTCAATCACACAAAACATTCTAACTGAAAAATTCTGATTAACTGGTTTTATTGATTATACATGGCTTTAATTTCTGTGGTCAAATGGGACGAAAAAGCTTTCATATCACTGAATGCTACGATAGCTCAAGTCATAAAATACATTTTCTTGTATCCTGTTTACCCCCTTCTGTTATGCGGCATCTATAAATGGAAACATTTATTTCCAGAGCTCATAGATCATTTACTTAGCGTAGAACCCCCCTAGCTCACGATTCGGTACATTTACAGAGAGAGCCGTCCCCGTCAAACACTCCCTGCTGGAATCTTAGACCCAAACCCCCTTTTTACAGTACCGAAGCATATCTAACATCAAACCTTCGCATCTTCATAATAATAGAAAAAAGCATGGGCTTTTGTACTTGCGTTTTTACTACCTTCTTTATCAATAACAATCTGTTAATGTATGTTTTGGGCTGTTAATTAAAAAGGTAATTCAAAATGTTTATATTACCGTACTATGTAAATAAAAGATGAATGTAAATTAAGTTAGAATTTAAAACAGTAGGTCTATACGCCCGGCTGCTAAGAAAGTTCGTAAAAATATATGCCTAAGCCTAGTAAATCATAACATTTAAACAAACCAAATAACCTGTGACTATTATAACTATTACAATAATATCCAAAGCATACGAAGAAAATGAAGATTTCTCTCTGTACGCTGTGTTCAATTAATGATGATATGCAATCATGAACCACAGATTGTTGTCTCTGTTATAATATTCTCATGTAATGTACAAGAGAAAAGTTCCTCCGACACTGGGATTTGAACCCAGGACCACCGGCTATCCGTGCCATTGCTTTACCAATTTCACAGCGCCAGATGGAACCACTCTCCTATGACTGATTGCTCTTGATGGTCTACCCCAATGAAAGACAAATTATGTCATATGTAGTATTCTGAGGAACACTAATTAGTGATTTTTGTGACCGGGCTTCCACTGTTATTGTACAGTTAACATTCAAGATAGATACATATGCATTCATGGATCTCAGATTATTGTCTCTGGACATTACATGAGGACATCAGTCATAGGAGAGAGGTTCCATTTGGTGCTGTGAAGTGAACTCTGGCTTAGCTCAGTTGGTAGAGCAGTGGCACGGAAAGCCAAAGTCTTGGGTTCAAATCCCAGTCTTGGGTTCAAATCCCAGCCTTGGTGGAATTTTTCTCCTATAATATTCTCACGTCCTATGATTATTTTTGATGAAAGAAGCTACAGGTATGAAGATGTTTCAGTGTTCAGACTTGTGAATTTACTTAGAAAAGCAAGTGCACAAAAGTGAGATAAAATGAAAACGATAAATATAAAATAAAATTACGATAAGCACTTGTAATTGGTTAAAATACCACACATTCTTACACTGGATTGATCACTGAATCATTAACTAAATAGTCATATTAAAATTAACATGAGCAGAATTTACTTTATAGCCTACAGGTTGTTGATTGTGCAGATTGGAATGCAATTGTTGCTTTCAAAGAGCGGCGAAAACGATAGGCGGAATAACAACTGTACTTTGCTAAACGACAGTACTTTAAGGCATGTAATTAAGATACTGTTTCTGTAATAAGCGTATTACAGTACGGTCGAACAAAAAATATTTTCTTTGCATAAAAATATAAAGCAATGAATGTGAAGAATTTATTACGCTACTGTAAAAAAAGGCAGAGAGCTTCGAAGATCGTGTCTAAAGTTATCGGTGTTATCTTTTCAACTCAAAGTCTCAAATGAAAATAAATCCTAAAATAACAAACTCTCTTCATCTTAGGGGGCGAGAGGGCAAAAAGTTTAAATGGAAGAGTGCAATAAATTTTGTAGTAGAAGGGCGTGTATACAGTCGCTATTTTAACCCTCCAATGTTACTGTTTGTCTTTCGACGAGTTTGGAATCATTGTCGAGCCTCAGCTTACCCTTCCTTCCCGTCCTTGCGAACGTCTTTTAAATTCAAATTAGCATGGCATTCGACGTTGGGGTGCCCCGTTTTACAGTCATTACAACTGCGTTTCCACCCCGCCAAGCAGTCTGTTAGCTGGGGTCAGTGCCTTTGCGACTTCTAGCAAGATCTTACTAGCAATTCTCTATTCAAGGTAAATTCAATTCTTGTAAATTAAGGAAACATCTCACACAGGCTGTTTTACGCGATAGAGTACTTGACAGTAGTGAATGTGCGCTAATTAATAACTCCCTTGCATAATTATACAAGCTATTAATACCGGGCAGTTAAACTATTGCAAGTTTCTTTTAAAAGTTGTTTTAATATAATATTTAATATTACGTTTGTCTCTTCGTTTAAAATCCTAATATGATTCCAATGAAATGCATATGGAAATCCTGGTAAGATACACAACAATAATTAAATTTCTCGGATTCGTAAGGCTTCGAGCTCACTAGGATAACTTATCAGAAGCATTAATATTTTTCTTCTTATTTTTTTCATTTCAACTAATAGTCTTCTTTAAATAATTCCTTAAAAATCATGGAAACAAAGAAAGATGTGAGGGACAGAACAATAATTTCAATTATTTAATTCAACATTCTAATCTACCAATTTGTAGCGTACCAATTACAGTTTAAATTTAAGTGCACAAGCAAATTAAGAGAGAACAGCTGAGTAGTAGCGAGGAGTAGCAAAGTCGTCATTAATAATTAGAACAGTGTTACATTACAGAGCTAAAGAAACCATAAACATATTTAACCACTAAGCTTACAATATAATGTGTATTTGTCTGTATAGAGCAGTGGTTCCCAAAACTTTTTCAGCTGATGCCCCCCTTGGAATATCATGAAATCCTCACGCCCCCTTTGATTTTGATGGGGGGGGGGGGAAGAAGGCCTAAAGAGGTGATTGTCACTACCTTTGTACTTTAAAAGATCCCAATCATATTTGTAAAAATAAAATTAATATTGCTAACCTCTTTTATTATTCTTATTTATCCTATGATGCTTCTGCTGTCACACACACACATATAAAACACGAAAATGTATATCTAATTACTGTGAATCTTATCTGAGTCTCAGTACAGTTCATAAAAAAATAACTATAGAAACATAAATGTCCAATGCAGACTTAAAAACTTAATATTAGTGAGATGATAGTCACTATTTTGCTTTCACCAGCTCTGAGACATTAGGTTTTACGAGTTTATTTGAAAGGGTACAACGCAGATCACTCGTATCTCGGATTTGTATTTCCAAATTATTATAAACATGTTGAGGACAAGATATGAGTATTTAATATGACAGGGAAAATATAGTTACAGTTTATAAGATTATAAAATGTAAATTCACAATGTTCTGGTATTCTTGTTAATTACGGTATGTGTCTGTGTATCTGTTTGGTTAAAGTTAACCGATTAAAAATTCTTGTCGACCGACATGGCAACAACACTAAATCAAAATATGAATTTCAAATTGTTGCAAGCTTTCCTAAGAAGAGCCTCACGCCCCCCTGGTATAGAGTATCTCACTTGGTGATAAACTTCTTGTAACGCCAAGGAGGTTAACTTATTTGATACAAGAATAAATTAGTTACAATTACAATTATATGGAAATCCTTACATTCAAAAAAATATGTAGGTGAAGCCTTTAACTTTCTCTATGCAATATAAGGTCACTGACATAGGAAAGTTCAGTTATAACATGGGCGGCATCAATTACACCGCCGTACTACGCTAGATTATATTCTAAACTTTATTTATTAAGTAAATAAAAGCGCGTATAATAGGACGTCAGAATAGAATGTACATGTGATGATTTAAGTTACTGAGAGCGTCATGTTAGATGTCAATGATAAGACCAATAACGACGAACCAAGTCGGGCTCTTAACAAGAACCGCACCTATTTCCCATCACGATTGAAATCCACATGAATGCATACGTGACCTGTTCCGAGATATGACTCACATAAACATTATTTCTTATAGGGGATGCTGCTACATTACACATATTTCCCCATTTTATCCTCTGCGAAAACATGCCTTAACAATCCAAAAAAGCAAAAAGGTTTTCCTTTTTCGTTCTACTGGTAATCGTATATAACGTCTGGAAAGGTGTTACATGTTATTTTCTCGGTAACTGGTTTCCACTATGCTTAGTAAGAAAGAGGCAGGACGAAATCCGTTTGTGTATGTATTTATTTGGAAATAAGATTTTTCTTGTTTTCCACAGTCCCGAAAGTAAAGCAGCATCTGTTTCTGTTTCAGTGAAAGTATCACTGGGTATTGTGAAAATCACGATAGAAGTTTGCTGTAAATATCAATAGGGGAAACATAGGATGCCTTCAGCATATGAAATCGACTGTTTCATCGTAAAAAGAATTTAGCGCTCCTGTTATCTAGTCATCTCCAAAGTGTAAATAAGATTTCTTTTACATCTTATTTCCGATCGAAAAGAAGAGACTGCGCTTAAATAGAACAAACAATTTCAAACCATAGATACACCGCAAACCAAAGAGATAATTTCACCATCATTTATGTAATATTTATTATATATCGTAATTATTTGATATTTAAAATTAATGAACTGTTTAGTCCAGTCACGAGGTACTGAAAATTGGGGTTGCCTGGAAAAAAGGTTCGAAGTTAATAATTTTTAATATATTATATGTGGGTATTCTATGGTGTAGAATCCAAGTTTTCCAATTCGAGAACCCTGTGCAAACTTTAGGGCAACCGAAAACCCCCGAAATTTTGGGTTTTTTCTGTGTTTTCCTTATAACTCCTAAACAAAGCATTCTATCCTAAAACACTTCATTACAAAAGTTAAAGAGCATAACATTTCCTATTATTTTCACTATTTACACGTTTACTAAAACCAAATAGGCCTATGTACCGAGATATGACGCTTCAAAGTTTTGAAAAAAATTTAAAATATGGAAAAACTGCGAAAAATGCAGCATTTTCCCTAGTAACTTTCGTCTTTAAACATTTCTGTATGAATAACGTTCAATAACCTACACAATAGAAATCCCATCCTTAATGAGATGTTCATTTAAGAATAAAGTACACAATTAACGTTGCATAAAAATGTATTTTATAAAAATGTATACTGCATGTGATGATATGTGGATATATTAACTAAGTAGAAAATGTGTAAATTATTACAAATTATCCATAAAAGCCTTGACCTCTTTGCTCCCGATGGCAAATCGGCATTATCTCTCAGTAATTCCTCCTGAGCAATGATCTTATCGATGATGTCCTCCTTTGCTGCCATTTCAGAATTTACTCCTTACATTTTTATAAAATACATTTTTATACGACGATAATTGTGTACTTTATTCTTAAATGAACATCTGAAAACACTGAAAAATGCCCCAAAATGTCGGTATTTTTCGGCTGTCCTGAAGTTCGCACAGGGTTCTCGAATTGGAAAACTTGGATTCTACACCACAGAATACCCACATATAGTATATTTAAAAATTATTAACTTCCGACCTTTTTCCAGGCAACCCCAATTTTCAGGACCTGGTGACTGGACTATAGGAAGCTATAAGGGAATTTATTATGTATGTAACGCCGTACAAGTTCAGGGGCCGCAACTACTTCACCAGAAGAGCAATGCGGGTTGCATTAGGAATCTATAAGGGGATTTATCATCTATGTAACGCCGTACAAATTCAGGGCGCAGCAACTACTTCACCAGAAGAGTAATGCGGGTTGCATTAGGAAGCTATAAGGCGATTTATCACGTATGTTACACCGTACAAGTACAGGGGGCAGCATATACTTCACCAGGAGAGTAATGCAGGTTGATTAGGCAAAAAATGGAGACTGGCAACTTTAAAAGTGTCTTGCAAAGGCAAAGGAAGTACTAGTGATCCCAACTAGTGCAGGGGCATAGCCCTAGAATGCGCACCGCTCCAAGTCCTGTCAAGCCTAAGAACTAAACGGCTATATGAGGTGGCAGAACTCTGAAACAAGGCTTTTATGAATCAATATTAATGGATAATTTGTAATAATTTACACATTTTCTACTTAGTTAATACATCCACATATTATCACATGTAGTATAAATTTTTATAAAATACACTTTTATACAACGATAATTATGTACTTTATTCTTAAATGAATATCTCATTAAGGAAGGGATTTCTATTGTGTAGGTTATTGAACGTTATTCATGCAGAAATGTTTAAATATGAAAGTTACTACGGAAAATGCTGCATTTTTCGCAGTTTTCCGATATTTTGAAAATTTTTCAAAACTTTGAAGCGTCATATCTTTGTACATATTTGGTTTTAGAAAACGTTTAAATAGTGAAAATAATAGGAAATTTTATCCTCTTTAACTTTGGTAATGGAGTGTTTCAGGCTAAAATGTAATTTTTAGGAGTTATAAGGAAAGTACTGAAAAAACCCAAAATGTCGGGGATTTTCGGCTGCCCTGAATTTCGCACAGGGTTCTCGAATTGGAAAACTTGGATTCTACACCACAGAATACCCACATACAACATATTAAAAAATCATTAACTTCGGACCTTTTTCCAGGCAAAAGTAGCTGGTGACTGGACTATTTGTATTGTTGCTGGTTTCGATGTGCCAGGTATTTGTATACTTCCAACATCTAAGCTAATGTAACCTAAATATTGCAATTATAACCCCTACACAAAATGACTTTTATGCAGCATAGCATTAAGATCCTGAATTCCCTGACGTAATTGCCTGAATTCTTACTACACCTCTAGAAAATATACTCAATAGTTCTGACTTTGAATTATTTGATAACTATTAATGTCACAGTTTGCATTCTAACACTATATCAAAGTCCAAGAACTAATTTTTATTAACAAAATAACATAGTTTGGATTTTGAGAAATATTAATCTAATCACAATTATTTTACTTGTTTCAAAAACCAACTTTATTTGGCTCTTTACGAAAAATAATATTTCCTAAAACTTTACGTTCCAACAACGTCAAAAAAAGGCCACATCTGATTAACAAAGGTTCAGCTTTAAATTTAATTTATTTAAAAAATAATTAAGCATAGGCAAATATAAATTCTAATTCCAATTTAAAATATGTAGACCTATACAAAAAATGAAACACCTTCAAATATCTCGGAATGTAGTTTTATAATGCCTAAAAACAACCCGCGATTTAAATCCTCGTCAGGATAAAAAAAATTCCTTCCAATATGTTAGCTAATACCAAGCAGACAATCACAGACGTCTTTTAGAGAAGTGAAGCATGAAGTGAGAAGTTCTATATTGTACAGTACAGTGTATACTTGCGAGAAACATCTCAGAATCTTGTGTAGAACGTTAATACCACTTGATCCTGAAGCTACAGAATTAAGCAAGTTAATTTGAGTGACGATCAATCTTCCTTCCTACTCAGATTTCATAAAGGAGTTTATAGCTGTGAACTGGTTTACAGGCTCTTGCTTCAGAAGCTTAACAGTCTAGCGAGGAACTTCTGCGAGAATATTCAAACATGGAAGTCAATTAATATTGAATTTCATACTAGTGAATGAGATGTAATTGAAAATAAGTTCTGCTTTTTACAGCAGTGGTTTCCCATGCTTCATCAGTCTGTGCCTTGGGGTATGTTGAAAAAATCCTCGCTCCAGTCATATGCAGAGTTTTATTTCTGCAAACATATAGTTCGGATATTTCCGAACCACAGAACCAAGAGTTTTCAAACTGTGAAATGCTTACCAACGATGGTATACGGTATGTCCATTCACCTTTCTTTAAATAAAACTGTGATTTTAAATTGAGCTGTAACTACTTGTTCGCGGTAGGACAAAATTATATAAATATCACTAGTGTAGTGTAAGAGTTATCGTCTGGAAAATACAAATTTTCATCTACAGAAAAGAATACAAATCTCTTCAGTGGGAAAGGAGTGAAATTCTGTCAAGGTAATTTATGAGTTCTCAGAAGAAATTAGCCTACATAAGAAGTTTTAACAAAATAAACCTCTTCAAGGCCTACGAAGCGAACACAACTGCCACATGCTTTCAGAGGTAAGAAGCTGGTTGAGCTGATATGAAATTATAGCTTGGCATCAATCAGTCTTCCCAGAATACTCCTGCCTAATTTCTAGATCAAATTTAACGAAATAAACGTAAGTTCTTGCGTTCTTCACAAAACAGCAGGAAACTAATTTTCTAATTTTTTGTATTTCTTTTCCACTTACTATACAGTTATATATATATAAGCTTATATATATATTTATATTTATATATGGGCCTATATATGTTAGCCTTTTTAAATATGCACATTAATTCACTTTTGATACATCATGCGGGTTACAGTGACACATACACTAAGCTTTTGAAAACCCCCTTTCCTTGCCATCCTCCAAAAAGTGAGAAAATGTCCCTGGAATGGCAACAGAGTAAGTTACCGAAAGACTGGAAAATATTTAACTCATCCCGAGTTACATTCTTTTCATTGGGGCGCTTAACATTCACCAGGGAGGTTTTAAGTCTTCGGTCAACATGCTTTAAATTCTTCTGTATTTGCATGTAGGCCTAGGCCCTATTAATGTCGAATTCAATCCAGATCATATTACTTATAGCCTATAACTGAAAGAATATTGGAGTATATAAATAAATTTATATTGAACAAGAATGTCATCCACGTTTTCTTTTATCGATACTGTATACAATGAAAGGAGAAGAAAGTAATTATTCATCCACGACCTAACTTAAAGATTAACCTTCAAGTAAAAAATGACATGTCAAATGGAAATATCACACAAAACGCGATTTTATATGACGACATTCCAAAGACATATCTGTGTGTGTGTGTATATGACTATAGGCTATACGACTATACCAAGATTATGCCTTTAAATTTTTATTTTTGGCAGTGAAAGTTGTGGAGACTTACAACGGCAATGTAATTCTAAAGGTATTGAAAATATAGTAGACTTCCTTTTGCAGTTTCTCAAACTCTGCATGCAAAATTCATGATTTCCTCTCCTAACAGTGAAACGAAGTCGATTGGACTATTTTACCATGTGAATCGAACGCATTTGAATAAAGGTGTCACGGGTCAAAATTAGATCATTTATTGATGAAAAGAGATAGAGAGAAGTTCCTGTTATTCAGGAATACGCTTCTTCAGTAGAATGCTATTTTTCACGGTAGGAGAACCGTAAACTCTACTGCTAGCAGAAAATCGTAATTCTAAAATACAACGTAAATTTATCGTGGTTCGAAAGCTATTTGTTTAGTCTTACATTTTAAATGTAAGGGAAAGACATAAGGATAAACGTAGAAGAAAATGAATAACAAATATTCTAAATAAAAAAAGAGAGTATACTTAAGCCGAACAAGAAATAAAAAATGTAGCAGAACAAAATATCGAGCAGAAAAGTAAAATATCACAGAAGAAGGAAACACACGCTGCAGAAATATGTAAGTGAAGAATTGAATGCATATATGCAACATCTAAAGGTTATACGATTCTGAATCAATACGGTTATTCTACATTTATTATGGGTTAAGGATTTTTTCCCTGAAATTTCTGTCTAAATAGGAGATTATCAGGATTGTTATTTTAATGGCAACTTAAAATGGTGTGATGTGGTGCTATCGGTTGCTATGTATCTATTATTATTATTATTAGGACCTTAGTAAGCTAGACGATATCTCTACTTGTCTACATTTTAAGAATTCAGGAAGTAGGCCTAACTTAATCTAAAGTCTAGTTGCACTGTGATAACTATATTGATTATGTAAATTACTGCTATTTATGTAAAGTTATTTTAAATTTCAACTAACGGGGTAGCCTATCTAACCTTGGTTCACATTTAAAAATTCACGAATAAATACCTGAAAATTTTCGGGCGTATAAAGATGTAACTTGCTTTTCTTAGGAGGGTTAATAAATCAGTCTGTCCTGTGTTCTCAGAATTACAGCATGTTAAATACCTATACGGGATACTTTGGCAAAATTACCTGCTGTTTTCACGCTTCTTTTAAAATGATGACCTGCAAGATTTATAGACAGAGGGGCCAGTGATATTGTTTGCGTTCCCACTGGGAAATGATCCTAGATCAACTAGGCCTATATCTACAGCACATAAAACTTGGAGCCTTCACGTAATTGATTATGATAGTTAAGACGAGTAATAATAGCAAAATTTGTACATTTAGTGTTACTGATCATTATAATTATTACTATTACTATTATATTAACAACAGTCTATAATCTTACTTATACGTACCAATAAACTGAACTAACCCCTACTCATAAACGTCTGACAAATATAAAGTGACTTTAAGTCAAACGCCTCATTGGACTGTCAAAAGAAATTATTACAGTAACTTGATTTACTGGAGAGATCTCTATGGTGGTCCACTTCTCCTTCCGCTCTGAACAGGTTCTCAATTATTTTCGAAGAATGACCATAGGGGGATTAGAGAATATTATTAATTAACTTAATTATTTCAAACAAATGTCTAACAAATAACGATAATAAACTTCGGTGACATCATACAGAGGTCATTGCAAGAACACAAGTGTACACAAAGAAGCGATAACTCACGCAATAGACCTTTATCCTGGGTGACCTGTTTGGTAAGCCTGATCTTCTGTGAGTAACCCTTCCCGCTACGGTATTGTGACTTCAAGGGTCATTGAGAGTCCCTCATAGGAAAAACATCTGACACTAGATTGATGAAGTCTGAAGGGAGTGTAGTTCTTCAAAAATTCATTAGATATATGGCAATCACGTATAACGAACGAAACAAAATCCATATGTGTATACGTGTACCATGTGAGGTCTGTGCACTCTGACCCTGAACAAAATAGTAATTATTTTTAAAAGGAGAGAGAAAATGCATGTTTTAATACTTCACAGAACATGGATCGTGACATACTCGTGCAACTGAACACGGCATTTAAGATAATAACGGGAAATATAAGCAGAAAAGTAACTGCTTCAGAGTTTAGAGGATTTTGTAAACATTTCTAGTAATCAATAAGGTGTCATGTAATGTATAAGTACATAAGCGTTACACGGAAATGCAAAGCTTGGGAAATTAACCGCGTAATAGCGTTTTGATGGCCAAGGTAGTTGACCTCAACTATAGAGACTTGTATGCCTTAGCTATAACATAGAGCCCGGAAGTTCAGGAATTTATTTGGTTAAAGTAGGCAGGCAAAAAGGCACTTAAAATAAGTTTTCCTGCCACTGTTCTGGTCCGTAATGGTCTAATGAGCCATCCGATGGTAATTATGGGGCTTTCAATTTAATTGTACAGATTTAATTAGGAAAATAATCACATTACGGACAATCGTATAATTACGTAAGTAAATACACTGACGCCCTAAAGGATTACAATATTGGTGTATCAATAATCCTGATGAAAATACAAACCCCTGTTTTCGAAGCGAGGACCATATGTTACGCGTTTGATGTTTAAACTAATATTCATTTGCGTATGGGTTTATCATAGATGATGTCATCCCCATGCGTTTAGTTCCATTATGAGAGTCCCTTGCTAAATTATCACTGCATAGGCTATTCGATCGGTTAGCAGAGCTGTTCGGTCAGTAAATGGATGACTATTAATAATAGCATCATTATTTTTGAACACAGTCAGGCTAGCTCCGAGGCATTTTCTAACTAATACATTGTAGTCTACATAAACAGCACCAAGACCAATTAAAAGTTAACCAGCGTATCCGAGTGGTATATGTTATTAAATCTTATATTACGTTGCGTTGGATGTTAAAATGTAAATGAGAATTCTAAATAAATTAATGAGGTTGCCTGTTCTTTGAACTTCAACGGAGACTATCCCTTTGAAGGTAATTATTGTTTTATTATGCAATATATCTGTAAAGCTTATCAGGAATAGATCAAGACTATATTATCATTGCTCCATACTTAATCATCGATTTGCACAATGCGTATGAGAGGCTTAGTATATTTTTCAATGATTTATTTATGAAATGCCAGATTGTGTGGGGGACGGGAAAATGTACGTCCGTGTGATACCTCAAATACACTTTATCGGATTTGCATGAAATTTGGTTTTCGCATTTATAACGTCCATGGGAAAAAGCCTATCGATACTGGGTCAAATCGGTTGACCGGTACCGGAGTAAAGCCCAATTTAGTATATATTTTATGGTAATATATTATTATAAAGAACTGATCACATGCAAATCATTTCTCATGAAAACATACTGTTTTACAGTGTTCAAATACGTCTTTGGAAGTTGAAATGCAGTTAGCTTTGACAAATAACACTACCCAGATCTCTCACATATGCTTATCAAACTAGACCTTTGTTCTTCCGTGAGCCCTCTTGGTGAATCGATTTAGAACTTAACTCGGAAATCGATTAAAAAAAAACTTATTTTCTGCATACAATTGGAATTATCACTGATTAAACAAACGCTTTCTGCCACTTTGTTACATCAGATTACCTGATTTTACTTTATTTTAATTTCTTAAAATTATTTTTTAAGACTACTAAACAAAAAAAATTACATAGCAGACTCTTAGACAATCAAATGAAGAATAATGTAAGAAACAACCATATAAAATAACACTAAGAACACATCAATTATCGCTAGTAGTATTGCTGTTTGTACTAAGCTTCGCCTAAGCGTTCATAGTTGTTAGGCTACTTACATGTTGAGAGTTAATGCATCGGTTCAGCGACACCGGTCAATGTAATTTGTCCCAGATTAGGATATACAAAACTGAAAAAAACTGAAGTGTAGGCCATATATTCTTTAAGAATTGGCTATTTATTACATGTACGAACAATGTTGATATATTCTGCGCAAAATTTATTTTATTCGTATTATGTCTTCATTTTAGTTACAATATTGAATTATTTTAAAAAGAATATATAGTCTTATAATTTATTCCCAAAATAAAAATGCAATACTGACTACACGTCTCCCGTAGATTCACTCATGAAGTATCTTCCTGTAAATAGTACTTCTATTTGCATGCATTGCGTCCCCATGAAATACGCTTTTGAAGAAAATTGAACTGCTGCTCGGTTAAGAACAATTAACAGGAGGCATCCTCATTACCTATTCCTGCCATTAACTTCGTTAAGCAATAGCAAATAAGACAAACATCTCTCAAGACGTTGCTACTTCAAAGTTGTAAGTTAATGTTTGATTACAAGCGTATTGACGAGGAGTGCAAACTACCGTAATTAGGAGAAACTAGATAACCTTGCAATTGCTTTTCACCTCGCTACCTGCAAGTCGACTGAAAATCTAACCCTTGCCGTCACCTCCCTACACTGTTAGAGGTGTCGCCTATTAGTGTGAAGTTCAGCTTCCTCGTGAGAATAAATAAAAACACTATTAACATATTAGAATGGTTTATCAGTATGTTTACTGTCTCCAGAATGGGTAATGGATGTCGTGCTAAGCTTCTGGAATCAAGTTTCACAGTAAAGATCGAGATTGTTTTTAATAGGGAAGGAAAACTACTTGAATTAAACCCAAGAAGCTGTTGTGGTCTAATGGCTTATAAGATGAAACTACACTCCGTTCAGAAAGCAACTGAACGTCAAATGAAAACTGTTAGAGCTATTTATCTGTTCATCTATAATCCTCTCTTATTATGTATGAGATTGAGAGCTTCTCACCGAGCAATTCCGATGATTTCATGGCTTTGAAACTTACGACAATCTGGATGAATTTTATAACTATTTCTGTGACAATTACATCTCTGATGAAGATGTATTTCCTCCTGCATTATGGGGCCACGAAAGCATTGACGAATGGAAAGAAAACACAAATGCAGTAGAATAACTTCATTCTGAATTCAATTCAAAATGCAGTCATCCGAACACTTTAAAGTTCATGAGCATCATATTAGAGTTTCAAGGATCCGAAGTAGCCAACAGCAAATTCCCACCAGAAACAACGTCAGCGTATTTCACACTTGCGACAACGATACTTTGTAAATGAAATATCTTGATTTTACTTCGTTAAAAAAGCAGCTTATATGAACAAAATTACAAAGTCGGCATTTTCTTATATGTAGCCTAATTTTAATGTTTGATTAGTGGAGAGTAAAAGTGGCCAAACATTTTAAACACACATATGAATTTCGCATAGTAAGTCTTCTCCAGTCTGGTAAAGTGGGAAGGAAAATGTTATGGTGCACTGTTACAGTATTTTTCATATGAGAAGCCTTTTCCTTCAACGCCAATCACGTGTACGGGCTAAAGAACTGCCGCTTGCTGTAAGAGTCTTCCCTCCGTCTCGCCGTCTCTGATTGGACCGCGTATCTAACCAGGAGAAGGAAGAAAGGGCTTGTCATCTGCAAAACACTGTAGTGCTGGAGTTTACGTTACCTGAATGCTGTATTTACATGACCGTTTACCGTCGCCGAATAGAGTGTAGCAGCTTACAAGGGTACGCAGATCACTCTTCTACTCGACATACAGAAAATGAGACAAAGATAAATATTTTCTCAATAGAACTGATCTTCAGTGAAACAGTGAGAACCATAGGGTAATCAGTCTCTAAACTAATATAAATCGCTATAGCTCTACAAATTAATAAATACCGTGCTTACAGCGCAGGAAATTACTTACGCTACTTGTATGGGAGAAGCAACACTCCTCAGCTGATAATGTCCCCTTTAAAAACTCGATGTGGCTATCACGAACGATGGGATTAAACTGCTGTAAACATGCGCGGGAGAGAAACTGCATCTGCGCAGGGCATTTATAGCTTCGGAGAGCTATAGTATAACTGGGGAGACGAGACAAAAATCTTGGTCTGAAGAAGCGCGGTAGCAATATGAGATTGTAGCGTCGAAGCGGCAGTATCGCGCAGGTCATGATCATGTCTTATCTCATCAGTTATACCAACACTGTTGGTTCTGCTTTTCTACCTTTTTCAGTTTCCAGAATGCAATTTTAACTTTAATCTTTCAGAATGCAATTTTAATATTAAGCTCCTGAAAACGTAATAATATCTTATTTAAAGAGAAAGACACGCTTTAATAGGACACTTCTATTCTATTCTATTCTATTCTATTTTGTGCCCCTTAAGGCGGGGAGGCGGGGTGGGAACGCCCCTAAGCACCGCAGCCGTTGCCGACTTATTGTACCTACCTCCGGGATGGGATGAGTTGCGTGCCCACAGGCCGCCCCGGACTCGCAAAGCCCCCCGTGAGCCCCCACGGAACTCCCCTACATCCCACAAGCCTAGTACCATGCCACGTGTGCGCCACCCCCTGCGGTACCTCCAACCGGGAGCCCCGACAGGTTCGTGACACACACCACCAACAACCTCTTGACCACAAGCAGCGGGGAGAACGGGAGAGGCCCCCAAAGGGCTTTGATTGCCGAAGCAGACCCGATGCCAGAAGTGGAAACGGGATGAGGATGAAAAGGGGGAAAGGTGAGATGAAGTGGAGAGTGTTGGTGGAATGAAAGGGGGGAAACGGGAGAACCCCGAGAAAAACCCCCTAAAGCACGGCTTCGTCCACCACGAATGACACACCCGCCGGCCCCGAGATTTGAAATAGGATATTTAGATTATTGTAAACTTCTTTACACTAAACCATTATTTCATACAGTCCTAAGAAAATGCTGCTCTAGACAATTTTATTATTTTCTTTCTTATGTACATAATCGATTACAGTTTAAAGTTACCAGGGTGATTGGGTGTTAATGCTCATCACGGAATGATATATCATAGCCAAATAGAGAAAAACAAATATGTAATTTAAAAATTAAATTTGTTAAAACTATAACCCTAATGTACCTTCGGGTAAAATAGGGTTTATAAAACTGTATATTCAATAAATAATACTTACAGGTGTGTTCATAAAGAAAAGAAGCATAGTAATCTCGTGTTCTAAATGTAAGGTTACATGCTAACTTTAATTATAATATTAGTGTAAGATGTGTCTTTTTTAATTATCAAAATCATTTTTAGCTATTGAAATAGGGATACCCAAACAAAAGGCAATACTTTCCAATAGAGTGATTAAATCTGGCAATGCTGATTAAAATATCAAAAAGCAATCAGTACCTAATTTCCATCCCTTGCTGTAAGCATCTGGGGACCGGCAGTCAGCTACTGAGGGGAAGGGTAAAAATACAAAAGGATGACTACCATGAAAAATACATAATACAACTACTGCTGCAACCTACACTGAAATCTGTAACGCACGCTCAGTGGGTGGGTTTTCCAGTCGGTTGAATTACGATGTACCCAAGTGATTCCGCCCCCGTTAACAACCGCTAGGCTAGATCATTTAAACAGATAAAAGTGGAGCACCGCTGATCAGTGGTATCCTTCAAGGCTTCAAGTGAGAGTAACTGGAGACTATAATGGAAATATGTAAATCTTTTGGTCGGAGATTGATGTTGTATTCTTATAACTAGAAATTTTATCTGTAAAAATAAATGTTACACCTTAAACTGCGTCGTAAAACATTGCCACTACCGTAAATATGAGTCCCAAGACAATCAGAAAACAATGACCACTGCTCTTGATGTAGCAATACTTTTAAACTCATAAATATTAAAGCAATATTGTTCAGAAAACAACAAGCACAAATGGTAGGCCTAATCAAATTTATAAACCAGTCTCTTGCTGTTATTTTCATCAGCATGCTTAGTTTTACTACTACAGTGTTTTGCAGATGACAAGCCGTTTGTTCATTCTCCTGCTTAGATACGCGGTCCAATCAGAGGTGGCGAGACGGAGGGAAGAGTCTTCCTACTAGCGGCGGTTTTTTAGCTCGTACACGTGATTGGCGGTGAAGGAAATGGCTTCTCATTTGAAAAATACTGTAGACCTATAATATCCACAATGTTCATAGCCTACTACAGCTCTACGGACCTAGACATTTTCCCGTCCCCCACACAATCTAATAAAGTACCATACTGGCACTTAAAAAAAGTGTAATTAAATTAATTTATCTTCGGTTACCTTATGTCCAATATCACAAGTGGACCCCAGAACACGAATTGCTCATTGTCCATTTTTAGTAACTTTAATATGGTGATATTAAAGTGTGGTTTGTCTGCCGAGTGTTTCTAAAGTGTAAAGTATGTAGATATTAAGCAAATATAGGCTAATTCTTTTAAAGATGTTCCACATAGAGTGTGGCGGGTCTGTACATTAAGCGCCATCGTGTATGCGTGCGAAAAGTCCACACGTTACCCATGATTACGTCCTGGTCTCTAGGGGCAAAAATCCGGCCGAAAGCGTAAACAGTTTTCAACGCATATCCTGTGTGTGGGAGAGGAATTTAGGCCTAGGGTCCAGAGACTGAGATTGCAGGATTATAGCCTATAAAAAAAATCAAAACCTAAATATGGAGTAACTCGGCAAATGCTCCATATTGTCACTCTGGCAGTACGGTAACTTTTATTTAGATACCAATTGATTCAAACAGTTTTAAAGCTGATTAGTGTGGACAGATAAAACTGATAGTTGATTAATTACTATGGTGATAGCTACTGGGTGAACAAATAATATTCGTGAAATGGTTTCGGCAGTAAAATGCGAATAAGAGAGATATACAAGAGCTTATGTTCACGAATAATTCAAATTATATAATATATTTTAGATTTGAGACTAATAGGCCTTGTGTCTTTCGAAAGATTTTGGCGATCTGAATCCATTTGAAATGCTAAAGCATCCATAAGGATTAGTGGTAACGATATAAATTAAAGTTTAATGAGAAGGGATTGAAAGTAAGTAATAACTAAGCTGACTCAATAGCGAGAGAGTTAACGAATGAATGATTGAAAGCGTGATTGAGTAGTTAAGATAGATAAATAATTTCTTTAGGTCTTTATATCACCACTCGCTTCGTTTCTTGGGGGCTTTGCCCACAAACCCCCGTGATGTTCTCAAGAAAAGCTTTATTATGAATTGACAATGTATCGTAGATGGAGTCCGTGTATTTAGAATGCCATACATTAACGTTCAGCCACAATAAACCTCCAAAATAAATTTGGAACGACCTTAAGGCTTTTTGGGAGTATAAAATGTAATACCGGCATTTCAACTTTTAGAATTTCCCCATTGGTTACAAGCTAAAAGCTATAAGTATGCTAAATTCAAAGTTTCTAGCTCATCTGTCAGTAAGTGAAACTTTCAAAGAATTTTCAGGTAAAAAAATTGAACTTTAACTTTTCATGTTTTAACTCATCTCTAAGTGGGTAAACATTAATGTCAGTGAGCGAGGGAAAACTTTTCAATTTTCTTTTTGGAATTTTCTTTTCTGGAATTTTTGGTCGGCTATATGCTGGATCTCTAAGTCCAGTTAGTCACGTGGATTTATATTATAGTGATTTTTGTATCACCATTTGATAGACTAGATGGTTAGATTTCTAATCCCCCTAGACCCACAATTACTTACATAATATAATAGTTTCTAAGCAAATACATAGAAGAATCAGATGCATACCCGAAAGAAAGAAATTTACTATATTAATCCATGCCTTTAATTTTTTTTAAATGAGTTATAATAGGCCTATTTCTTCCAATAAAATTTGGCATCAACTAATTAGGGTTACATGCATTCTAGTAATTTTATCTTTCAGTTTACGAATCATTTAATACAGACCCATATGATGTTGAAATCTCATTAATGAACTTCAACACGACCAATATTATAATTTTAATTATTGTGCGTTAATTAAGTTTCGTGATATTTATCCCTAACCTCAATTGGTGCAAGCTAAGTGCTGTTTTCCATGAATAACCAACGATGATAATATCAGGGTTCGATTTCTGAATCTGAATATAACATTATTTGCATCTATCAGAGTATGGCGTATTATTGCAACGTAATCCAATTTCAAATATGGACGATATGAAGATCAGAGTTATGCACAGAAATGAATCCACGGTTGCGGAACAATCTTGCAGGTACTGGCCAATCACCATAGTGCCATTGCTGTGCAAACCAGTGTAACGTGGCTGTAATCGCTTTAGGGCACTGTGACAAGATAGTAATATAACTGTAGCAATAATATTACTGCCGCTATGTCAATCAACATGGGAAGCTTCGCTTTCGGTAATCGACCGTCCATGAATTCTCTGTAATAAATGCATATCATCAACATTGACTATGCGGCGCTCCATTACGTGTTGGTTAACACTGCATCAATCGTTAGTTAAGTGAAAAGTCCCGGAGTCCAATGATTTCCACCAGAGAACACGTGCATGTTAATACAAACTATTTTCATACCATTATTTCAACCGGTCACTGAAGCCAGATTATTCAATTTCAATAAGCCTGCAATGCAGTTGCAAGCTGCTGTGTGTTAACCGTAAAGCTATGCATTCGAGATATTATTTTATCATCAACATTATCATCGTCATTATATCCACAATTATCAATAGGGAAATTAATGGAATGTTTCAATTCCTTTCATTTTCCTACTGAGCTAGCCTATACAATTTGCTTTTAAATTACAATTCCCACCTATGGTCAGTTTTAACAAATTAGAAATCTAACCTACTTTAAAAAAACATAACTTATCTTATATTAGTCAAAAAAATGTAGCGGATATTGCCCCGGTACCGGTCAGGCCTCATTATCGGTCAACAAGGTTTCCTCTATAATGGCGAGAGATAGCAGCAGAAAACAGTTATGAAGTGGCAGGCAGGAACAAAAGGAACTTTATTCCTCGCATAGAGTCCGTGTTTGTATCGCCATTTTACAGGAAACCTTGTTGACCGGTAACGAGGCCTGACCGGTACCGGGGCAATCTCCCCTAAGTAGCATAGGCTACTAGTCTAGAAATATAAAACTTGAGTACATAAATTAAATTAGTCATAAGTATTACTAAGAATTCTTAAAACTGTCAAAAAATGTATTTAAAGCCCATTAAATAAAAGCCTTACACTAAAAGGGGCAGATTATTACTATAGACCTCAAGATGACGTATTAGCGTCGAAACGCGTAAGGAAGAAGATATCATTTAAATCTAAACAAAACTCAATATAAATATAGTTAAGACATGAGAGATTTTAAGCAGAGAACTGATTCAGAACAGTAATAAGTACATGACGCCTCGTACGAGAGAAAATCAGGCCTAACACATCGGAAATAAACTGAATTCATGTTATACTGACATTCCCAAGAAATGCTAAACACAATACTAATTAAGTCACGAGTCATTTCACAATGTATAATTCACCTCCTGACCTACGGTGTACGAATTAATTGTGATAACACTCAATATAGGAATCTTATAATTATTATATTCTGATTGTTCTACGTAGAAGTCGATTGGCATAGTTCAAACTCGCAGAACCAGTGAGTCAGCTCAAGGTCTTCCAGTATTTAGCGCCTTGAAAATCCGCTACCATAGACTGTAATGCTGTCTAACATTATGGCATAGGTAAACAGTCGCGTCTCTGGTCTTCAAGCTTCTGAGCTGCACGCAGAAAACTATGAGCCATCGCGCATCGCGTCGGTGGAGAAGCTTCGCTTTGCTTGGTTATTATTAAAACTGGATAGCCTATCTAAAGATTAATTCATGTTTTACAAATATTCTTTTTACACATATCCAATTCACCTCCCCTATTAAAAAACTGTTGAGGTGTGTGTGAACTTCAAAGCTCCAAACAAAAAAATACAAAAAAAAAAAAAAAAATTAAGGTTAAGGTTAAGAAAATTCCGGAGATATACCGTAATAGGAAGCACAGAAACAACTTCCTTATCCTTTACTATCACTTTCTTTCTTTCTTTCTTTCTTAAATATAGGAATTCCGCACCCATATACGGAGCAGCAGAGGGATTATTTATTGATCATACTTACATCATACTTTTTTGCCCAGACAAAAACATGGAGGGCCTCCCCGGGTGAGGGATCGGCACTACGTAGGGGACCACCTCCAAGGCAACACGAGCACATAGGACGAGGCACAACATTCTAAAGAAGGCAAGGATGTGATGAAGTTGATGATAATATCCGGGGACCACAAGGGCCTAAAGTTATTATACCCGACATTTGTCTCATATGTGAGGAAAAACCCGGTAAAACTCCACCTAAGTAATTTGTCCCGATCAGAATTTGCACCCGGGCCCGCTGCGTGAGAGACGCTAAGGCATCCCCTGCACCACAGCAGTGGACTACTATCAATTTACCCGAAGAAAATACAAGCTTAATTTCTCGCTATTTTCTAGAGGAGACTATGAGTTTCTTTAAAATTTCTACAAAAACTGTATGTAAGAGCTAAAATGTGTATGCTTATAATATTGATAAGTGTTCATGAAACCAAAGAATATTGTTCTATTGAAAATATTCTCTTGTATTTTAAATTTCGTACAAATTCTCTGAATGGGTGGTTATAGGGAAGTTTTCATTTATAAATAGAGCCACTGAAGAATGGAATGAATTGCCTGTAGCAGCTTTTCAGGGCCTCCCTGAAGAAATTTAAGAATAACTTAAGGTCTTCTTTGTGCACTTGTTAGAATTACTTAGCTTAATTAATGCTACCTTCTTAGTTAATGGTTCTTGCTTATGAAATGTTACTCGTTCATGTGTAAATATTATAGTTTTAGTAGTAGTATTGTAGTCATAGGACACGCAGTAACTCAATTGCAGTGAATAAATACATAGGCTACATACACAAAGTGCCCATTTCGGAAACAAACTCGCACAAACTCAAGAGTCTAAATGAGGCATAGAGAATTGAATGTGCATTCCTGCAATAGGCCTATGTTTACGGAAAAGTAAAGGGTAGATAAATTTAAGTGATTAAAGTTTTTTTTATCTTACCCGCTCTCTGCAAGATTTAGAACATTTTGAGGCTGGAGGACTTTTCTCGAATCAAAAAAATTAAACCTATATTAAAAATTTTAAATTCATGAATACAAAATTAATTAGAACTTATAGATTAGATCTAAGGCAGCGGTACTTGCCCTGTGATGTTAATTATTTTATGGCCAGGAGTAGCATTTTAACATCGTTAGAACGTAAAATTTGGTTTTGTTTGTAATGTTGTTTTGTAGGTACTGTATAGTATTCTGTTGCAGATTTTTCCCCCCTAACATCACACTATAAAAGACAACTGTCCTGAGCCAACTTTCCAGCCGTCCTACGGTAAATCCAGTCGCTTCAGTAAGGACCTTAAGAGATAAGGGAACTCCAGCATCATTACGGTGTTAGAAGTTTGGGAAAAACTAGGTTCTGCCACGGAGGAAAGAATACACGGAGACGCCGTGCTTGCGGTGTCGTATGGGAAACAGATGAAGCCAATGACCACGCCCCCTTAGATGACCAAAAGGGAGGCTTGCTATATACAATAGCACGCAAATACTCCGAAGTTTCACGGGTTATAACAACGTAACGGTAGGGAAAATATGTAATATCCTAATTTCATATATTAACTACATACTCTGACATCATAATAATCCCGGTAGTAAGCATTAACCTATCTCAGAAGAGCCAAAAATGTAACTTTCAAATGAGCAACTTTACATGTGCGAGTATAAATACTGAGTCAGAAAATGATTAAGTGACCGTGCGACTATGATAATTCAGAACGAGAAAAATATTTTGGACAGTTATATAGCTACACCATGTGGTTATTGACTCTATTAAACGCAATAAATGGCAACTAATATAAATATTGAAAATTTAAAGCAATAAATTACTTAGTATAACTAATAATTCAGATAAATGCACTTTATTTGATTAATTACAAGTAGCCTAAGGCCGTTATAAAGAAAATACATCAATAATTAGCAGCCTAGTGTAAAATACAAGTAAATTATGCTTAGCAATTATACCCATATTCAGGGGTGCCCACCCCCCAAACGTCATGACTCACCCCCCCAAACATCATTGCTCACCCCCAAACTTCATTGCTCACCCCAACCCAATTGGCTGTCGACAAGGGCTCCCATAAAATATTTTCATGGGGGGGGGCAATTTTTTTAATTAATTGATTTTTTGTCACTTTAAGTTTTTGGGCCACTTTGTAACATTATATTAATAATATAATAAGTGCAACAATGACGTAGCCATAAAATAATTGCGGGGAGGGTCGGAAGTGCCGGGGGTCCATCCCCAGAAAATTTTTAAATGTTGAACTAATGAAAATCACATTTTACGCTATTTTAGCACTGAAAAACTAGTTAGCAAATTTGTTTACTATACTCTAAGACATGGCAACTTAAACAAGAAATTGTTACCTAAGTTATAATACTTATTACTATTTATAAGAAAAGCTGAATAACACATGGAACAGTGGACATAATTGGTCATTATGTTATGAAAAGAAAATAACTGCTATATCATATTTGACACACCAACAAATCTTGTTTAATTAAATATTTTTTTTAATACAAATATAGAATTTTAGGTTTTGACTTTTGGGGGTCCAAACCCCCTGAACCCATCTTTCCTAATCCACTGTGGATTCTGCTTCCATGTTGTCGATTTGGTAAAACTTCTGCAATTCAAATAATTGTCTTAAAAGAAAAATACCTGACTATAATAATTATTAATATACATTTTTTTTCCTTGCGCCCCTCCCCCCGGGTATGGGCGCCCATGACTGTCGAAATTCTTCATCTTTATCTTTATAAAGAATTAGAAGAGACCTTTTGAAGTTATAAAACTTGACTGTTTTTATTTTTAACATATAAAACTAATTTTGCAACAATTTTCAACCCCCCCAGAAAATTCGTAAATGATAATATTTCCCCCCCCCAGAAATTTCAATGACGCAGTCTGCGTCTTAACCACCCCCCCCCCCTGTGGGCACCCCTGCCATATTCATTCATCCCAAAAATTGACTATTTTCAGTACCTAAATTTTACAAAATTATTAATTTTTAAGGTAAGTTCATAGAATAATGCACAACATGCACTCATTTTCACTTCTGAATTGTTCAAAACAAAGAAACAAAGACGAGTAACCACTCTATCCGTGCACACTATAAACATATAAACACAGTGACACGCCCCCTTAAGTACCAAACGCTCGGACAGTTGGCTTCACGCTTGCGGTCTCAGGGCATCTCCGTGTATTCTTTCCTCCGTGGGTTCTGCTGACCCTTCCTCCACTACTCGTAGGAGTTCAAAGTTCCAGGGGTTCACTGTTTATCTTTTCCACTGACGTAAGTTATATGCGATTTAACTGCAATCTCATGGTATTTAAGCCATAAAAACCTAAAAATTCGACCTTCTTAATAATAATAATAATAATAATAAAGGAAGAGAAAGGAAGAACGGAAGGGACAGTTAGAAAGGATAATCATATACAGTAGGTCTACTTGCAACAGTGTTTTGTGTTTTACTGAATCAAAATATATTCATATCTCTCCTACGATATCTAATCTGAATTTTATGGACTCTATAGTAATTTTTACCGATGTCAATAACATTCATAAGTCATTTTGTGTAGGGTCGATTTATATCGATCGATTGGCTATAAAAATGTTTTACTAGTCTATATTTCTATCACTACCCATTTTGATTACATTATCATCATAAGATGGAAATAGTTCTACAACACAATTTAAAACAATACCATCATTTTAACAAGCGTTTATGCAATCAACTACCGAGATATGGACTATTCACAGTCGATTATACAATGGTGGAAGCTACGTGCAAGAAGAGCGTACGTACTGAACTTTATCATATCGCCGATGTGTTTATGAAGAACAAAAAATAGCCTACTACAAAAAGTAAACATTCGATTTCTTAAAGTCAGTCCGTACAGTACAGTACTTCACGTCTCATATACTCCTACTGAAACCTGTCCAGAATACCGGTGCGCTCCGCGGGGGACAAATTATGCAAATACCAGCAGGTCTTCCTCACAGAACAGCACAGCGGAAGCTGTAGACCGCGCCCCTATGATACACAACCCTCTTAGCAACAATGGAGGGGTTGGACGCAATCTGCATTCAGTTTTGGCCAGTCCTGTAACGATCTGGCAGTATCAATAGATTAGGGTGTATGGAACATGCCTGCCACCTGCTACTACCCCCCAGCCCATCAAACCCATTCAACCCATACCCCAGCCAGCCGCTAAGGCCTGTTTACTATGGCAAAGCCTAATAATTGACCTCAAAACCCGTGTGTATTCATATATCCAATTGCGTATTAATAGACGAGCATTAGGTACCCATTGATCCTTAGTAATTGTGTCTATAAACGGGCCCACGACCCAGCCACAGGAAGCAAGACATCAAATGCAGTTCTGCATTAATTGATGCCTTATGCATAATAATCATAATTTTAATGGCTGTTCTGTTTGTGACTACCGTTGTAGCAATTCATTATTTTCAATCACCATTTAATTGCTACAGTTATTAAGAATTATCATTATTTCGCAATAATGGAATTATTCATGAGCTGACAGTGTCGACGCAATAATGGGTTACGTCATTGGCAGATTAAAGAAATATTGTCTCGCTAGGCAGGCGAACAGCTGAGCGCTAGGAGGGCATTCACTGTTTCTCCTTCCCCCTTTTCTCTACTTCCCCGCTAAAGATATCTAAAGTCATACCAAATGGCAACAACGTAATTGTATCTGATGCGGTGAACTGCATTCAGTTGTTCGTTGCATGGCCGTCAAGATGGTGGTCGTCTTAATTAATAATAGGAGTCTTTGCATTTTAATTAGCACTGAGTATGCGCAGTGACGTAATTGATCAAAAGCCTATATAAGGGGATGTAACCCTATTATCTTTCTCATTTACTTATCATGGATTCGGGGACGTAAGTGTCACTTTGGTGCTCTTGAGGCGGGAAAATGTAAGCCTGACCTTTGGCTGTTTCCTTTTGTTTTCATCATGTTGTAAAGGTACGTGGAAAATTGTATTTATTTGTATATAGGTTTTAGTTGTGTGGGAACTGCATGTTGTGTATATATTAATTATTATCTTATTGACCCAGGCATGCTTTTGTGAAACTTGTATTGATGTTTGGTTATGGTGGCATGGTATTTTGATGTGATGTAGATTGAAAGTATCTGACATGCAGGATGCATGAGATTAAATTAGATTTTGTGGCCACCATTCCGGTTTAAGGTAAAAGTAATAAGTTTATATTTTGGCATGCTGGGAATTATGGTTGTTGTTTGAGAATGAGTAGCCATTTTAATTATTCTTGCAGTTCCCATTCGTTTCCACTTATCTTTTAACATGTGTGAATTTTTCTAAATTTATTATTCTTGTGTCTAATTTGTTCTCCCCGTTTAACATATCCTTTAAGTATCTGAGCCTACTCCGATCTTTAGCCTAGGATGGAGCAGTATTGTTTTTAGGCCTTGTGAATGCAGTATGATGTGTATCGGCATGGGTGTGTCTGCGCAGATTATTTGGTATGCATGGAACGTTTGAGGTATGTTATCTGAATTTTAAATCTTCCTGTATAGAATAATATGGTTGTTATTTTTAAATTATGCTATTTTGAAAGTCAACTACTTGAAATGAGAATGAGGAATGTTTTATCTAAATTACCAAAGCATGTAATGCCCTTGTATTATGATTGCTTATATTTAAATCATTAACTAGTACTTTAAAGGTGGTGGTTCACACCAAGTATGAAATTATATTATAATTTTCCTTCCTTCTTTTAACTTATATTTTGTGGTGCTTAACACTGAAGTAAATATATTATTTTAAATTAATAGAGATTTATGTTTTATCTGACTACATGAATTTAAGGTGATTTATTAATTAAAGGGTATCAAATTGTATGTAATATTAATTGCTTCTTTTTCAGGATTTATTTAGTAAATATGTAACAGGGCTTCACCCGAATTGAAATATGAAGAGGGCTTCACCCTAAAGTCTTTTATTGTTTAGAACTTCAGTCATCAGGTCATGAATGTACTAATTTCAGTATTATTTCAGTTTTTATATCTTGTACACACCTTTTTCCACTGTCAGATATTGTCTAGTCAAGAAACAGCAATTATTTTGTTTTTTGTAGTATGAAAGATTTGAATACATTTTATATTAGCTTCCACTTTTATAAATGATGGTTTTTCTTTCTTCCCCTTTTGTTTCCTCCAGTAGTGGTAACAAATTGGTAAACAGTAGCGTGGTTGTTCGATTCTCCACGTTTGCTGCTTTCTTGTGCCCCTTTTCTTTAATTAGTAGTCTTGACAGTGGATTTTTTGTGTACATCTTGCTGTAAAATTTCATAAATTTTAATTTTATTTTATGCAGGGATTTTAATTATTTGTATGAAAGGGTTTTTATACTTGTGTTGTCGGGTTTGTTTCCTTGTACTTTAACTAATATGGTGAAAATTACTTTTCATGTATCATCTTGGAGTTGGTGAAGCTTTCCTAAGATATTCTGGTGAGCTGAAAGTAGGCACCAGGAGTCTGTAGCCTGCAGCTGCTCAGGGATGAGGCTTTCAGTAGCTTGTGAGGTCTAGTCCTGGAATATGAAGTTTCTAAAGTGATGTGGCTCTCTGTAGGAA
Organism: Ectobius pallidus; assembly: GCA_964059195.1. Classification (NCBI taxonomy): domain Eukaryota; kingdom Metazoa; phylum Arthropoda; class Insecta; order Blattodea; family Ectobiidae; genus Ectobius; species Ectobius pallidus. Next base: position 48,310,382 of record CAXKWD010000010.1, on the reverse strand, counting down.
GTAGTCAATCTGCTGTAATAACCTATCGGTGAGTTCATTTCTTTTTTAATTAATTCCGTGTAGGATAGATCTCTTATTTTGCTTGCTTTCCCTGTGTTAAATGTAAGTCTGCAGTGTCGTGGCAGATGTGTCTTGTGCCAGCTCCTAGATAGTCATTCCGCTGATGTTTCAGTGTATTTCAAGTAAATTGAGGAATATTTTATCATTATAAATAGGCCTAAGGGTTCTCAAGGTGCCAGTGAACTAGATTTTCTATATTTTACTCTAGGTAGCCTTAAATGGCAAATTTGAGGTTAGAGTAGACATCTGATAGGTCCTTGTAGGTGGGATTGCCTGTGGTGGTCATGTACAGTTAGAACTGTGTGTTCTATGGCCGCTTCGGTTGCTGTGAAAGTTCCACAGGAACCCTCTGTAGTTTTGCCTGTCGGTGTTTTAGTATATTCTGCTATTATTGGTGCATTTTTCTTGAGTTTTCATGATAGGCTTTGCTCTTGGGCAGCTAAGCTTTAGGCTTGCTGTGTCTGGCTAGATCTTTCTGCCAGTGGAGTTGTTTAGTGACTATTTTAATACCGGTTTTGACTAGAATTATACAAGAATTTTTCATATTAGAAGTTTGTTTAGGCCGGTTACTTCTGTTTTGTGTGGTGAAACTGAGGAATTGACTATCGACAGACGTTTCTGACTTATGACTGACTGTGTGACTTATAATGCGCTTTCCAAAGTGGAGCACACACAAGTCAGCTGTTTCCTGTTTATTCAAGCTTGTAATATTTTCTGGGGAGTCAGGAGAGGTTATGTAGATACTAATTGGGGAGTCAGGAGAGGTTATGTTTTTGCCTGCATCTGGAGTAGTGTAGGATGCAGAAGAACTGCATGTGTTGCAGTTGAAGTTACTGTACTGTAGATTTGAGTGGCTTAGACTGATGCAGGATTCCAGTCGGGTCGTGGTTGGCCGCCATTTGACTTTGGTGCACTCTTTCTACTGTTTCTTGTCCGGAGAGGCTCGGAAAGGGGCTTTCTTTGGACGCAGCTTTATAACAATTCTTGAGGGGAGACTTGTGGCTCAAAAGCCTTATGGGGGGCTATCTGGGTTTTCTCCAATCATGCCTAGTGTAGGGGCAACGCCCACCTATGGTTCTTAAGATATTGTTGCTGCTTTAAGCGTAAATGCTACCGTACTGTAGGATCTTTGTATTGCCCAGAACCGAGAGGTATACTTGTCCTATTGTTTCTTATCGTTTTATCTTTAGCATCTTGTAGTTAGGTCCTTAGAGATGTTTGTGGTACTTGTTCGACAGCCAGGAGAATGCTGATGCGAACTATCACTAGTCATGTCGCTGTTGGTGATGCCTCTGCGAATCATAGGGAAGCTACGGCTTTAGATTTAAATGATCATCTTTATTTTGTCTTTCTCCACAGCCCTGATATTGTCTTTTATCTTCTTTGGCCATTGTATTTGATGACATTTCAGTACAGAGTAAGTCGTGCAGTGCTCTAGTAGGAGGAGGCTTATGGGGGCTTCTTTCTGCCATCTTTCTGCTTCTCTTCGGCCAAAGTAATTACCGATTTGACGACTTGTACATAATAAAAGGAGGTAAACTATAACCCTGGAATGTAAATAAGAATAAGTTTTTTTTTCTCTGGAAACAAACCCATTTTTAAAGTTGTAGGTTATGTTAGCCAGTGTGTTTGCTGGTATGATTCATAGTGTAATTATTATGTATTTTATTATAAGTGTGCATGTGTGAATGGAATAAGAATAGGCCTTTTTGAATCGGTTAAAATACAGCCATGTTTATTTAAATTTTGATGCATAAATAATCTCTGATTTTTCTATTAAGTAGCATATTTCAAAAACATTTAATCTTGAATTAGAGTCTTAGCTGAGAAGTTAGAAAAGGGTTTTTATTCTCATGTCTCTTTCCTTTTGAATTCTGTGATCTGCCGCTAAGTTTCTATTCACAGGGTGGACTGTTCTGTAAAGCAGATACTGATGTCACTGACGGTGCCTTGACTGTGGGTTGCTGCCGGAGTCTGGTTCCTGACCTAGTGACTTGCCTGCTGAAAGAGACTTGCAGATGTATCTCGCCCTACGTCTCGTCTCTGTAAATACTTCAGTGGCTATTGCTGAGCATCTAGTCTGGACACTAGTGAATCGTGATCACTGTTATGCAAGTTAAGGAGACACTTGCTCTCAGGTATGACACGACAGTGAGATTGTGCTCGTTTCAGGTCAGGAAGAATTTTGGCGGCATGCCTTAACAGAAAAAGGACACCTTTGGTCAGTCACTCAGATCTGACTTACTTTAGTTCATCTATAGTTTGACTTTTGTGTTGGAATATATCCAGCATATATTCCAACTCATGGGGTGGGAGTTTGTAGCAATTCATTATTTTCAATCACCATTTAATTGCTACAGTTATTAAGAATTATCATTATTTCGCAATAATGGAATTATTCATGAGCTGACAGTGTCGACGCAATAATGGGTTACGTCATTGGCAGATTAAAGAAATATTGTCTCGCTAGGCAGGCGAACAGCTGAGCGCTAGGAGGGCATTCACTGTTTCTCCTTCCCCCTTTTCTCTACTTCCCCGCTAAAGATATCTAAAGTCATACCAAATGGCAACAACGTAATTGTATCTGATGCGGTGAACTGCATTCAGTTGTTCGTTGCATGGCCGTCAAGATGGTGGTCGTCTTAATTAATAATAGGAGTCTTTGCATTTTAATTAGCACTGAGTATGCGCAGTGACGTAATTGATCAAAAGCCTATATAAGGGGATGTAACCCTATTATCTTTCTCATTTACTTATCATGGATTCGGGGACGTAAGTGTCACTTTGGTGCTCTTGAGGCGGGAAAATGTAAGCCTGACCTTTGGCTGTTTCCTTTTGTTTTCATCATGTTGTAAAGGTACGTGGAAAATTGTATTTATTTGTATATAGGTTTTAGTTGTGTGGGAACTGCATGTTGTGTATATATTAATTATTATCTTATTGACCCAGGCATGCTTTTGTGAAACTTGTATTGATGTTTGGTTATGGTGGCATGGTATTTTGATGTGATGTAGATTGAAAGTATCTGACATGCAGGATGCATGAGATTAAATTAGATTTTGTGGCCACCATTCCGGTTTAAGGTAAAAGTAATAAGTTTATATTTTGGCATGCTGGGAATTATGGTTGTTGTTTGAGAATGAGTAGCCATTTTAATTATTCTTGCAGTTCCCATTCGTTTCCACTTATCTTTTAACATGTGTGAATTTTTCTAAATTTATTATTCTTGTGTCTAATTTGTTCTCCCCGTTTAACATATCCTTTAAGTATCTGAGCCTACTCCGATCTTTAGCCTAGGATGGAGCAGTATTGTTTTTAGGCCTTGTGAATGCAGTATGATGTGTATCGGCATGGGTGTGTCTGCGCAGATTATTTGGTATGCATGGAACGTTTGAGGTATGTTATCTGAATTTTAAATCTTCCTGTATAGAATAATATGGTTGTTATTTTTAAATTATGCTATTTTGAAAGTCAACTACTTGAAATGAGAATGAGGAATGTTTTATCTAAATTACCAAAGCATGTAATGCCCTTGTATTATGATTGCTTATATTTAAATCATTAACTAGTACTTTAAAGGTGGTGGTTCACACCAAGTATGAAATTATATTATAATTTTCCTTCCTTCTTTTAACTTATATTTTGTGGTGCTTAACACTGAAGTAAATATATTATTTTAAATTAATAGAGATTTATGTTTTATCTGACTACATGAATTTAAGGTGATTTATTAATTAAAGGGTATCAAATTGTATGTAATATTAATTGCTTCTTTTTCAGGATTTATTTAGTAAATATGTAACAGGGCTTCACCCGAATTGAAATATGAAGAGGGCTTCACCCTAAAGTCTTTTATTGTTTAGAACTTCAGTCATCAGGTCATGAATGTACTAATTTCAGTATTATTTCAGTTTTTATATCTTGTACACACCTTTTTCCACTGTCAGATATTGTCTAGTCAAGAAACAGCAATTATTTTGTTTTTTGTAGTATGAAAGATTTGAATACATTTTATATTAGCTTCCACTTTTATAAATGATGGTTTTTCTTTCTTCCCCTTTTGTTTCCTCCAGTAGTGGTAACACCGTTCCCCACCCCTACGCTCTTACAGGACAATAACATAATTATTGCACACAACGTTATATTAGGGCAATTACTCTCCGAATATATTCAGATGTATATTCATATGGGATATTTGTAGTAAGAATTTGTTCTCTAATGTAGCATAACACGAGAGTGCTTGCGTTAACAGAAGAAAAAGAGGTTACTTTATTATGCCATGGCTATTGCCGAAATATATATTGATTTTAGATCAGAATAGGTAATTAAGATGCGTTCGCTCTCCTCACACAGCGGGCCCGGGTTCGAATCTTGGTTGGAACAGATTTCCTGGGTGGGTTATTTCCATGATTTTTTTTCACCTGTGAGACGAATGCCACGAAACATTCGGCTTTTGTGGTCCCCGGATATTATCTGGCCATCATTCTTACCATCATCATACATGCCTTGTTCAGCTTGACTGTATGCACGACTGAACCTCAAGTTTCTTCACATTGCGTAATCGTAATTAGCTTAGGTAGGTTTGGGCCTAGATAAAAATGTATCCGACAATAGTAGCTTTAGTTATTAAGATTTTCCTGTAAGATAGACTATAAGGACCTTAAACTTGAAGAATCCTAATCAAATAGCACAATGGAGCTGGCGGTGATAATTATGATGGACATTACGGTGACAACTACACTGATCATGAATGATGACGATGATGATGTTTGTGATAAAGGAGGTCTAATCGTAAGAATCGTCTCGGATATTAATATCTTCGATTTGATATACATTAACACTGTTTTTTAAGTTAAATCTTCAGTACTGGTCATAGGCGTAACGAGGGGGGGGGGGTTCTGGGGGTTTGAAACCCCCCCCCCATTGATTAAAAAAAGGAAAATTGTATAATTTTTTTAAGTCTGCCCATAAATTACTTAATACAAGTATAAAGTGTGGGAAGCTTAAAACTCGTTATTTTGCGTCTTAATTTTAAAAATTTTCCGGGGGTGAACCCCGGAAGCTTAAAACTCATTATTTTGCGTCTTAATTTTTAAAATTTTCCGGGGAGGACTCCCGGAAGCTTAAAACTCGTTATTTTGCATCTTAAGTTTTAAAATTTTCCGGGGGAGGACCCCCGGACCCCCCTCTCCCTGGGGGATATTCCATACCCCCCAGACCCCGCGGATGTTATAACCCCCCCCATATGGTCGGCCTGGTTACGCCTATGGTACTGGTAGGACTACTAGGCACGGTAAAGTACAGATACGCTGTATAAATTTTCTTAGAGAGTTTCTCCTTAAATAGGCATATCTTAAAACCTAGAAAAGGCCGCCCCCATGGCTGAGTGGTTAGACGTCTCGCCTTCTACCGCTGGGACTCGGGATCGAATATCGGTGGATCCATGGGGAATTTGTGGTGACAAATTGGGGTAGGGGCAGGTTTTCTCGGGGTGCTCATGCTTCCCCTGCCATATATCATTCCACCAGAGTTCCATTCATCAAACTATGATCATTGGTTGCAATAAAATATTATTAAAACTTAGAGAAGATGCAAGTAATATAGGCCTATAAATAAGGAAATGTATAGGTCAAAATACCTTCAAAATCTCAATATAAGCAAACATGAAAACTGGGTTGATTTTTTCAATTTATTCTTGGCTCTTTGAATCTAGACCGTAACAACATGGGGTATTCTTAGCCTTTTGAAATAACTTACACGTACAAACAGAAGTTCGAAAAGTTGTCAAAATGGCGATTTTAACATCACTATAAGTAATTTCTTTAAAGGCTTAAAATTTATTTCTTAATAATTTATTTTACCTGATTGGGTTTATGTCTGCTTTTAATTCCTGTTTGTTCGATTCCATGTGCATCTACACATAATTTTGAAATTCACAATAATCATTATTATAACTGACCTGGAAATTGAATATCAGGATCAGATTCTTCAGCGGAAATTACTCCATTTCGTTCCATCTGATTGATAGTTTCATTAATAAGTTAAATAAGAGGAATTGTTCATATATGACACAGTATAATGAAGTTCTGAATTCACAAGGGAACATTCTTACTTCGGGTTTGCTTAGTATGATCTCGCGCTGCTCACATCCACCACAAGGTGCAAGGTACCCTAAAAGGACCGGCAATATTTAATATCATGGGTAAGTGTAAAGCCAAAGCAAGGTTGAATATTCCTTCCACAAATGAGAATTCACATTTGATTATCTACAGGGTTTAATTGAAGTAAAATCATATTTAAGAAATCTACGTACGCCTAAAATTATTCCTCACTCGATACTCACAGAATCAAAATAAATTGGTAATTATCCAGCAGTGCTATGTCTCTATAATGTAACCTCACTAAAACACACAAAACGTACAGCATATATAGGTAATATGCCAATCAGAGGAACGGGAATATATTAACCTCTTGGTATTTTGCAGTTAGAGATAGTACGAGCCATGTCATTGGCTGACATTTTCTGTACTCTAACCAGAATAATAGTCGGCCGCGGTGGTGTAGCGTGCTCTCCTCTAGATCAAAAGGTCGCGGGGTCAAACCCGTCCGCGTAAAAATCCTGGGCACGAAGTCCTCCAGGAGGGACCCGTGTCACAGAAAAGAACTCCAAGCCTAATTAGAGCCTCTGGACAAAATTTCACGGCCATTTCACGTCCAAGTAATACCATAGTTTCCTGAGGGGTCTGTGAGGCGATGGGCTCCTCCCTCGTAGAACAAGCGTAACAAAATTCGTATCGGTAGCATTAACCTCAAGTTGGAGGCCCTAAATGCCCCAACAGTGGAAGACAGATAGAACCTAGAATATTACTGTACTAGTTAAACTACTAGCACTTTAAATTTAACTGCTACTAACTTAGTTAACACTAGCTAAACTAGTTTTTATCTGTTAATATTCTAACCATGCTACTAACCTAGAGTTATCGTTTGACACAGCACTCCTAGAAGAAAAATAGCAATAAATTTTATTTTTCAAAATTTTATAAATTCTAATAATACCTGATTACCACATCTTATTACTTAATGTCGCTAATATTGAAAATCAGAGGTATTTTTCTTAATATATGTTCAAACTACCGGTTGAGGCACTGCGCTACAAACCGGAAGGTCGCGGGTTCGATCCCGATGAAGCCATGAATTTTTCAATTGACTTACACTGGTGGCACTATGACCTAGGTCGACTCAACCTCTAACAGAAATGACTGCCAGGAGCAATCCTGGGGTAGAGGCGGCAGATGATTAAGGCTGACAACCTTATTAACTTCATGTCCCAAATGTCTAAAATCTTGGAGACTTCTCCTGGAACCCTACGGGCCTCCATGGCTTGTCTAGGGAACACTTGACTACGTTCAAACAACGTACAATTTTCACAATCAGATAACATTCTCATAGGCCTACCAAATAACGATTCCACTGGTATAGTAAGTTCCTTACAACTCCGACTCCTCTAAGTTGCAATGTTCCCTTGTTGGTGAGAGAAGCAAGAGAAAAGCAGAGTCATGTTATTTTCATGCATTCCAACTCGACTTATGTCAGATAAATATCGTGCACATCACCGCAGACAAATGACTGACTAAATATGTGCCAACAAGACGAAACTAATGCTAGGAAATAGTTTCCCGCTCTTCATCTCCGCCATTTTTATTTGTCTGTTTGCACAAACAACTCTCATTTCTTGTCACATTTCTTATTCAGTGCAATCACATGCGCTCTTGGATAGAATTACCGACACGAGAAGAGTTTCATCAAGTTCTTAACTTCGTTCCTCTACCAATGACTTGGATAGCTTAAACGTTATACTAGGCCTATACACAAAATTAAGACTTGGATCAACCCATGCACACAAAATAATAAAATCAGGTAAACTGATGTAACAAAGTGCCAGTATGTTTTGGTTTAATCAGTTATGACTGCAATTATGATATGCAGAATATGTTTTTTTTTTTTAAATTGATTTCCAAGTTAAGCTCCAGATTTATTCATTAAGCAGGGCTTACGGAAGAAGAAAGGTCTACCATCTCGGCCACCTGGGTCATTTTAACGGTCTAGTTGGATAAGCGCATGTAAATCAATATGTTTTTTGTCATAGCTACCTGTATTTTAATTTCCAAAGCCTTACAAGATCACAGTAAAACAACAGGCTATGTTGTCAAGATATCTGATTTTCATTTTTTTTATAAATTCTTTCGAATAGGTATATTACCATAAAATAGGCACTAAATTGAGCATTACTCCGAAACAGGTCAACCGATTTTATCCATTATGAATAGATGTCTTCCCATGGACATTATAAATGTGTATACCAAGTTTCATAAAAATCCGGTAAAGCGTATTTGAGTTACCGCGTCTATAAAATATACACTAAATTGGGTTTTACTCCGGTACCGGTCTACCGATTTGGTCCAATATCAGTAGACGTCTTTCCACGTACATTATAAATGTGCATACAAAATTTCAGGAAAATCCAATAAAGTATAGGCCTATTTGAGTTATCGCGACTTCTTATATATTAACATAAAAACACTAAATTGGGGGTTATTCCGGTACTGGCCAACCGATTTGGTCCAATATCAATAAACGTCTTCCCATGGACATTATAAATGCGTATACGAAGTTTCATAAATATCCGATAAAGTGTAGGCCTATTTGAGTTATTGCGCCTTTAAAGTAGACACTAAATTGGGTTTTACTCCGGTACCGGTCAACAGATTAGGTTCAAATTCAATAGGGCACAGCTCAAGGACGTCATAAATGGGTATACCAAGTTTCATGGAAATCCGCTACAGCGTATTTGAGTGATGGCGCCTTTCTATTAGAAAGACGCCATAATCTATTAAAATAGGCACTAAATTGGGCATTACTCCGGTACCGGTGAACTGATTTGGTTCAATATCAATAGGTTCTTCCCATGGACATTATAAATGTGTTTTCCAAGTTTCATGAAAATCCGAAAAAGCGTATTTGAGTTATGGTGCGTACAGACACACGGACAGACAGACGAACAGACGGACAGACAGACGGACAGACATTTTTTCGTCCACCACACAATCTCATAAAGTACCATACTGGCACTTAATAAAACCGAGCCAGGTGGTCCATATGTTAGCGCCTTGTACTCTTATTGGGGAGGTCCTGGGTTCAAATATGACTTAGGGGTTTTCATGGTTTCGCCAGTCATGAAATCAAATACCGAATTGGATATCAACTTATCATTAATCTTAATAATTAAAATTGAGAGTTTAAATTTATCAGACGCCATAAACACAACAACAGAATACAGTTGCACATCCAGTGTTGCATGGCCTAATGGTGTACACACAGAACCTGAACTCCTGATATGACCTCCATGCTCAAAAGAGTATAAATAAAGCTGAATAAAATAATACCAATAATAATAATAATAATAACTTAATAATAATAATAATAATAATAATAAAAATAAAAACTTAGTGTAGGTCGCAGCATTTGCTGCCCTCTCATAAAATCATATGGTTAATTTAATGATGACAAAATAAAATAAATACAAGTAGACCTGCAATTATATAAACTCAGAAAAAGAATGTGATGGTAATGAAAATTTTGATGAAGACGACAAACACGATTGTGAAAAGGAGAATAAGAAGAGTGAGGAGGAAGATAATGAGGAATAGAAGGAAAAAATATTGTGAAGACGATTAAGTGTCCGAAAGCACAGACAACAGCAATGCGATTAAAATGTCTGCTGCTCACACTCAAATTTTTGTTATATTTATTCAACGCACAGTGACACCAAAAATGTTATCCAACATCTCTTGTTCATGATCATACCAGCAAAAGTATTAATGCGTTAACTCCGATATTTTATTGTGCCGAAAAGAAAGGACGAATTTTGAAGGAAAAAAAACACTAGAAAATTGACCGGATTGTGATTTTCAAAGTAGTAAAACATTTGGTAGTATATAAAACATTTCTGTAAGTTAATCCATACATTTACATATTATTTAAATTAAGTGATTGTTACAATATGTTAAAGAATTATACAAAGTGTATTTTCTATTATACTTAACATATGTATCACTTAAAGTGTTCCCTATTACAGGCCATGGAAGCCCAGAGGGTTCCAGGAGGTTGAGGCTCCCAGACATCGGCACATGAAGACGGTAAGGTTGTCAGCCTTACGCACCGGCCGCCTTTACCCCCAGGATTGCTCCTGGTACTCATTTCTGTTTGAGGCTGAGTCGACCCCAGGGCCATAGTGCCACCAGAAGGATTAGGCCAATTGAAAAATTCCAGCAACCTCATCGGGGATCGAACCCGCGATCTTCCGGTTTGTAACGCAGCGCCTCAACCACTACGCTACGGCGTACCCCACATATGTATCACTTGTCAGTAGCAAAAATTTCATGATCAAAATGCCGATGTGAGGACTCATCAAACGAACCCATAAACATAAAACATAAACTAAGTTAAATATTCAAATCTAATCTCAGAATTTAATTAAATGCTAGATAATACTAGTGGTGTGTTCATTTCTAATTGGCATTTCACAGGCTTCAGCAAACACAGCACATCTACTTATCTCTCTCGACATAACAGCAAAACTTTTCTCTGTAATAAAGCGGAAGCCTCTCTTCCAGCAGAAGTTGGGTTAATTACTTACTAATTAATTTCTATATTATGAAATAAGCATATAATTTTATATTAACGCAGAAATAGTACGGTAACAATGATAAAAACAATAATTATCATTCCTATTTCTACTAGTGTAGCAAAATAGCAAACACCCAGAAATAGTAAATGAGATTCGATAATCTCTAGTTTTTTATTGTAAGTAAAGTAAAGTAAAACTGAACTTCTCACACAGACATAGCTAAGCTTCAGGGTTCTAGAATGTTCAGACTCTCAGACTTTAGCGTGAGATCATAGGACCACCAAACGAACTAGGACAGTTGAAAAATCCCAGTAACCTCATCATGGATTATATTTGCGATCACACTACTGGTAGCAAAACATAGCCCCTACAAGAAAATAAAATCAAGCGAACATATTCTTAATTTACTGGGAGCATTATCTAGAGAACCTGAAACGCAACTTTTTTGTCTATAGTGAAAGCACATTCGGTATATCCTAGGTTACGCCAACATGCAGCTTTTTAAAATATTAACGCCAAACCCCTTGATTCCTGCAAATCCTTATTTAAAATTCACAAGATCCTCCCATTCTTATGTATCATTATTTCTGATGGCGTCCTATTTGCTTATTCTCATAGACACCTTTTCCAAATAAATTTTGACTAATCATTCTTACATACGCGGCATAAAGAAAGCTAGAGCATTCATTGTATTTTCCAATCGTTTACATACTACTTATATTCTAAAATATTTATTTCACTTCCCTCTTATTTTGCATCACAAAAAAATCTCATTTAACAGAAAGCTAAAATTCTTTCAGAAAACTGTTTTTATGATATAAACAATTATTATTCTTTGTAATTTTGTATGGACCTATATTTAAATTAAATTTATCGGTTCCATTAAATTTTATATTAGCAAGAATAAATTATATTTATTCAAAGATTACTTATCTATAGTAGCCTACAGGAAAAAATGCAAATGTGAATTATTCAAATTATAGTATTAATATAGGCCTAGGGTTTTAAAAATGTAGCAAGTTTAAAATATAAAATATTGTGAAGTTAATTGAAGGCCTTTATTGCATATTACGAATTTAAAGTATAATTTAGTCAATTTAAATGTACTGAATACTAATTATTATAGTGATTTTAGGGCTACATGTAAAAAAAGGTTATGTGTAATGAAAAACACTGTACTGTGTGAATAAACCAACTGAATCTAACATTGTCCTAACAGAGCTACATAGATAATATAATACTATAATAGGCCCTTAACTTCGGGTACAACAACCCATTGCACTAAACAAAATTTACATAATGGAAAAAACCACAGTAATAACAATAATAACAATAATAATAATAATAATAATAATAATAAGAAATCATTTACAATATAGGTTTGAACTTATTTCCCCATAGTGCTGGAAAGATGATCACTAATCCACATAACGAACGGCTAATTATTACATATTTTAAAACGAATACCTGGCCAGTGAATCCTATGTTCCCACTATAATTTAAAATAAAATTATTGCAGTATCGAAATTAATATATCCCCACAGGAACTCTAAAAACAAAGAATAACAAAATAATTTCACATTCATTAAATTTCACCCAAATACTCCTCTGTGTATAGACAGTGTTCCCCCACGCAAATACAAACGTTATAACGGGGAGGTTTAATAAAGTTTAGAAGGGATAATTAACGGGAAAAACACACAACCTTTATGATCAAAGCTATCTTTTTAATTTTGTAGCTATTAAAACACACATTACCAGGGAGTGAGCGCACAACAGTTGCCGATCGTAGAAGTGGACTGTGGTTTGGTCGTTATGACGATGTAAAGTGTGTTGCCATCGCCATGTGGTTGGGGCTGAAGTTGATTTTCATTGGACGATCAAGATTAACTTTATTACTAAGTGAGTTTAGAAATCAAATTAAATTATCATTTGTCTTTATTCTGCTACATTGGAAAACTCATGTAAACCCAGAAGTAGAATAAAAGGAAGCGCAAATAATGTTTTTTTAATACACATGTAGACTCAATTTTTGGGATGAGGCATTTTAATGCCAATACAATTGGCACACATATGGAAATAACTATGTTTTAATATTCGGATAGTTGCACCTGGTCGAATTTGGAAAAAAAAAATTAACAAACTGGTACTGTGTATCATAATGTGAAGTCAGAAAGGTGTATTTCTCATGCATTGAGTAACGAAAGTTTTGTGAGTACAACAATCTGGTATTGTGTAACAGAATGTGAAGTCAGAAAGGTATACTGCCCATGCCCTAGAGTAACGAAAGTTATGTGAGTGCATTACATCCGATTTTACTTGGATTGTGCATCCTTCGGAGATGCAACATGAAGCGTCACCAAGAATAGAATTGTGACGAATAGAAATTTGTTTATATTTTTTGCATGAATTGTATGATATGCATAATATATTACTATATATGGTATAGAATGTATTGTAATATATTATACTTACAGATGAAATTATAATTGAAATTTTTTTCCAAATAAATTCTCTGAAGGATAGTTATAAGTAGACTTCGGTCTTTTAGGTCGCTAAATATGCGGTTTTAGGTGCCTAAAATGGGCTCTAAAAATTGGAAAATAGGTTTTAAAAATCGAAAAATAGTCTCTTATAAAATCGTTAAGTTGTCAATTTTATGAAATATCTCAATTGCAATGCAGAATAGTATATTTATTCAATTCACGATTAATCAATTATCATGATAAAACACAGATATAGGCCTATGATACACAGAATTATATAGACCTATTACTAGGGCCATAACAGTGAAAACCTAATCCCTGCGCCCAGAAGCTACGCACGCTAGCATATTCAACCCCCTGTATCCCTAAGTGATTCAGAGAACAACGTTATTATCAGGGCCCGGATTCTAATGACATGTCATCTTTTTATTGATGTTGCATAGACATTGCCAACTTGTGGATAAATCTTAATCATGGCCTCTAGATTATAGAAATGCATTTTTATTAGGTCATTTTTTGTCATTTTATGCAATTTTATATTTTTAGGGCATTTATTTCAATTTTAGGTCATTATTTTGTCATTTTCGTGTCATTTGCTTCTTTATTTAGTCATTTTCATGTATTAACATCAATATAACTTTTTTCGTCGCTAGCGGTGCTGTCTTTGAAGTGTTGTTTGTTTAATGCAAGAAGAGAAAATTCAGCGTTAAAGTGTTGATATGTCTCAGTCAGAAGTGAGAATCAAAGAAACGCCAAAATTGTGTATTACATTACTATTGTTATTAGTTTGACTTTGCACCAGAGTCTGCCACCTGCTTGGATTTGAGAGTGCAAACTACTGTTTACCCTCAATTAAACAACAATATAATCCGGCAGACCACAAAAGAAATGCCGAATTTTGACTCGCCAGTGCCTCAGTGCCAGTATAAATTTCCGTGAGAAAAGAACATTCACAACATTACAGTTATTTACAGTTTTTACAATTATGTACAAATTAGACTATAACTTTGTGTGTACAATAATATTTTTTTATAAATAAAATATCAGTTTTTAGGTCATTTTTTATAATTATTAAGTAATTTTCTTTAATATTTAGGGTCATTTTATAGGTCATTTTTCAAACAATTTTAGGTCATCAGAATCCGGGCCCTGGTTATTATTATTATTATTATTATTTTTTTTTTATTTTTTATTTTTTTTTTTAATTTTTGTTGTTTTTGTACTGGATGTGGGAGTCGGGAGAAAAACACTACATTTTCTTGGGAATTCCAAGGAATTTTTCTCCTGAAGACGAAACATTCCTTACTATTTAACCAAGTCACAAATGTGTCATGTACTGCACATTCCGAGCTAAAAATTTAGTACGAACTGAAAATAAATGCTAGAATTTATAACAAAAAATAACTTATTTTGAACCTTAGAGGGAAAAACCAGCAAAAAGTAAATATTAGGATCTAACGTAAAAATAGGCTGTTTTAGGTCCTATAAAAGTGTCAGTTTTAGGCATAGTCACTTATGAAACATGCATATACAAGTTTTAGTCCATATATCACTTAAGGATTAAAATAGGTTTTTACCTAAAATCCGAAGTCTAGTTATGAACTACTCATTTCCTAACGAACTAGTCTCACAAATAATACTACTTTGAATGAGGTTGAGATAACTGAATGCGCACTACAGCAATATGTTACACTGGAATATTAAGGATATGGAAGTTGTGTGATTCACGTCAGATTTTTTTTTTTAACTTAGCACCATTTGGGAAGTCACTCTTCAATTAATAATGCAGTCCTACGGCACTACGCTGGTCAAGAACCGGGTTGTTTTACAGCCCTAGCATGAAACAAGCATGCTCATAACCAATGCAGAAAGTTATAAATTTTTCAACTAACGCTATGAACGTTATGTTATTTTAAACCTTCCCTCTCATAAAATATCTATGAAGTGAGCATAACAGCTTAATCGTTTTAAGACCCACGGAGCGCTGCTTGCAGTGTAAAACATGCTATGTGGTACTGCATTGAAAATGGTATATGGAAATATACAGGTCGTTGACAAAACAAACAGGTACAATTACATATTTAACAAGTAGGGTCACTCCGATTCTGGTTTAATGTTCGCATATTTATGCAAGTAGCGAAAGCAAGGAATTAAAATAGTTATCAATATTAATGGTTTTGTACACACACACACACACAATTGTATGGTTCACTTAATAGCTTAATGTTTAGTCTATAAAACAAAGACAGTAGTACGCCTGCCTTAACTTTTAATCGAGGAAGTACACATTTAGTGATGAGCAAATGCAAGACCAAGACCAAGACCAAGGCGGTCTTGGTCTTGGTCTTGGTATTGCACTCTCAGTCTTGGTCTTGGTCTTGCATAGGTAACCCTGGTCTTGGTCTTGGTCTCGGTCTTGCATCAGTGGTCTTGGTCTTGGTCTCGGTCTTGCATACTCGGTCTTGGTCTTGTTGCAAGAGTCTTGCAATTTTATTTTATGCATCTTACTGTGATCGATGGCGTTTACATGATTTAAAGTTACACCGATTACATGTGTGTTATTGCTTGCGAAAGTAACGAAAGCTAATTGCTTTTAGTTGCTTTGACTATGTAAACAGTAAAGTGATGTCACACTGTTTGCCGGAATGTCCATGGTGATATAAGCTAGAACAGTAAACTTTGAGTGTAAGTTTAAATATTCTCTGTTATTCTATTGCAGAACTTTAAACCCAAAATCCACGAGATGCTAACACTATTTGAGAGTGTAAAATTATGAATATTATATTGTAAAGTTTCAAATTGAACGTCTGTGGAGACAAGAAGTAATATTAACAAGATGTGTATGATACATAACGGCTAGATATATAAGTATTCATGAACCACAGATTATTGTCTCTGTTGGACATTACATTAGAATATTATAGGAGAAAACTTAGAGCAATCATATGAGAAATATTCCATCTGGCGCTGTGAATTGAACTCCGGCTTAGCTCAGTTAGTAGAGCATTGGTGCGAATAGCCAAAGGTCTCATACAATACATAATCTTCACACTGATTTAATTCTGTAGTGTGTCTTCCCATATACCCGGAACATATCTTTTCATAAATATGTGACATTTACAGTTTTACCCTTGTAAATCGGAAGCAATTTTATTTATAACGCGTTTCTCCAAACTTACTTGAAACGTGCCTGATTGTTAAACTTAAAGTTTAAGTGTTACTAATTATCATCTCCTTTTCCTTAGATCATAATATACCTTTTACATTGATTGCGCATCTTTCCTGTAACATAATTAGTTCCTTCTGCTACCAAACCCTCTGTCTATTATTTAAAGTCACGTTCAGTCTACCTGGGAAAATACACCTTCGCTTTGAGATCCTCTTTAAGAAATTTGGTTTTCCAAGAACGTGCTTTTTCACAATACGTACGTATTTACCAAGTTTTGTTCATACCCATCACCATTTTATAATAAAGCAATTACCTTAACTATTCAATATTCAACTAATTCATTTAATCTACTGTACTTAATCATTATTACCATCAAAAATCACCTTCTATCTAATAAATTCCATATCAATTTTATATGTGAGAGTAGGCTATGAATATTAATGATAGGTGTAAAAAAGGATATCATCGTTAATGAAATAGGCTACTGAGCATGTTAATAGGAGTTTTGAGTTACAGGGACTGATTAAAGTTTCAAACCCTCAGTCATAGGTCGCCCCATGGCTGAGTGGATAGACCGTTCGCCCTCCACCGCTGGGACCCGGGATCGGATCTCGATGGATCAATGTGAAATTTGTGATGGACAAAGTGGGGTCGGGGCAGATTTTCTCGGGGTGCTCCTGTTTCCCCTGGCATATCTCATTCCATCGTTGCTCCATTCATCATAGTATGACCATTTGGTTGTAATAACGAATTATTATAGATCCTCAGTCATAGCTTTCTTTTAACCCAGTGAGAGGTTAGAGAAACTAGTTATTGAATAACTGTATGGCAGAATTTATTTATATTGTACGCAAAATGAAATTTCATATATGGCTTAGGGCCTTTGTTACATCTGTTTGCCTTTCGTACCATAATACTAGAGAACTATTGCAATTAAACATTTTAAAAATGAATATGGAGTGTTTATCGTGAATTTAACTCCCACCAATTGAAGGAACTAGCTGTATGGAATGCCATTCAGGGAAATCCGTCAGATTAATTGTTAGTTTTCATTGCAGTAATTTGTTTATCGTAATGGTGAGAGAGGTTGTATACAGATTTCATATGTATTATTTGAATGGTGCGCTCGTTTTTGGATACGGACAGTGTTACGCACCGGGTCTGATCTCATTGGTTACCGCACGATGAAGCAACCTCTATGTTATAGGCCCACTAGCCTTGGGACTACCCGGCTAGCGACTCTGCGGCGCCTTTGAGTAGCGGTCGCTGCATACACAACGGGGCTTTATAAAACTTTTTTCAAATGCAAGACTGCAAGAGTCTTGCAGTTAGGTCTTGTTCTTGCCAGAGTCTTGCAGGGCTGGTCTTGGTCTTGGTCTCGGTCTTGCATGGTCGGTCTTGGTCTTGGTCTTGCTAACGCTGATGCGGTCTTGGTCTTGGTCTCGGTCTTGCATTTTCTGCAAGACCAAGACCAAGACTGCAAGACCAAGACTGGTCTCGCTCATCACTATACACATTGCATTCTTTCTTGGTATCCTACAAAACACGTATGCAGGTAAAATAACTCCCCTAAAGTCAAAATTATAATTATGGAAATAAAGATAATCTTATGTGAGACATACGATTTTCTGACCATCAGCGTAACTATCGCAATATTTGATTTAACATTCCGTCAGGCAAAGTCCCTTATTTAGGACAATTTGTGAATGAAAATATTTTCGTTCAATTTGTACGAAATTAGAGTAGGCTATTTTAAATAAAATAAAGGGACAGCCGTTTGATCAATCTCAAAATTACTAAAAGAGAAAACTTTTGGTAAATAAAGTGATTTAGCAGCCTGGGTAAAATTTGTTGGCAAGCTTATCAACTAGTTATCACATCTATAGTCTACTTGTTGCCACTTTAATTTTTCGAGTATTTGCACAGCCAGATACGAGTACATTATACATCCACATATGTGAAATGTAGCTTAGCATAGTTGTCTGTATATATAAACTACATAGGAGCTACTTTTTAGCATAGCATACTGTAAAATAGCATACGCTTTTTGTGTGGCAGTCTTTAGGCTTAGTCAATGTAGAATATGTCCCTGAACATATTCCTGAATTTCCGAATAATTAATCTGTAGACGTATAAAAATCACCAATTACCGTCAACCTCAAAAGAGGAAGTTTAACTCCGACTTATAAAATTGAATTTATGCCAACTACGAGAGATACTAATTGGTGCTCCAATACAGAAAGGAGCTATTTCTGGTATAAATTTCAATAAATCCTCTTGTACAAGAAATAGCTAAAATTCTAAATTACCCTTTCTTTCGTACTATTTTACGATAATCGAGAAATCTGAACGGACTTCCTCTCATACAACCGATCACAATAGGCAAAGCCGAATATTCGTCTAGAGTGCTAATAGAGGCATGCAGTTGCCAACACAATCCCATTTAACGTTGTAAAATTGTTTGCATTTTCATGAGTGTTGGTGATTGTAGGGAGAATATATTATACATCTGAGGTTGGTCGAGACATAAATCTGGGGAGCAGCAAAGCCCCGAGGGCGGTTTTGAATGCGTGCTTCAGAGGGGTAATGGATTACCATTCCAAGGTGCGTGCCGATGATCCATTTCATACAGTGGCGTATTATTACGTCCGATACTACTTCTGTTAAAACACACGTCAATGACCCTCCTGTTAGGTCCATGCGATTTCTATACTATTTTGACAATCTGAACATTTATATCGTGTGGTTTTTCGATAAAGCTTTTCAGCTTGTATGTTTGGATATATCATACACAGTTAAAAACAAAGTGAACAAGGACATTTGGTACCTTACTGCAGATAATTGCGACTGTTTCATGAAGGGAATGATGTCATAAACTCGTCGTTTTAGTCTCTTAAATGATATGAACTTATTGAACAATTCATGGAATACAGTTATTTTGAGCAGAGTGAATACTAGGAATATTAGGTACACTTAAATGGCGATCCTGGAATCAATGCGAGATGCGCAGTCCTATTCCCCATGCTCTCAGAGCGAGAGTTTCTGATAGTGGTCTTCTTGTTCAGCTAGAAAATTACAAGCTATAATCTCATGTTCATTGAGGCTTATGAAGTACGAAACAGGAAACAGATTCGTAATTCGGAAACAGAAACATCTCCCGTTTTGAATTATTCATTTCCTTGTTCATGTTATCCTCATGTCATATTTATATAAACTAATAACAAAACAGATGATACTAACATTTTCGAAGAAATTTTTTTTTATGTTCCAAGTCATAGATGCATTTCCTGATATGTAAATTCTATAGGCTAAATGGCAATTGAAATATGCCCACTGTCATGTTTCTATTTAATCATGTTTTACATATTCCTTCGTGACCAATAGGATTATACTTTTTTGTATGTTCAGGTCTGTTCCTCTCATTACGTGTTTTTTATATTGTGTGTGTTTTCTGCTTTTAGTATTAGTAGGCTTTAGTATTAGTTTAAATATTAAGTATCAATTTTGTAAGAATGTAACAAATTAGGCCTAAATATAGCGAAATTACAAGGCTCCACATCATTCAATTTCTTTTGTTTACTCTAAATTCGGGGTACGCCGTAGTGTAGTGGTTGAGGCGCTGCGCTACAAACCGGAAGGTCGCGGGTTCGATCCCCGATGAGGTCGTTGGAGTTTTTCAATTGGCCTAATCCTTCCGGTGGCACAATGGCCCTGGGGTCGACTCAGCCCCTAACAGAAATGAGTACCAGGAGCAATCCTGGGAGTAAAGGCGGCCGGTGCGTAAGGCTGACAACCTTACCACCTTCAAGTGCCGAATGTATAAAATCTGGGAGACCTCTGGGCCTCCATGGCCTGTATAGGGAACACTTTTCTTTACTAAAAATTCAATTAACTAATATTTGCCGGATTTGGAGTCCACTCAAAATTCTCCTGAGATGATACATAAGGTTGTTAAACGATATGAAACTGAATCTTTCGTCTAACTATAATAAGGTTTAGTCAATGCTGCATTATATTGCTTAGATTGAGCCTGGCCACTTGGAAACATTATTACCGCTTTTATTGTTATTATTATTATTATTATTATTCCTAGGCCTACTACTAGTAAAAGATCTAAAATCTTCTCTTCAAATGTTTAACCAATGCTGTCATTCACTGTGATGACAACATTGCTTTCAGGGCAACCGTTTGGCTGGAATCTTTGAAAGAAGCTAAACATTGCATGAAACGGAACCATTAAATCGGCCACCATGTTGAAACGGAAACAAAAATTCTTCCACATTCGTCGTTTTAAAAGTCTTCAAGGAACACATGTGTCAAATTGATAGAAAATCGAACAACTCGTTTTGTCGTAACTGCATAACAAACAAACTTTCAGACAAAGGGTCAAGTTAAAACAGGACCAAGCCTCGCTCTGGTCAATAATATATTATTAATTATATACGTACAAAGATCATTATCAATACTGTCATTATTTTTTATTACAAGCAAGCACAATATTGGTTAGTTTCAACCCACGCGATCTGGTTAGAAATTTAACCACGGAACCTTGCAGAGTATGAGTTCATATAGGAAATCAGAATAGTCAATATGACAATGATCTATTGGTAAATATATATTCTATAAAATAATATGTAGACTATGTTCCCTCAATTAAGTAAATTGGATTGAAGAGAAGACCTTATAAGAGAGAAGAGCACTGCATACGTAATGAAGAGTTGCCATGAGGATTCCTTTAATTTAGTAGGAGAGTCCTCCCGTAGAGAATTTAATAATAATGATATGTTTATATGTGTGAGCTCTACAGGGAAATGCTATAAAGCACAGAGACCGCTGTGGTACTGTTTCATACAAGCCCACATTGGAATCCTATGTGAATTGTACTGCAAAATAGTACAACCAACGGATACCAGGGAATATTTACGGTGTTTTTTTTCCTTTTAACATTTAACCCTAGGGAGCTGTATAAAACATTTAATGATACCATAAATCTCGTCTATTTGACATATGTTCATACTAATTGCAACGACGAAAAAAATTACTAATTTCAACAATCTCCGCAGGGTAGCCTACCTCCTTGCGAAATACTCTTCGGAGCGGAGCTCATGTTGGTAAAGGCGGAGGTCCAGTTGTTTCCTACCATTGTACAGGTCATCTCCCAACAATTACTTGTTACATGTTGCAATATTCAACGCTCATCTCGCCACAGTCACGTGGGCAGAAAATTGGAAAAGAGCTGAAAAATGAAATCGCGAGTTTTAAAACGAGCGAACTCGTTTACGGTACGGTTCGCAAGCGTTGGATATTATTAAACGAGTTAGCTGGTTTCCGGGAGTCAATGTGTTAATTTCTTCTGTCACTTTATTCTACATTTCTCATCCCACAACTTTCTCTCCTTGCTACAACTTATAAGCCCTTAAATATGTTTTCGATGTACTTTGAGTTATTTCTTCACTCGAATAAGAGAACGCTTTGCAGAACAAGTTGATTACAAATAAAGATACTGAGCCTTACTAATTGATACTACATACTCCTTTTAGTCTATGTTTTGTTAACGAAAGGTTGTTATTTCATGTCGTACTGTAAAGGGTTCCCAATTTTGGGAACACTTATTTTTTTTATTTAGACTAAACTTACTGTTTACCCCAATTACAGAATAATGGCCACTTCAACCTGAAATCTAAATAGATCGTTGAAGACTCTTAATACGAAATGTATGCTTAACAAGAGCTTCCGGTGTACCAAGCTGAAAACACGGATTCGAATCCAGCCAAGGAAAAATGTTTCTCTACAGAATATGTTTCAAACCGACTCTGCCCAAAAATTTACAATAATTATGTCTTTACCATGAAATTATGATGAAATTAACCAAAAATGCATTCACGATTCAGTGTTCACTATATTCTTACAACTTCTTTTCCTTAGTTTTACATCTCCCTTTGATAGGGACGTATAAGCGACCCACGCCTCTCGGCCTAACATTCTTACAAGTTATAAGCCCTAAATTGTCACATAACGTTTGCAGAAGAGTAAATTAAATTGTATGTACAACTGTTCTTAACAAATATTTTTCAACACTTTAAAGGAGGGTTGTCCAGTTTCGCAGTATATGATTACATTTAATGTATTTCGCATAGGGGACGGCGAGCTCACAACATTAGCCTAACATTTACAAACTGGAAGAAAACGTGCCAATTATGTCATTTATCACTAGACCTGGGATTTTAAGGCAAATGCCTATTTTGTTCCTTATGAAGTAACATGAAAATTTTTAAATATGCTGGCATTTAATGGTATATCACTGATATTGACAGAGTTTTATAGTGCCCTTAAAATGCCTATTTGGACCGTTGGATCCTATTTTTACTATTTTAGTGCCTAAAATGCCTATTTTGTATATTTAAAATAAAATTCAACTTTGTAACTTTTAGAATCATTTAATGGACATCCCTGAATGAAGGGCAGAACAGCGGAGGGTGGGTTTTTCACAGAAACTTGATTTTCCCAAACAACTGTCGCCAAAGGAATGCTGACTGACGGGGGAGGATTCGTTCAAAACAACAAGTAGCAGGTATATATGTAGTAAGAAGGGACATATAATCCAAAACTGTTTTTGATAAATGTATTTTTAATTCTGACCTAATTTTGCAATTATTTCTGTTAAGAACAGGTATACCATGTTTCTTTCAGTAAAAAAAAAGATCACGTTACAGTTTAAGAATATGTTGTAGTATTTTAAAGTCTATTTTCTACCCATTTACACATTTTTAAAGCATATTTTAAATGCCTATTTTATCTTTTAAAAGCCTATTTACTTGTTATAAAAACCTATTTTAGGTGCCTAAAACTAATATTTTTAGAGCCTAAAATCCCAGGTCTATTTAACACTTATGTGGTGCTCCGAGTACCGCCCATTAAATGCGGAAAATTGCTACAGATACACCCATGGCTTCATTTTTTGACTAGTTGGCCTTTGGTTACCCTTAATTTTTTGATGTTCATACTGAGATTTTTCTACTCTTTTCTTTATAACAAGGAAAATTACGTTTCGAAAGTGTCAGTTGGGAGTGCTGCCATTTTCACTGATTTCGCTGTTTACATTTGCACATATTGCTGCACATCTGTACACATGTGGATGATCATATAGGTCTAAATTGATTTGTAAAGTATATATTATTCACATGTCACCACACAGAGGAAATTGATATGGGGCCCTCTCTCATGACGACTGTGTACATGTGTATGTGGAGGGGAGATTGATATTAATATCTACATGAGCCCCCACCCCCCACTGTGCTATACACCTTCTGGTCCCGATTCTCGCCCGACACAGTATCTATTGATGCAAGACATCAATAGCTGGCGACTGCACTGTATTGAACATAACTGTTTGTGTGCTGGAGCTACAAATGTTACAATTTACTACACTCCAACTGCTGCCACCGCACCGGTACGTGCTAGTTAGCTTTGATCATAACCGAGCTATTTTTATAACTTCAGCAAGCTGAATATACCCCGTATTACATAGGTGTCTAGGGATCTTAGTACTGTTCGAGTATAAGTCATTCCAGTAATTAGAAGTTCATTATGTTCGTAAATGTTGTAAATTACGTGTTATAATACTAATTATTACGCGACATCCATAGCGTCCGTAGAAATTTTGTCAAGGGGGCAAATAAATCACTGTCACCACCACCAACATTACGCTATTGCTACTACAACCACTTTATTATGATTATTATCGTTATGTGGTATTATTATATTATTATTTCAATCCACATCCTTGATTTACTGTAGCTGCAGCTATGACTACCATGGAGACAAACAAAAAATATGATTTAGTACACGGTCGGCCGCGGTGGTCTAGAAGAAGCGTGCCAGCCTCTAGATTCGAAGGTCGCGGGATCAAATCCGGTCGATGGATTTTTCAGGACGTAAAAATCCTGGGCACGGAGTCCTCCGGGAGGGACTTTAAGCTCGGGGGTCCGTGTCGTAGATTTATGGCACTCAAAAGAACTACAAGCCTAAATTAGAGCCTCTGGACAAAATTTCTCGGCCCTTTTAAGTCCAAGTAATACCTTAATTTCCGGAGGGGGGGTTGAGAGGCGATGGGCTTACCACCTGTCCGTCTGCTCTCTCTCTCTGATAAGCGTAACAAAATTAGTAGGCCTATAGGTAATGAAACCTCCACTTGGAGGCCCTATGCCTCACCATAGGGGTTACAGGAACGAGTCAGTCACACGACTTTCTCTACCCCTTACAATTTCACAAGTGATATTCATATAAAATGCGATACTTCCATCGCCTTTCCTTCATTACAATAAAATGTTTGACTGGAAATGATTTCAAGTTTAGTAATTATTCCTGCTTACTCACATCTTAGGTAGTCAATTATTACAACTCGTTACTACAGTAGTAGTGGAAAGCTTAAGTCTCTCTTCACATTAATTGCTTATAGCCATTCAGTTTAGGCATTTGTGTGTAAACAAAATTTCCGGGCGCCCATGATTCTTAATGTGAAACATCTTTTCTGGCTTTATAAATATGCACGAATAGGTTGTCTAACTTCTGAACCAATGGACTCTAAGGGGGCCTATGTCAAATAATTTATACATGTCTCATACTAACCTTGCAATATATTCAGTGATAAAGTATAATTATCAAATGTAGTTTGTATGATAAATCCACTTAAATAGCACACACGGTTTCCACGTGAGTTTAAGCAGCTGATATAGACCCATATATTTTATACGTAAATACCGGAAATTTACAATAAAGGTGAGGATCGTTCTCAAGTTATATTCACAGCTCAACACATCCAAGAACAGAAAATTCCACCCAATAAAAGATTGTATCTTCTTGGATGCTGGGAAGAATTTGGTCTTTCGTCCTAGTAAAAATAGTTTTTTTTTCACAAATCGTAGACTTTGTTACTGGAGTGGACCTCTTGAAAGCCCTTTATTTTCAAAATGGGCTAAATTTTCTCAAAATACTCACAATCCACATTAACTGAATCTTGAGTTTCCATTTCAATTACGAATTGCTTTCCTTGAAACCTCTATTTTGACCGAAGCCTGATTCGAATTATTCTTAGGCAAGAAGACATGCCGA
Source organism: Ectobius pallidus (assembly GCA_964059195.1). Classification (NCBI taxonomy): domain Eukaryota; kingdom Metazoa; phylum Arthropoda; class Insecta; order Blattodea; family Ectobiidae; genus Ectobius; species Ectobius pallidus. The sequence continues at coordinate 48,284,869 of CAXKWD010000010.1, read as the reverse complement.
TCATTCAATTCATGTGCCCAAAAGATGGACTCTGAATCAAATTAATGAGTCCTCTTAATGTGTTGGGTGCGGCTGATATTCTCGCTTCTAAATGATAGAGCCTCATAACGTCTGAATTCGTTCCTCTGGGGACACCTGAACTCTAATGTTTATGCCCCTCCTGTCTGCGAACTAAGATAAATTGCATGACAAAAATGCATCTCCTTCCACAAATTCAAACTCCCCTCCTCGCAAACTTTTTCTTTTTCCTCTGTCTCTTGTTTTTTATTAGTAGCTTCGAGGTATCGTTCTCTAGAACTAAATTAAATGTAACGCAAGTCAGGTTCATCTTCAGTTTCTTTCCAACGTGACTTCTACCCGTATCATCCTTCACTGAACATAGCCAGATAAGAAAAATAATTAATAATCGGATAGCTTATAACCCATTGTATTTCAAATGAAGCCATGTGTTTACATTGATAGCCTTTATCCATTAGGCTATTAAGCCATTTACTGCAATTATTAATTCTCCACCCAAAAATAGCTAATTTCCAAAGTTGGTTCATCTCTAACATATCCCCCCCCCCCTTCGTGTTTCCAAATTATGTTTCAAGTAGGCCTACTCTTTATAATTTACAGTCTTTATACACTTTTGTGTCAATTGCGGGGTATATTGTGACACACTTCTGTTTGGATGAAGACAATAGCACTTCCCCTTAAAAAATTACGGAATCACTAAGATTCAATTTTGAATTCCTTTCAGTTCTTAGGAAACTTACCTATATCTAAGTATCTTTTAAGGTTAGATTTAGAACTGGGCGTTGGAGTAACTAAAGTGTATTGCAACATAGCATATAGGCCTATAACTTAACTTAACTCCGTGGTGCTAACATCCCTTGAAGAGACAAGGCCTACCACCCGACAGCTGCGTCATCTACCATTGGCAGATGGCAGGATTGGGGGCATGTAGTCAGCATGCCGACACCCACGGCCGTTAATGGAGGTTTCCATGACCGGAGCCGCTACAATATAGGCCTATAAGTGTTTTTAATTTAACAATCATGAGCAATGATGTTATTAGGCCTAGGCCTACTATAAAAATGAGATCATTATGACGAATATGGTAAAATGTAAATGATAAGTTATAAGATCTATTAACAAATTCAATAATCAAGAATTAAATATGTAGGCTACTTACAAAATGTTCTTTGTAGGCTTATACTTGCCAAAGCATACGGTAGAATAACCACTCTTCAAAACATTATGAATCAGCAAATCCCACTTACCTGAAATAGAAATGTAAAAGCTTAGACAAATTTCCTTCAAGATACCTAAATAAGTTCATTGGAAATGTAATAGTGAGAAACACCTTATCTCAAAAACCTAACAGTGTGCCTATATACACCAACCAAATAATTTTTACTAGAATCTGGAGAATAAAACTGTAGGCTACTCTTAAGATACTGAAACAAGGTCGGCTTTACCGTAAAACTGCAAAAGTCAAAATTAGGCGAAGGAGCAACTTATTGTCTCGAAAATCAAGTTTTAAAATCCTCAATGATTTAAATGAAATGAACACGTCATATGGTTCAAATATAGGCTACATTCTCATACTGTCCTTCGATGTTGCAGATTCGCTAGTATAGATATTTCTAAGAGTAAACCATCTGAGTTATTAAATGGTTTACCTTTATTTAACTATGTAAGTCGTCAATGGAATTATTTACTAATTGGGAGCCTTGGCCACAGTGCCTTCACAACGATAAGAAAAGCAGCATTGTTTGGCCAGGATGACCGCGAAGTAAAATTAAGTAGAGAGCTGACCAACTAGGAAGTCGTTTGAGCGAGCATTAGCTTCTGGTACCATGCAATAAAATAAAATGGTAAACTTCCCTTCCACTCACTCTCCCCCTTATCGGTGTCTTCCTAGTTGGACCGCTCTCTACATACTGCATGTTGTATTTTTAGTATGGCGGTTCCGAAACTTTTTTCTATGGGGGCAGAGTTATGTAAAGGTGGTTCGTGAGAACATGTAGAATAATTTGTAATAAAATGTGTCTAAATTTATAGGTAATTGAATTAAATCTGTAAATAATTTAACGTACATATTGAATATTTTGGATTGTAATGTGGTCGAATAAGCAATTTAAGGATCTTTATAAGAGCTAAGGTCTCTAGGAATGTTTGAATTTTTTTCGCAGCCCTCTCTTTTAAATTTTTTTGAAAACGATAACATACATGTCATCATATGACTTAAATTAAGTTAATTTAAAATTTTATTTTATTTTATTCTCCAACCTTTCATCATCAAATCTGTATAAAGCGAAGATGGGCCAGCATTGATTTGGGTGAGCGCCACTCCTAGGTATAGCCTAGTTTCAGATGATTACTTGACAATGCTACATCCTATTTTGGATTATTATTCTTGTCTTCGATGTAAGTATTCATAGTTCAAAATTTGGAAACGTCGGGTTAAGCAGTTCAAAATTATTTCAAGAGTGATTTGTACTTTAGATGGTTGTATGTTGCTTCTCTCTCTAACATTTACTTAGCACCAATTACATTTCTCTATAGATACAAGATGTGTGTGGTACAAAAAGCACTGAGCATCACCCATTTTCAAGGACCTCCACAATACTATATAGGGATTGACTTAGTGAAGTACGGACGTCGCGTCGTCACCGTGAATTTTTCAAAATATGGATCGAATAATTTTAAATGTTTTCATATTTAGTAATTCTCTCTCTTTTGTATTGAAGTTAACATTCAAATTTTCAGTCTGAACCTAGATGGATACAAATATCTCAACATGAATTATTTTCTTTTTTTAAATAAGAATTTTTCACTTAATTTTCATAGTTTTTTAAAACTTTTGTCGTAACACACAGGCACAAATTAAAACTCTCGGATTGTCCATTTTACTAATAAGAAAGTTCATGCAAAGCTTAATGCAATTATCTTGTAAATTATGGATACTTTAAACGAAAATGAAGTGAAAATTATAATTTAAAAAAATCATCATATAATTGATATAGGCCTACCGGTACTTTTCGTGTTATAATAGAGATATTCTTCATGTCATAATTGAGACATTTATATTTTCGGTTTATTAATCTGAATGTTATCTTATATACAAAAGCAATAAATTACTAAAACATTTAAATTTTTGGGAGTATTTATTTGACCAACAGTGCGATACAAATTACGTAATATAAATTTTAAGAAATTCATAATTCCAGAACTTTCGAATGTAGGAGAACAATTTTTCTTCTATATTGAAGAGCAGCTTTCAAACATAAACCATATAAAATTTCATCATAATAGGCTGTTAAAGAATGGATAAATAAATTGTTTAATACGTGAAAATTTTTCCTTCTAGAAAGTGTAAGTGACCGCTTAACTATCAAGACAGCTTCAGCAGAGAAGCCAAGCTGCAAGATTAATATAAGCCTTCCGTCGCATATTTATTCTCGCTCAGAAAAATTAACTATAACAATACGTCGCGTATCATATGAGTCGTTTGATTTCCGAAACGTGAAATGTGAACGAAATCGGTTTGGAACATTGTCAACCGTAACTTGTTTATCGCGTCCATAAAGTATCCCTCGAAACTATACAACATAAAACTGTGAAACCATTCAACTACAGAGTCAATCAGCTCTGCACAATGTTTTACGGTCACGAATGAATGACTTCTATGTCTGGGTCAATACACAGGTGTAAATAAAATACGATAAATAGAATATTTATCGCAAAAAAATAAGACCGTAAAGTTCTTGTAACAAAGAATAAAAATATTTTATTTGTCTTTCCAGTTTATTATTTATATTTAAGGTAACTTCGACATAGAATGAAATACTTTATAGTTGTTTAGTTTCAGCTCTACTTCATACTGGAAATTTTCTATCCAGAATGGAATTGAACACTAATAATTCGCTCAAATTTCACATCAAGTGACATAGGCCAAAAACGTTTAAGAACAGTGTGTAGCCTAGTAGTTCCATCGGGACGCAAGCGACCTCTGGTGATCGCTTAAGGGGATATTCTCAGCGAACTTGTTTCCGGGGTGCGCAAGTCTAACACTTAAACCTAAAGACAACACAAATGCAAGGTAAATTTTAAAAATACGTCGTTGAATTCCAGGAAATTTATAACTGTAATTTCTTTAAAATCTAACGATCTTTTGGGTGTAAGAGGGTCTGTTGACTGTTGCTAGCACAGAGATTTCATTGAATCGGTTATGCAAAAAAAGGTCACGAGTCACATTTATTACGAAAATTAGTTATACTCTGTCGGTGATGAAGTAAGTGTAGCCCGATGAGTCTGTGCAAGAAATTCATGAATACATCTTCAAGTGGAACTGCAATCGTTGATTGAAATCTCTAATAGTCTAATACATGCAGAAAGGACATCAGTCCATGACAATTGCAATTTTGGTGTTGTACATGTTAGAGCTATTTCTTTCTCCTGAAAATTTTTATTTTGTGACTCATTAACTTCTTGAAATGACCGCATTAATTGTATTTGAAAACCTGTTAGTGAAGAAAAAACTACTATTACTTACAAAGGTTTAGTGGTTTTTATATCCCTTTACATCTTTTCGACTCGGGTTTAACAATAGAGGCATAGCTAGTTGAACTACTTTTACTTTTATTCATATTGTATCTAATATGCTGTTGCACGAATGGAGCAGTCGGTTACATAATGGTTTCTGTTCTGAAATTTGCGGGTTGGATTCAGACCCAGGTGGATGTATGGTGTACATGAATGCGTCAATCCCGTATCTTTGGTAGGCTATATCGGTGACCATTGCAGGTTTGAAAGTCAAAACACATTTTTAGGAGCAAAGCTTACTACCAAGTTAAATAAAATTACTTGATTGCTCGAAATTAACAGTGCATTTGACAGACATAATAGACAAAGGCCGAGATAAAAGTATTAAATAAATAATTATATAAAGAATAAACACATAAAATAAACACATTAATAATCGAGTATATAATGATCCAATTAAAACGATATTAGTGGAAGTACTGCAACATTGTACTCTATGTTTGCGTCAATCCACAACAGCAATCAATCAGGCAATAATGAGATAGTGAGAAACTTTGGTAGACTGAATTTAAAAACTGATGCTGCTGGTTAAGTGGTCATGAAAAAATACAATATGACAGCAAAGCTAATAGGCCAATTGGTAAATCCTCTTATACGGTAAGTTATACCAACTTTGTAAAGAAGTTTAAAATTTGTACGAAAATGTTATAAAACTTGTTAAGGAGCACATGGATTATTGTTTTCTGATATTAACCCCAACAGAAGAAATGAAAAAGATGAGGAAAGCAACATTACGATGGGAGTCAATAAATTGTTATGAAGTTGTAATGATGGCAATTACGTGAAGATGAGAACAGTATTATAAGGAAGAATCCCCGAGTAACTCGATATCATGAAGCCTTTACCTTCCAACCCAATTACTGAAGATGAGTTCTTCATTCCGAGGAAAATCTTGATGAAAATGTCATAGTTGATCGAGATCTGTTCCACGAATTACACTGACGGTATAGGCTACATATTTTGTGTCCGTGTGTGTATAAAACACGCTATATTTCTTTGTGGTGACTCAAATTAGTATGTTGTTTTAATTTCATTCGGAACTAAACAGCACATTATTATTATTATTATTATTATTATTATTATTATTATTACTAGGCCTACTACTACTACTACCTACCGCCATACAGTGATGTTAACATGCTTGGCTCTATCCCACCTGAAGGTGTTAATTTTTAGGGGAGTAAAAGCAGTCTTTTACTTCCTTCAGAATAGAAAAAATCTCTGCT